>CM064347.1:3167500-3507500 GCA_032595735.1 Pelochelys cantorii
CCACTCCCTAATGGCTCCTAAAAGAGGGATTTCTCATCCTATGGTGGTGTTACCCTGCATGCGGATTTGGTATACTGGACTACGTAGCCAGTCACACCAGACTAGTTTATTAACACAGGATGATAAGCACCAGGGGCAGAACATTCAGCATGCAGCAAACTTGCACAATTATCAGTAATATCCCATTTTTTCTGTTCCTTAACCCTCTCGTGTTTAAGATACCCGGCAGCTGGACTCTAGTTGACTTCAGAGGATAGTCCCAGTACACAGTATCAAGATACCTAATCAATAACATCTTGTCTTTGTGGTTGTTTATTATTTGCATTGAGTTAGTATCCAGAGTCTTACCTCTGGGACTGGGACAACTGGGACACCACTATTCTAGACCAGTGGTTTTCAAACTTTTTTTCTCACGACACAGTTGAAGAAAATTGTTGATGCCCATGGCCCGACATAATTCTATCTTTTGACTAGAGTGTGGGCTCCTGGGTGGGGTGGGGTAATGAGTTTAGGGTGGAGGAGGGGGGTTAGGGCTGGGGCAGGGGATTGGGGTGCCAGGTTGGGCATGGACTCACCCCCAGCAACTGTCAGTCAGCAGAGCAGCGGGGATTCTAAGCCAGGCTTCCTGCCTGCCCTGGTGCCTCAGACCACCCTGTGCCCTGGTAGCAGCCTCTAGCAGGTCTGAGTCCTAAGCTGAGGTGCGCAAGCGGCTCTGCATGCCGCTCTCACTCATAGGCACCATCCTCCCCAGCTCCCATTGGCCAGGAACCAGCCATTGGGAGTGTGGAGCCGGTGCTCAGGGGCAGGGCAGTGCATGGAGCCTCATGGCCTCCGGTGTAGGAGCTGGGGCCACTTCTGGGGTGCAGTGTGGTTTGTGGTGCTAGAACAGGCAGGAAGCCTGCCTTAACAACCCCCATTAGTCACCTGGTCACCCGAGAGCAAAGAGACCCAGTGCCTGGCATTTGGGATGTTAAACTTCGATTAATTAACTAATCAAATAGTCAAAGGGATTTCCATCAACTATTCCATTAGTCGCTAAGAACTAGCGCATTCCGCCTTTGAAATGTACAAGAACCCCAGCAGCGGCTCTTGTGCATTTCAAAGAGGAAGCGCAGCAGGGAGATTGTGGCCAGCAGAGGACTCTGAGTCCTCCAGTGCTTCAGCTTTGAAATGTATAAGAGCCCCAGCAGGGACTCTTGTACATTTCAAAGTTGGTACGCCGCTGCGCCCCTGCCCCCTCCCACGGAGCCAGAGGGAACCGGCTTTTACACATGCACTCCTCGCCCAGCGGTGCCTGCTGGAGCTATGGTGGCCATGGAGAGGCACTTCCCACCTGGCCCCAAGCTGCTGTGGTGGGAGGGGGCTAGGGTTGTCCTCTCTCCCCAGGGCAGCCTGCGGACTGAACCTCTGATTCCCAGCCTCTCCCCAGATCAATGATTTAAATGAAGAAAAACAAAAGAACAGAGTTAAGGACCCCAGCAACACTGGTAAATCTTATAGTGGTTTCATGAGCTTCCAGCAAAGTTTCTATTTTGCATTAACTTGAAACTTCATGACACATCTTGGATTAAACTACTGAGTTTATCAAATTAAATTCCTAGTTTCAGAAGCAATGCCACTTCTGGAATTCAGAGACAAGAAGCTATAGCAAAAAGTTTGTGTACATTGAAGGCAATTGCATCAGTAGGACCTGAAACTATTTGACCACAGGGATTCAAATGGATTGGAGTTTTCATTTTAAATGTTTCTTCTATAACTCTAAACTCAGCTGCATAGTCAGTTTGGGTACATGTAGACAAGATACTTCAAGAGGCTCAAGTCCCTAATATGCCTGATATTTAAGATATTGCACTGGTATATATTATCTCCTTGAATAGTTTTGATAATGTAAAGCGTTTTCTCTCCTGGGTACAGATGCTTGCACAGCTATGCTATGCTTCTCACTAGAGACAGAGTAATAGATACACCAGATGGAAACTAAGAGGCCACCTGGTTTTAAAGCAAATTATATCATCAGCCCATCAGTACAAAATCTGAAACATAAGGGAAGCACTTAGAGTGAAACAAAATGAATTCTTGGTGGGTTTTTTTAACCCAAACTCAATTTTACCATGATCAGTGGAGCATCTTTTCAGTATGGACAGAGGTGTAAGGGCTTGAGAAGCATGTAACATCACATGAAACACAAGCAAGTGTTTAGTTATTCTGCTTTCAGTTAGTATCCTTCTAGGCAGTAAAGAAGTCTTCAAACATGGGCTCCATCCTTGTGAGCAGCTCCACCATCCAGACTCTTTTATTGCTGAATTAGACAGACCAGACAGAATTGCTTTAGATTACCAACAGAATTCAATTAGACAAGAACTTCTAATTTCTTAATTTCCTCAATTAAGTCTCGACAGAGATGTGCCTAGTTTAATATAGTGTGTTATTGTTTCATGTGGAATTCCTTTATGAGCAACCCAAATATGAAAATTGTCAACAATTTTTTTTCCTGGAAGTTTTCTCTGTCAATTACAATCAATTTTAAAACAAAGTTATTAATGGATCCTGCTGCCTCATTCTGGCAATGTTAAAAACCCGGGGTCTGAACCTCCTTTTAATTCAGTGCAAGTGAAGGCTCCAAAATCAATAAATATTTTGTGAATATCCATTCTGACTTTCATAGGTCTCATTAACCGTTTTCATTTAATCAGCTTAACTGTGGTACACAGTGCAGTGATGTTTAAGCCCAAAGTTTAGGGGGAAAATAAAGTTACACAAATTAATAGAAACAATTGAAGAATTTTTTTTTAACTTAAATGAAAAGATGCTTATGCTTGGATGCAAACAAGTCTTCCTATTTATAAAGCTGTTTGTGTGTGTATGTTCGAATGGAAATATTTAATAAAAATAAACAGCACTATTTATGTTCTTTAAAACAAAAAACAGTGTTTGCAACCGAACATTTCAATATTGTCCTAACTCATGTGACTCAGGAAGTGAAACTAGTTCGTGTATTTTCATGGTCCAAACTGAGCAAAGTGCAAATAGTAAACACGCAGCACAAATGGTGAAACACAAATTAAATCTGTTTTTTTTTCTTTCAGTTTCAAATGACACAGGCAAAACGATTTTTTTTTAAGTTGGGGTATTAAACTGGCAGTAATCCTTAAGGATTTGGAATCAATACACAGTTGGATGGATTGATTTTTAAAGTTTCTCTGAATGCTAAATGCTATTATCACCGTTTTCTTCATCCTCAGTCCATGACTGTTGAAATCCTGGCTCCACTGACTTAAATAGGTCCTAGATTTCACCATAGGTATCATATATGCACGCTATATGATTTGTTAGTTTTCTTCTTAACAGAGCACGCTATGAAAACTTCCTGCTAGGAGTTATTTCCAACAAAAGGTATTTCAACCCTAAATGAGAACAATAGACAATGTTTGGAGAAAAGCTTTGCTCAAAGTAGACAGAGAAGGAGGCTGCATTTTCTCCTTTCTTTTAGCCGTATAGCTGCAACATGTTCCCTCTGCACACAGCCCATGCAGACTCCTTTCGTAGTATGTCTGCTGCATGCATGCTCCATTCTCATATTTCTGTAAGGTTTGAGTCCCAAAGGAAACATTAATGCTTAAGGAATGCATACCAGTATGCGACTAGCCTAAAACTCAGTCCAAAAAAATCTCCACCAAAATGCCTAGAGAACGACCTCGTTTCTACCCTATAAAGATCTGTGGCTTGATCTCCTGAGCATTTGTGCAGAAGTTTATTCTTAAATAGACAAAAGTGCTGGCAAAAAAGAAAAGAAAAGAAAAGAAATTCTTAGATTCAAAAGGGATTCAAAAAGAGTGAGTGATCAGGAAGGTAGGACAACCTAGACATTGTCATATGACCCAGAAAACAACTCCAGGCCAGCTGCCTGTGGATCTCATCAGGGAACCAGATGCGCCCAGCGGCAGAATATCCTTCACAGCATGGGACCTGGAGTACGTGATTGCTGTCCAGGAAAGGGGAGATGGGAAAATATGATGGAGAAAATGGCCCATTTCAAAATGTTTCATTGCTTAGGAGAAAGACGTGTTCTCTTTTAAAGAAGAAAAGATGCTAGAAAGCAGGTTAGGGAAGGTGCCTAGAGAAAGAAACAGAAGGATTTTTTTTCTTCTCTTTGTTAACTGTAAATTTTAAAGGATTCCGTGACCTAATGAATCATTCTTATACATTTTTTCTTCTAGTGTTTGGTGGACAATACCACACAAAAAGGCTGATTCAATAACTCACACTCTCCCCAGCTACATAGACTAGTCCCACCGGTCCTCCATACTACCCTTTACTGTGGACTGTTCCTAAGCTGTATGATCTGGTTGGCCCATTATCCCTAGTGATCTGAACGATCACTAATCATGATCCAGGTACCCTTACACATTAGCATTTTTGGGGTGGAGACAAAACATACTCTGAATGTATAGGTACCAAATTGTACCTAAGCAATATGCTTGGAATGAAACTATTAGAACAAAGTCTAACACATATACACTTTATGATTGCACTGGGTTGTCCTCAGTAAGGCTATGTCTAGACTACGGGGTTTTTCCGGGATACCAGAGTTATACCAGAAGTATCCCGGAAAAACTCCGCCATGTCCAGCAAACACGTCTGCTCTTCTGCTCTTTTTTGCAGAAGAGGAGACGCGCTCTTTCGGAAGCCCTGTCTTCCTCCTTCCGCGAGGAAGAAGGGCTCTTCTGCAAGAGGGAGATTTTCCGAAATTTGGCCCAGTGTAGACAGGCCAAATTTCAGAAAAGCCTCTCCTGGCAAAACTATCGGGAAAAGGTACGCAAATTGCGGCGTGCAATTTGCGTACCTTTTTCCGATAAAACATTATAGTCGAGACGTAGTCGAGGGTCAGTGTGAGGCATGCGCAGTCAGTTCCCACACTCATGGCCCTGCGCTCTATTATTAGCCCTGCCCACCCAGGCAGAGGCGGAGCTCCGGCGTCCTGGGCCACAGCGCACCATTCGAACTAGGCCCTACAAATAATCACACCCACCCTGGAGATGAGGCCCAACCCTTTCCCAACATTTTGGATGAACTTGAATCCGGAGCATCACAGACCCAGCTCTCGAAAGCAGTGCACGTTGCTGTGCTAGAGCTATGACTTAAGTGACATCCCGCAGTTAGTAGAGCATCACAATGGTTCCGGATTTCTTTCCTCTGTAATTTTGCCCAAGAAGGAAAATTGGTCAGGTCTGTCCAGGCTCTTTCCAAAGCTGCTACAAATCTTTGGAGAACAGATCTACCATTCAAACCCTGTCAGTCCCATTCCGTCGCCTCCCCCTGCCTGATTATAGCATTCGTAAGAGCCTGCCAAAAGTTGATCATATTTTGCTAACAAACTGTCTCCATTTGGGCTCTGTTTGTTTACTTGCTTCTCTGATTTGTCAGTGATGCTTGAATGCCTCCCCTTGCCTAGCTATGCTGGACAGGAGTTTTCATTTTCTGAGCATTCATTTGATTTCTGGCAGCTCTAGGGGGATATTTCTTTTTTTTTAATTTATTTAAATTGAACCCAGATTGACCAGTTCTGACTTTTAACAATCTTAAACCCTTCCCATTTTTTCCCTGACATTCTTCTTCCCGTAATCACTTCCAAGTGTTCTGGGCGAGTTTCACTGGAATTCACAGTTACTCTCCGTCTTCGTGAGCAGTGCCTGTTATTCAAAACGAATTGGCTGAGTTTTCTATTTTTCACAGCCAGATGTTACAAATATAACCCTGCCAAAAGCTGCAATTCATGCACCTTCTCTTTTCCAGCTCCCTGTGGAAGGAGGAATGCTCTAAAGGAGCTAGTCCACACAATGATTTTCTTCAGGTACTTGCTCCCTCTTCGTAACATTTATTATTTCAGGTTTTCACCTATCACCTTTGGGGTTTTTTAAAGTATCTCCATAATGCTTTTTTAACAGTTTGGTCACTTATTCATCCTGGGAACCACAGAGATGCTCCCACCCCCTTTCTAAATTCTATGTTGAGTAACTTCTCAGGTAGGGAAAGTGACGAGAATGTTGCCACTGTTGTCAGCGGGACAGGAGCTAGTCTTGTATTTTGCTCCTTCCCCTCTGTATATTCATGATAAACACATTGCAATACATTATTTACTGTGCTCCGCAGCTTCTGGACCTGAGTTCAGGACCTTCCTGAGCTCTAAGAAATGCACAAATAAGTCATTACACTCACTGACTGATAATGCAACAATTTAGCTGTCATACATTAGATGGGATCCCCAAGTTATGCACAGAGGTGGCTTAAACAACTACAAGAGTCCACTAATTATGCTCGTCCGCATAATCTCTTCTCCGAATTAAACTGTAAACTCCTCTTCTGTGCTCAGCCAGCACGCGGGATCCCTGATCCTGGTTGGGGACCATTGGGAGCTATTGCAATCCAAATCCTGATGACAGTTCGACTATTGCTTGTCACTGAAACTCTCTATGCCTCAGCGTGTCAGTGTGTAAAATGGTGATAATACTCACACGGCTGGGGTATGGAGAGGCTTAACTGAAGGCCATTTGGTTACTCTGGCAAATCACTGGTCAGCTTTACTCAAAGTGCTGTGTCTACACTACAAAGAAAAGTCGGAAAAAGATACACAAATTGCGAACTTGCGGATCTTTTCCCGCTTTTCTTCTGGAAAAGGCTTTTCCAAAATTTGGCGCGTCCACACTTTCGGAAAAACCTCCTCTTTCGGGACTTTTTTTTTTTCGGAAAAGCAGACGTGTTCCTTGGACCGCCGGTATCCCGGAAAAGAGCTGCAGTGTAGACATAGCCTCAGACAGAAGTGCAGAGAATGAGCTTTATTGATTCGCGGTCCTACCAAGGAATGTTGGCAAATGTCTCTGGGGGACATCTGACAGGTGACACGGGTGACCTCCTGCCATCAGTGACATCTTTCCACTTCCACTGACATTTTCTAAATGATTTGGCCTCAGGTTACTTAGAGCACAAATTAATACCCCCCTTCCCCCTACCACACACTATTCACGTATGCAGCCCCAGGTCAAACACCCATATTCAACTGTTGGTTTCACATGGAGCCATGTGAAAACGGACTTCTGCTTTTATCTTGGAAAAGCCACATGCCCAGCAATGTGATTTATGGACTCACTGGATCCAGCAACACCACCATCATCGAGTGAAGATGGAGAGGCAGCTTGCTCTCTAGACAAGAAGCACATCTGCGCTCCTACACCGACTGTGCAGCCAAGTATACCAAAGGAACGTTCCAGCTGGAGTAAAGAAAAATGATCAGTCTGTGGTTTGGTTGTACGGGGACCAGAAAGTCTGTGGCGCTCACAGAGACTGAACAGAAAAAAAACAAACCCCAGGTATTCCTCAGTAGCTGCAGCCGTTGGAATCACCAATGGCAGAAAAGTGCGGAAGGGAATATGTTACAATTGCAGAGGGGTTCCTGACCTCTGCCACTGCCAGTCCTCGCGATGGGTCTCGAGGCGCTAGTGGAATAATTACGGCCTATATTTAGATCATGGCTGCATGGGGCAGGGTGAAGGTGGAACATGAGGAACACAACTGTTTGCAGTTCATTAGCAAACAAGGAGCAGCCGCGGGTGGGAACAGGGCACTGAACTTGACTCATCCTACCTGGAGCGCTTGTGCCAAGCCGCATACCATTAAGGAAGACGGATCTGATTATGCGGCAACAAAAGCAATAAGCCGTGGGCGCGGGATGGTCATTCGCACACAGCCGAGGGTAGGAAGGAAAAGAGACAGCCGGAGGAGTGATTGCCCCTCAGCCCCACAGTGGAAAGAGGCTCCAACAGTCCCCAAGGAAACTCTCTGCACCGTGAGCCCAGAACGGTGTGGGCAGGAGGTTGAGCGCTGCGTTTGGGTGCACTGAGAGGTGTGCTGGGAGGGGTGACTGTGCCGTGGAGTCAAGTGCATGCAGGGAGCATGTGTTGCGGCAAGAGACCAGGAGAGCAAGGGTCAGTGTGGGTGAAAGGAAGGGGGTGCGCATGTGTGTACGTCAGGGGGAGGAGTAAATATTGTATGGAGAGGCTGAGCAGAGAACGTGCGCGCAAGAACTCACCCAGATGTAAAGGGGCATGGGTGGGAAGGAGGTGAGATCTGGTGGGCTGGGGAGCTCTAAAAAGTGTAGAAAACCCCGGCTCTTCAAACAGGCAAATGTGAAGATACAACGTATCAAACAGTCTCAAGCGCAGCGACCTCTAACACCGTCCTCTAGCACAAAATTCGTTCCGCACATACCCTTTGTCTTTGCAAAGGACAGAAAAAGAAGATTCCAAGATCAAGGGAAACCAGCCAGGAGAGAGAGGGAAATCTACAGAGTCACTGGCAAAGCACCAACACTACCCTGGTAATGTTGGATTCCTAACCCTGAATATACCGCTGCAGTGTGTCACCGGGGGTCCGCGCAACGCTGAGGAAAAGCGAATCCAAAAGGATGGGAACAGGGCCTGCATTAGAAGAGTTTCTCTCTCTCCTTGAGCCAACTACTAGGAACCTTTGTCTTGTACCGAACCATCTCGGAAGCTGGAGGAGGGAGAAAGTCCCCATATTAATTAAAGGCCAGGCTTGAACAACTCCTGCGGGATAGTAAGGAAAGGAGCGTTTAAGTCACTCAAGTGCAATTCTGCATTTGTCCCCTGTGCACTTGCATTTCCCTCTCATTTTACAATGCATGTCCTCCAACAGTAGCACTTGGCACTTACAGAGCATTTCTGCAAACATTCACTAATTAGCCCTGCCAACCCCCCTACGGTGGGTAAGTGTTTATTATTTTATTAATTTATTTTATTATCCCCTCTCTTAATCAAGGCCAGGGTGCCAGGGCCAGCTATATAATTAAGGAGGCTTCACTCTCAGTTCTGCGCTTAGACCACTAGGCCACATCTAGACCTTGTCTACACTGCCAGCTTTGCAGGCAGTGCCTATGCAAATGAAGTGTGGATTAGCATATTGCTGCACTTCATTTGCATAATTTATACAACCTGTTTTTGTGCAAAAAACAAGCAGTGTGAATGGGGTTTTTTGTGTAAAAACCCCGTTTTGCACCCCAAAAAAGTCCACACTGCTTGTTTTTGCACAAAAACCCCTTGTGCAAAACCAGCTTGAATAAATTATGCAAATGAAGCACAGCAATATGCTAATCCACGCTTCATTTGCATAGGTACTGCAGGCAAAGCCGGCAGTGTAGACAAAGCCCTAGACAATAGACAAGAGCTAATATTTTACCCCCCAAAGCACTGCTAGGGTGGTGATCAAAAGCAGGATTATCCTGGCTATCTCTCAGACTTCTGTGGTCAGCTAGGCCATAAGTTAATTCCTTGTGGGCAGTTGAGAGGAATCCCTCCTCCTGTTACCCCAATTTTGTAACAAAGAAAACAGAGGCAGAGAGAAGAGATGTTGTTTGGCCAAGGTCACACACACACAGCAAGTCTGTGGCGAGACGGGAATAGAACAAAAAAGTTCTCTAGATCTAACCTCTAAGCAACCTTCACTAACCAGAGCTAAAGATCAGCTCAGGCTGAAAGTCCAGGAGATGTCCAGATGTGGTCGCCTCATCTCAGAAAAGATCTCTTGGCATTGGAAAAGGTTCAGAAAAGGGCAACAAAAAGGGGTTTGGAATGGGTTCCATCTGAAGAGAGATTAAAAAGACTGGGACTTTTCAGCTTAAAGAAGAGGAGACTAAGGGGGGATATGATAGAGGTCTATAAAATCATGGCTGGTGTGGAAAAAGTGAATAAGGAAAAGTTATTTACTTATTCCCACAATATAAGAACTAGGGGTCATAAATGAAATTAATAGGCAGCAGGTTTAAAACAAATAAAAGGAAGTTTTTCTTCGCTCTGCACACAGTCAATCTGTGGAACTCCTTGCCAGAGGATGCAGTGAAGGCTAGAACTTTAACAGGGTTAAAAAAAGAGCTAGATAGATTCATGGAGGCTAGGTCCATCAATGGCTATTAGCCAGATAGGTAGGAATGGTGTCCTTAGCCTCTGTTTGTCTGGAAATGGATGACAGGAGAGGGCTCATGTGAGGATTACTGTAGTGTTCCCTCCCTCTGGGGCATCTGGTATTGGCCACTGTCAGCAGACAGGACACTGGGCTGGACGGACCTTTGGTCTGACCCAGTATGGCCGTTCTTATGAGAAGGAGAGATGGGAGGTTGAGCTCAAAATCATAGAATCATAGAGCTGGAAAAGACCTCAGGAGGTCATCAAGTCCAGCCCCCTGCCCAAGGCAGGACCAATCCCAACTAAATCAACCCAGCCAGGGCTTTGTCAAGCTGAGACTTAAAAACCTCTAGGGATGGAGATTCCACCCCCTCCCTAGGTAACCCATCCCAGTGCTTCACCACCCTCCTAGTGAAATAGTTTTTCCTAATATCCAACCCAGACTCCCCCACTGTAACTTGAGACCATTGCTCCTTGTTTTGCCATCCGTCACTACTGAGAACAGCCTCTCTCCATCCTCTTTGGAACCTCCCTTCAGGAAGTTGAAGGTTGCTATCAAATCCCCCCTCACTCTTCTCTTCTGCAGACTAAACAAGCCCAAAGCCTTCAGTCTCTCCTCAGAGGTCATGCGCTCCAGCTCCCTAATCATTTTGGTCACTCTCTGCTGGACCCTCTCCAATGCGTCTACATCCTTTCTATAGTGGGGGGCCCAGAACTGGACACAATATTCTAGATGTGGCCTCACCAGAGCCTCATAAAGGGGAATAATCACTTCTCTAGATCTTCTGGCAATGCTCTTCCTAATGCACCCCAATATGCCATTAGCCTTCTTGGCTACAAGGGCACACTGTTGACTCATAGCCAGCTTCTCATCCATTGGAATCCCCAGGTCCTTTTCTGCACAACTGCTGCCTAGCCAGTCGGTCCCCAGCCTGTAACAATGCACTTGTCCTTGTTGAACCTCATCAGATTTCTTTTGGCCCAATCCTCTAATCTGTCCAGGTCACTCTGGACCCTATCCCTGCCCTCCAGCGTTTCTACCTCTCCCCCTAACTTAGTGTAATCTGCGAATTTGCTGAGGGTGCAATCCATCCCCTCATCCAGGTCATTAATAAAGATGTTGAACAAAACCGGTCCAAGAACAGATCCTTGGGGCACTCCGCTAGAAACCGACCGTATCAAAAGCTTTGCTAAAGTCAAGGTATATCACATCCACTGACTTTCCCATATCTATAGAGCCAGTTACCTCATCATAGAAGCTAATCAGATTGGTCAGGCACGACTTGCCCTTCGTGAATCCATGTTGACTATTCCTGATCACTTTCCCCTCTTCCAAGTGCTTCAAAAGCTGGACAAAATGACTCGTGGTGAAAGCTAATAACATTACTGCAAATGTCCATTTCGACCAGGGATGTCTCCTGGATGTCACAGTGAAGGGCTTTTGCTGCTGACCTGGTGTTGCAGCGATCTGTAAATTTAAAGTTCAGTGTGGAGGAGGAAGCAGAGAAAGTAAAAATGGAAAGCAGATGCCATGTGCCTACATGATTTTTCACTACAAACAGTTGCTCCCATCAAACTGACTGTGCCTAGTCCCCAATCAAATGGCTGGCAAAGTTCATTCACTCCAAACCCCGGGGATAATGAATCCAGGCGTTTTTGAACAGCTGCTTTTCATGGCTCATTTAGAATTTGTGATGCAAATATGAAAAATCCATGTTAAATGCCCTCAACGAACAGAGCAAAGTGCAGCCGCTGCAAGAGGCCGGCTCACGGACCGTGGTAAAACAGCACAAATGCCTTAATCTGCCCCGAGTGACTGAGAAGGCTGCAGGGAAGAGCCGGAGACCCGCGTATCCCAGCATCAATTCACAGCGCGGCTTACCCAGAAATAAACACGAAGCTCTCCTCGGGGGCGATGTAGCAAATCCCCGAGTGGCTCTCCTGGCACGCGGTGGACAGGGAGAGACGGGCGCGAGGCAGTCGGGAGCCATGCCAGACACTGTCGACTTGTTTCAGAGCAGCACTTCCCAGCGGGGTTCAAGGGAGGATATTTTCTCTCCGTTTAGTTGAAAGCACAAGACGCAGAGAGAAGAAAGGTGCTTATAGGCAGGGCAGAGGCCGGGCAGGAAGCAGGGGTTGGCCTTGCGTGAACTCAGTTCAAATCCAGGCCCATACTCGGGGGGTGCAAAAGCTCCCCCCAAGACCCTCCAAGTGAGCATGCTCTGCCCGGCCAGGGGAAGGCAGGAGCAGCACATTGCCCGAGTCTCTCTCCCCCATGCTCTGACGAGCTGGGGGAAGGCTGGTGCTGATTTCCCCACTTACTTAGGGGATTATGGGGGGTGCATTCATACCCTTGCAGTCCGCATTTACAAAAAAAGCACCCACATTCCCAGAAATTCCTGCCTACGAACCTGAACACAAACCACTGGGGCTCTGGAAAAGGAAAAGGAAGGTGTGATAGTGGCAGGAGCCTCGAGGTCTGAGAAAGCCAGGAAGACTGTAGCTTCAGGGGGTAGCCGAGTTAGCCTGTACAGGATAAACAACAAATGGTCTGGTAGCACTTTAAAGACTCACAAAACATGTCGATGGGATCACGAGCTTTCGTGGGCACAGCCCACTTCTTCAGACGACCGGAGTGTTGGATGTCCAGGACCAAAATAAATATGGGAGAAGGGAGGAGGGGGAAAGGGGTGGAAGAAGGAAAAAATGGGAGGGGGAGGGGACAAGAAGAGGCAGTGGGTAAAAAAATATCAAGGGGAAAGCCGAGCTGGAATGAAATAGGAAAAACAAATAGTTTCTAAGTACCTAAAACCTGGATAGTCAAAAGAGGCAGATAAGAACCATTAATTAGCAAACAACAAATGGTCAGGACAAGGAAGACTGTAGCTTTCCAGTGAGGCATGGTGGAGGGGCTCACTCTAGACTAAAGGAAGTCTGTGTTGCCCAGATGTTTACAGAGACTGTCCCAAAACTTCAACATTCACTCGGAACACACTCTGCTGCCTCACTCTGCCTGTATTGGTTATTGAACGAGGGCTGCGGAGAGCAGAGGCTGCAAGGCATCTCAGAAGGTGGTAAATTCCTTTATCGCTCACACCTGCCTTGGTTTTCCATACTGTGTGCATGGAAAGGAGCAACTAAGGCCGGCACGTGGACAGGTCTCGCCCCATTGTCGTTTTCTAAAATTGGAACGTGCGTGTCTGCTGCACTAAGTCCCAGCCACTGGTCCTTTCAGCAGTTCCTCACTCTCATCCTATTGATTGGTGGGGCCCCTCCCTCGCTGGTTTCTCTCCCCTTCCTGTGGAGGTAGCTTTTGCAAGTTGGGGGCCTGTGGGGAGCAGCAAAACCAAACCACTCATCAGCTCACAAAAACAAAACAGGCCAATCTACCATTTACACCCACCTTCTCCCTTTTGCCTCAAACAAGCACAAAGTGAGTTTTTAAAGCCCATAATTGTTGCTCAGATTCCAAGAGAGACAAAGGGATGTTGTAACAATAGTTTCAAAGCTGCCCACCATCAAGGGGGAAAGTGGCTGGTTCACGTTACGTTAGGGACATAAAACCCTGTTTAATTAGTTAACTGGTTAAACACATTGTTTAACCGATTAAAGAGTGGGCAGGTGGGGGAGGAGGGACAGGCTGTAGGCAGGGCACAGTCCGGTTAGCTGGTTAAACATTCACATTTGCACTTTAAGGAGGCAAACACCCAAAGGATATTTAGAAGATTAACATTTATTAAGCAAGTCTCAGAGGGGTACCCAGGTTAGTCTGTACAAGCGGTGCTGTGGCATCTGAGGCTACGTCTAGACTGCAAGCCTCTCTCGAAAGAGGCTTTTTCGAAAGATACTTTTGAAAAAGCCTCTTTCGAAAAAGAGCGTCTAGATTACAATCAGTACTTTCAAAAAAGCAAGCCGCTTTTTCGAAAGAGAGCACCCAGGCAGTCTGGATGCTCTCTTTCAAAAAAGCACAGTTTGCATTACATAGCGCCTTTTTCTGAAAGAGCACTTTCGAAAAAAAGGCGTTATTCCTCATAAAATGAGGTTTTCTGCGGTCAAAAAAACTGCCGTGGTCTTTCGATTTACTTTCGAAAGAACGTGGCAGCAGTCTAGACACAGGGGAATTTTTTTCGAAAAAAGGCCACTTTTTTTTAAAAAACCCTGTAGTCTAGACACACCCTCAGAGACTAACTAATCTCTCTATATATACACACTATCATGAGCTTTTGTGGGTAACTTCAGTGGGTTTTGCCCATGAATGCTCATGATATATATATTTGTTAGTCTCTAAGGTGCCACGGGACCACTTGTTACTTATTAAGAAAGATTTCACTCTGTGTGTTTCAGTGATACTTACAAATCTAATTCAGTTTTAGATTTCTTTGGAAATCTTCTGAATGCGTATTGATTGAATCCTGCCTTGGCAGTAAGTAGAGCCCTGCAAATCCACGGATATAGATGTGGCTATCCATGGCTCATTTTCGCAGACATACATGTGGCTGGGGATACAAATTTTTTATCAAGAACCCAGCACACTTGTGGATATCCACTTTATATCAGCAACTATCCCCATCTGCCGATACGGATGCAGATATCCGCGACTCAATTCTGCGGTTAGGGATGTGTGCAGGGCTCCAGCAATAAACTATCTGCCCTTCTGGCAATGCTCTTCCTAATGCACCCCATTGTAACAGGAAGCTGCAGTGCTCTTTACAGAGGTAGCCGTGATAGATACTGCAAGGTTTCTCTGTCTCCGCTTGTCTGATTACAAAGAACCACAGAACAGAAGTGATTTAGTGTCTCTGATTCAAAGGCTGCATGGATCTAAGGCTCTTTTAAATAGGAAGGAAATAGGCGGTACCTGGATGATGCCACAATTGTCAGAACTAAGAGCAAAAGCAACTGAAAAGTGTCAGGAAGGAAAACAGAGCCAGAGTCAGATACTGTACGAGGCCCGGGAACCCATGTGGCGTGGATTATAACCCTTTCACTCTTATTTTCAGTAGCATCCTATGTTCTCAGAGCTCACCCGGAATCCCACCAAGACTGCTGCTTTCTGAAAACCCCAGTCTTCAGGTGGGGATGGTGATGAAGACAAGACTTGAGTTACTCTTCAGTATCTAGAGCTACGTGCTGGCAGCAGAACATAATTTTATCTAGCAGGATTTAATGGAGCCTTCTCAAGTCCTAGTCATCTTCGTATTGATTTACTACAATCCTCATGTTTCCCATTAAGTCCAAAAGAAATACATACTGATTCAATAAAAATACCCACATTCTGCAAATCGCCAGCCTGTTATGCCCTGGTTATAATTACTTCTACAGAGTGTATTAGAGAAGGGCTGTTCTGCAAAGTTTAAATCCAGACGCAAACTCTCCTCGAAATCTGGAGTGTTCTTGATGTGAAGCGCTGTCTGGGCCTATGCTAACGTCTCTTGTGCATGACCATGTTCACTCACAAAAATGCAGTTTATAGATGGCAGCAGGATGATTCAATAGCTAAACGAGATATCGTTAGCTGCCATTTACCTCAAAGAAAAGATATGGCTAGATGTGAGTCTGTTTCGAAAAATACTTGAGGTGAGCATTGATATCAGACTCACCTGAGAGCTTAAAGCCCCCAGCATCAGAAAAGTAGTTGTCTCTTTAACCAGAAAGAGGACCTGGCCAACTAACCCCAAAGTTGTATGGTTTTAAAACAGTGTTTTTCAAAACTTCCTATCCATAGAAATGTGTATGAAATCAAATAAAATCAATGAAAACTTCCCCTGGCAGTTTGAAAACCCCACCACAGTGTCCACAGGAGACACAGAAGGACAAACTGACAAGAATCAGAAGGTGAAACTGTGCGGGCTATTTGCTCATCCCAAGTTAACTGCAAAACGGAATCAACTTGCTTTAAATGAGGAAGAGTGTGTTCATTGCTCTTTAGAGTTCTCTTGCTCCTCAGAAGGGTTTTTAAGGAATTTCTTTTGAATATGGAATTTTTATTTTAAATCCCTATGTTTAAGGCTGACCAGCCATTGGATCCATTTGGGACCATTTGGGTCACATATGTCTGGACACCACAAAAATGCTCCTGCAAGGCAAGACAAGGGGGTGATTACGTTAGATGGTTGTTTTGTGAATCACAGAACTTTTTTCAGTTTCATGCATGGTTTTAATATTTACCTGACCTCATCTAGGTACTTCGTTACAGAAACTACGTACAAAGCTGTGGAATAAATGAAACTCTTCTCTTATGTGGTAAATAGTGCACTGAGAGAAATGAATGGCTTGGTTATACTCCTGTTCGTCAGTGCTTTCCATCAGTAGGAGTGTGTCTAGACTACATCCCTCTTTCGACAGAGGGATGTAAATTAAACACTTCAAAATTGCAAATGAAGCTGGGATTTAAATATCCCGCGCTTCATTTGCATAATCACGTAATGGCGCTCTTTCAAAAAAGCGCTATTTTGAAATTGAAACCACAGTCTAGACACAGTTCTTTCAAAAATGGGGTGCTTTTTTGAAAGATCCTGTAAACCTCAGGTGCAATTTCGAAGTGTCTAATTTACATCCCTCTGTCCAAAGAGGGATGTAGTCTAGACACACCCTAGGTCTTTAAAAAGAAGGCGAGATATCCCTGTCCCCATTTTACAGATAGGAAACTAGAACCCAAGACCTGCCCCAGTCACAAGCAAGTCAGTGGCAGATTCAAGGATAAAACCGAGGCCTCCTGACTCACAGCTACCCTTCCTCCTCCCCCCCGTGTGGTCATGACACCTCTGGTAACACCCATCTGCTCTGACAGCACCCCCTTCTCTGGTTGGTATTTTAACTTATTAAATATATGCGCGGCCTTGGATTTCCCTGCTGAGAAAATGGCAAAACAAACTACAGCTGTTCAGCTGCAGCTGTGTAAGATAGGGTGAAGTTTGCACTAGGAAAGTGCACTCTGCTGGCGAGGAGAGAGAGGAAAGCCATGTTCTAGAAAGAAACAATCAATGAGGGTTGTCTTTAAAATGACTCATTTAACACAGTGCAATGATTGTTCCTAGGGTTGCCAGGTGTCCGGTATTGACCCAGACAGTCTGGTATTTTCGCCTCCTGTCCATTAAAAAAATTCAGAAAATACTGGACACCTAAAATGTCTGGTATTTTCTGATTTTTTTTCCCTACCAGGAGGCAAAAATACCGGACACCTGGCAATCCTACACACACTCAGCAACCGGTTCCAGCCCCCGAGCCCGCCGCTTAAAGGGGCCATGCTGTTTTATTTTTTATTGCTTAATAACTCTTGGGGTCTTTTTTTTATAACAACTTTGGTCTCCCCCTTTTTTTCCCTCTCAACAGAATTTTTTCACCAGTGTTTTTTTGGGGGGGGGTAGAGGGGGTGTTCGGTATTTTTAGTTAAACCATCTGGCAACCCTAATTGTTCCTAAATTCACAATTGCTAATAAATTCATAATCACCTTGTACTTACTGCCTGGATCCCATCTCTGGCTGACTTGACTCAATCAGAAAAGACATTTCCCTGAATTCTGGGGACCAGCTTTGAAGCAAAGCTCCGTTGCCCTAAAGACACTGGTGGGACCACTGTAATAACGTCCACATTTCCTGTATGTGGAGTTGCGGCCTCGAAAAGGCGTGTCTGGCTCAGATAATTTTTTTCGTTCTTTTTATAACAACTTCCTGTTTGTTGTTTTTGTTTCTCTACCACTTGTTAGGTACAGTGTGTAAAGTTCTCAGAAGCTGCCAAGTGCTATTGTTAAACCATGCATTAAGAAAGTTGGCATGAGAAAAACAGAAGTAAAAATAAGGCTGCTTAGCCAGACAGTTGGTTCTTTTGACCTGCAGTAACATACCCACCTCTGAAGCCAGCAGAGCAGGTTCTAATCGTTAATTAGCACACTCAGGGCAAATGCTATTCCACTAAACAATATGTTGAGGTTAAAAGCACAGAACAAAGGAAGTAAGTAGATGGGAAAATAAGATTTCTCGCATTGAACTTATCAGAGCTTTTAATTGGAGCCAACAACTTTGGCCATAAAACAGATGAAGGTTGCTTTGTATTGGGCTGTATATGGCCATGTTACATCCTCACACATACCCCCTGAAAACAGGGCTGTGGGTGGAAAGGCTAATCCAGCCTTCTTCCCGAGAGCCCAACAATCCCTCTACTCTGCAAGTCTGAGAGGGGGCGTACCCAAAGCCGGGCCGTCACACGAAGCAGCCACCATTGTACCCAGGGCCGGCTCGAGCCATTCCTGTGCCACGGGCAGTGGGCGCACAACACATGTGCAGCTCCGCCCCTGGGCGCACAGCGCATGCGCAGCCCCACCCCCCAGCGCACTGTGCACCTTACAGCTGCCATCAGGCACCCCCTGTAGGTTGGCGCCCTGGGCAGCTACCCGGCTAGCCCCCCCTTAATCCGGCCCTGATTGTACCATGGGAAGGGAAGACAGGCAGGCCATGCTACAGATGGGATTTCATTTCTAAGAAGCCACCTTTCTTGGCGGGCCGGGATAAGAACCGCAGACCTGTATTCCTGCCCCACTCCTTGGACACTGTCTCTCGCACCTGCTGAAATCTTTGCTGCTCCTTTTGTCTGGCCCCAGATGCGACGCTCTGGCACTTGTCATGTTCCTTGGCATATATGTACTATCATGCTGTGAGATACGGATGCAGCCTGCACAGGGCTACCGAGTGTCAGATCCCAGCTCCCTGCATACCCTCCAAACCAAGCCGCCCAGTGCTGTGCAGAGAGAAAGCCAGTGGCAGACAGCAGGGTCCCCTCCCCATGTCTGGCCTGGTGGGGCCGTGTCAGCCGCTGCATTCATCAGTCAGACACAGCCCGGCTGCTCACACTCCCCTCCAGAAGAGCATAAACTGTGGGCTTCAGGCTCCCACACAAGTTTTACTTCAGGTGTGGGAGGTGGCCCTGCAGGGAGAGGCCCCAGCTGGAAACTTAATATAGAGTGTGGCGGGGGAAAAACATGGACGTTCCCCGCGACATAGACAGCATGTGAACTGGGGCGTCAGGTCAGATGGGCAACAGAAAGCGCGGAACTAGGCCAGGGCCCAGAAGTTGCAGCCTGTGCACCATCTACTCGCTGCATGGCTCAGCTTGTCAGGACTTTCCCAACCCAAACCCACAGCCCTCCCATCAATGCAGAGAGAGAGAGAGAGAGAGAGAGAGAGAGAGAGAGTGCCGAGGCTGGGTGCCCACAGAGCCAGACCGGCCAATTCCCGACCTTCCAGCGGCATTGCTCAATAATAATCATCCGTACTGGATTGACTATTTGTATTATCGTCGGGCCCCTCCCCCGGCAGTCTCCCGGAATAGACTCTCCCAGGTAACGATGCTCAGGGATAAAGCAGGTCCTGGCGGCAGCTACAGTATCACTGGAGTTGATGGGAAAGTGACTGCTACATGGTTAGTGGGCCCAAAGGTCTCTCCGGCTGCGCACCCTGCCCTGCATATCCCCAGCGCTCCAGACAGTCACTGCTCCGCACGTGGGACGGGAACACGCGGGACATGGGATGGGGCCAGGGCAGGAGGCCAAAGAGAAGCCTGCTGCAGTGGTTGCCCAGGAAGCGGTCTGCAGCCAGGGTGCCGTAATGTTGTACCCAGCGCAGCAGCAGGCGTCTTTCCCCCCAGGGTGGAGATGTGGCCGCTGCCAGAGTTTCCATCTCTGGACGGTGATTTTCCTCCGGCAGCACATCGGCTGCAGGGCAGTGCCTGTGCGAAAGTACGACAGAAAACACAAGCTACCGCTCCAGCTCCGTGCTGAGTCGGAGCCCTGTGCCAGCCTCCTTCCCGGACTCTGTGGCTTCATAATCCTAGGAGCCTGGGACGAGCCGGGATCTCCTAGCTCATCACTCTGGGCTCTTGCTTTCACAGGCAACCCGGTAACAGCATCCCACTTATCCACTTACTAAGGTCCATCTCAGAACTAACTAGGATGTTTGCCCTGCCCCCGATCCCATGGAGAGGCTGTTTCAGAAACTCCCTCCTCTGGGAACCTACTAATCAAGGGGTGGGCAATAATTTTCGTAAGGGGGCCACTTAATGAATTTTGGTATGTGGTCATGGGCTGGCTCCAGCCCCAGAAGGGGCGGAGCCTGGGTGGAGGTGGGGGCTGGAGGCATGGAACTAAAAACATAGCAAAGGGCTCGCGGCTCCAGCCCCTGCTGGGGTAGCACCACAAGTGGGAGCCGCAAGCCCTTTAAAGAGGATCCTGCTGCCTAAGCCACTGCCTGGAAATTCGGTGGCACGGGCAGCAGGATATAAATAGAAAACAGCCAGATGCGGCCCACGAGCCGGATCCAAGTGTTAGGCAGGCCAGATCCTGCCCGGCCCTGTTCTACTCTCTAGCCTGAATTCATTCACAGCCAGGGT
The DNA here is from genome assembly GCA_032595735.1 of Pelochelys cantorii. Taxonomy (NCBI): domain Eukaryota; kingdom Metazoa; phylum Chordata; order Testudines; family Trionychidae; genus Pelochelys; species Pelochelys cantorii. The sequence continues at coordinate 3,187,853 of CM064347.1, forward strand.
CACGTAGCAGGGCAACGGCACCCTCCTTGCCCTTTGGTGATCCAGCCACGGCAGCCACTCTCAGCCTCCCCGATCTCTGAGGCAGAGCTCCGCCTCTCACTGCTTTGTGACCGGGAAATTCCAGGCTAAAGAGTTCCCTGACTCCTGTGTGTTCTTCCAAGCACAGACAGGCTGTCCAAGCGGGCTGGCTTGCTGTCTCCTCCGAGAGGTGAGCAGGGCACCTGCCCACAGACACTGTTATCACACAGCATTTCCTGCGCAAGCCTGTTTCATTCTTAAGGCAAACGCACTGCAGAGAACATGTCCTGAAAACAACAACAGACCCCGTGCGCATGCGGAGCAGCTCACCCCAGGTCTCCCCCCAGACGCCAGCTCTGGCAGGAGCAGTCCTTCAGCACCCACCCTTGTGGTTTTAAGTTCATCACTGCTTCCCCTCCGAACAAGCACAGTCTTGCGGGGTCCTTCCCGGTTAAGGACTGGGGCACTCCATGGACAAGGGCTCTGGTTTGTTTGCTGGACCAAGAGGAAGACCCTGAGCCTGTTTCAAACCAGGCGATTTCTCCAAAAATCGCTCTGTCCATTGGTCGCTGGAGATACCCATTGGAACGGCTACATGCAAACCTCGCCCTGGCAACCTCAGAGGGTTGGTCACTGGAGGAATCACATTCGCACCCTCCCTCCTAAAGGAGTTCCATGCAATGCCACAAGCACACACCCACCAAATTGCACGTTTCATACAATGGACCCCAAGGTATTAAAACTAGTTCAATCAGGTTTAACTGACCTCAATAACAGTTTATCTTAAATCCGTAAAGTTTACCCCGGATACTGTCAAGCCAGTCCATACCCATTTGTCCCCGTGTCATGATTGTCCCCGAGCTTACATAGCTCTGCTTGCTTCCTGGTGTTTACCCCCCACATATTTATAAGGAGCTGTCAGGTCCCTCTCAGCCTGCATTTTGCTAGGCTAAACAAGCCAAACTTTTTCAGTTTCCTCTCCTAAGACAGCTTCTTCATTCCCCAGATCAGCCACCCTACCTTCTCCGTGCCTGTTCCAGTCATTAATCTTTCTTGAACACGGGTGATTTCAACTTTACATGGTATTCCAGATGAGATCTTACCAGTGTCTTGTACTACGCACGTGTAATTTCCCATCGCTACTGAAAATGTCTCAACGGATACAGCCTAGTATCACATTTGCCTTTTAAATGGCTGCATCACACTGGTGACTCAGAGTTCTCCTGTGATTGGCTAAATACACCTTGGTCTTTCTCCTCTTCTGTTGTTTCCTACTCAGGAGTTTCTGGCTTGTAGGACAAATTCTTATTATTAGTCCCTAAATACACGGCCTTGCTTATTGCACGATTACACTTCATCCCATTTGTGTTACCCCAGTCCTCAAAGTCACCCAGTTTTCCCTGGGTAACATTTCAGAGTTTGACAACGCCTCTGAGCACCAGTAAACTTCACAAGCTCCTCCTTTTTGTGCCAAGGCACTAATGAAATGTGGCAGAGCTCTGATTGTACCTGCGGGGGTCTCGCACATCCCGGCGGATTTTAAGGTGCCTCAGAAGTTCCCGGTGACCCTCCCACTGCCTCGTGGTCCTCTCAGAGGCAAGGGTTCCACGCTTCGTGAGCCATTTTCATTACAGGCCGTCACTAGCTCCGAGGGGAAAACCCTTCCGTGGTCCAAAGGTTCCCTGTCCCCTGGTGGCAGCCCACTGGGCGTGGGGAGGGCAGGGGGGGAACTCAGTCCCACCCACTTACTCTGGGGTCCAGCCCAGGCCCTAGGTAGCAGCCCCCAGTGGGGCTCTTGCCCTTATCCCCACAGAAAAGCAGCCTCTCCCTGGGCCACTTCCCCGGCCGCTCCCACGGTACCTTCTCCCTAGTGCCTTGGAGAAAAACCGCGCCTGTTTGCCACCTAGTTTGCCTCCTCTCCAGTCCGTCCCTCTTCTCCTTCCCCCACCTTACCTGAGGGGAAGCCTTTTATAGCAGACCCACCGGCCCTAACTGACTGCAGGTGTCCGGATGGCTGCTGAGCCTGCAGGCCGGCCCTTAATGAGCCCCCGGTGCCCGGCTGTGTTGGTGCTGAGCAGCAGCCTTGGGCAGCCTGTTCAGGGAACTGGAACCCACTCACCCAACTGCCCGTGTGCCTGCCTTCCACCGATCTCCTGCCGCCCGCTGCCTGGGGTCTGCCACAGAAAATACGAACAAAACTCAGGCTCCTTCTCCGCCGCCGCACGGTGTGCTCTGGGCCCCTCCGGGCTGCGCGTCAGTGAACCCCAGTTCTTCCTCTGGTGCCCAGGGATCCTCAAAATATCGTCTCTGTGCAGCCCTCTTCACATCTCCCAGCACGTGGCTTCCTTGGGCCGTTCCCTACGGGTACATCAGCCAGTCCCTCCCCAAGCTCTTTCCCTGGTCTCCTACCTGCCCACTGCACAGAGCCTGTCGCAAGCCAAACCATGCACAGTGGGTGAAGGTAGGGCTGGGGGAGGCAAGGCCCCCCAGGCCCGCCCCTTCTGCCAGGCCCTGCCCTCCCAGCACCACAGGAGGGTGGGGCGGTACGCGGCCCCGGCCTCCTCGGCCCCGGAGCACAGGGCGGGCAAGTGCTGGGGGCAGTAACACTCAGTGCACCTACAGCAAGCTTTGTGGGGGCCGAGTGTGGGCAGGGCCATGCTTGGCGGTTTGGGAATTATAGACTCATAGAATCCTAGGGCTGGAAAAGACCCCAGGAGTCAACGAGTCCAGCCCCCTGCCCAAAGCAGGACCAACCCCAACTCAACCATCCCAGCCAGGGCTTGGTCAAGCCAGGACTTAAACACCTCTAGGGATGGAGATTCCCCCCTCTCTAGGGAACCCATCCCAGTGTGTGCTCCTCCCCACCCGCCTGGCAGGAGAGGAAGTTACACAAGCACGACATCACCAGGACAAACTCCCATTGGCTGATTTACCCGGCAGGCAGGACCCTGCTCTATAATGTAGCTGTGCCCTGTGATGCCATAGGTAGCTGTTCTTTCCATCAGTGTGGGGAATCCACCCCCCCGGCGCAGCGGGAGCTAGGCTAAGCAAAGAATTCTCTTCTCCACTGAGCTGTGTCCACGCTGCAGGTTAGATCAGCTTCTCCACAGTGCTCAAGGGTGTGAATTTTTCACACAGCCCCCCTTCCCCCGAGCAATGTAGCTGAGCGAATCTAAATTTTAATGAAGACCAGGGCTTAGATTTCACACTCACAAAGAGCAAGGAGAATCTTTTTCTCCCTCGCTAAATCTTCCAGTTTTGTTGGCTTCCTCTCTGATTGGAATTCTTTTTTTTTCATTTGCATTCATTTTGCACCGATCCGACAGTGCCCCGTGTTTACGAAAGGGGTTTGTGAGATGCACCGTTAACTAGCCTCCGTTTGCTGATTCAGCACCAGAATAAATAGGTAATTACACTCTGCCATATGTGTCTCTAATTCCGACTAGACGGTGTCCAAAAGGCGCTGTATGTTACCAGCGGATGACTGGAATTGGGACTGTAAAAAATGAGTAAATTGGTCCCCAAGGCCAGAAATAGCTCTGTCAAATCCCACTGTTTATATCATACTGAGTGACTGGCTTGTGGTTATTTTGTAATTTAATACTGCTAAATGTCAACTGGAAATCCTTTCAACCACAGTTTGATACCTAGTGACAGAAAATCATTCACGACTTCCACAAAGCAGTCAGCTCGGAGAGGTGTATTTTTTTCTTTCCATCTTTGCATAAACAGTGATCTGGTCGTGGCTGCCCTGGCTGGCAAAAGACATTGCGGAAAACCCTGATCTCCAAAAATGATGCGCCGCTGAAGCATTATTGCCCCCAAATAACTCTCCGGGCACCCCGTGGCTTCCTGGTAGGAAGGTACCCACGTTCAACTCTCCCACTGGCTTTCCCAGACATCATGAGGTTTGTCATTTCCACTGGCATCCCTATTCCTACTGGTGGTGCAGCCCCGATGTGCCATGGTCTCCGTCTGAGTGCTTTGGGATTTTTTTAGGGAAGCAAGAGAAGAAAAGTCCCACCCCCAGGCGTTTCTTCTAAATAAACGCAAAGGCTCATGGTTTCTGCAGAGGCCACTCCAGCCATGCTGGCAGGCAGAGACGGGGAGCAGGGGCCGTGACTGAGTGGGATGCGTCTGTATCAAATGATGAACTCAATCTGGTGCGATGCACTGAACCCCTGTGTACGAGCTATTAGCCTGGGAAAAGGTACAGAGAAGGGCAACAAAAATGATTAAGGGTGTGAAGCGTCTGACAAGAGAGGCGATGAAAAAGACCGGGACTGTTCAGCTTAGAAAAGAAATGATTAATAGGGGCACTTGCTCGACGTCTCTAAAATCATGACTGGTGTGGAGAAAGTGACCAGGGAAGTAGTATTTATCCTCTTGTGTAACCCCACTTGCCAGGGGTCACCCAATGACATTAATAGGCAGCAGGTTTAAAACAAACATAAGGAAGTACTTCTTCACATAACACGCAGCCCACCTGTGGAACTCCTTGCCAGAGGATGTTGTGAAGACCAAAAGGATAACTGGATAAAAAGGAATTAGACAAGTTCCTGGAGGACAGGTCCATCAGTGGCTGTTAGCTAAGTTGGTCAGGGATGATCCAAGCACATAGGTGCTGGGGGCCCTGGCTTGAAGTGGATTCCATACACACAGGCTACGTCTACACTGCGCATTGTTGCGCAAGAAGATATGCGAATGAGGTGCAGGGATGAATATCGCCACGCCTCATTTGCATACCTGATGAGCCGCCATTTTGCGGAAGGGGGTTTAGCACAAGAAGGAGCTGTCTCCACTGCTCCTTGCGCAAGAAAACCCTCTTGTGCAGGAGCCGTTCTGCCACTTATTTTCAGGAAGAACGGCTCCTGTGCAAGAGGGATTTTTTGTGCAAGGAGGAGCAATGTAGACAGCCCCTTACGCAAAAATGACAGCTCATTAGGTGTACAAATGAAGCGCGGCGATATTCATCCCCGCGCCTCATTTGCATATCTCCTTGCACAACAATGCGCAGTATAGACGTAGCCACAGGGCTTACAGTTGGGTTGCTAGCTCTCAGCACCGATTCATTGTTCCAGCTCTCTTGCTGTATCAGCTCTCTGTCCCCATCCACTTTGACAGCCTCTTGGCTGCTGCCCCACCCCCCTGGAACAATGGCTCTTCTGCGCAAAGCCGGGGCAGCGCGCGAAGCCCCACGGCCTTCCCTCCACCTAGGAGTCTGAGGGACATGCTGCTGCTTACAGGAGAGGCGTGGAGCCAGGCCGGGAACATGGTAGCTGCAGAGGAGGCGTGATTCCGGCCGGGCAAGCAGTTTCCTGTGCTACCATTCCCCAGCCAGGTGAGCTGAGCCGCTTCCTTCCCCTGCAAGCCGGCTCCGGCCCGTGAGGCTCCCCCCGGTAGCAGGAAGCCAGTACTGGCGCTCCCCCGTCGCAGGGGCAGGCCGTGGGGCTGGAGCACCAGCGCAGACTCCTTGCTGGGGACTGTGGGAGAAGCGCCCCAAACCCACGACCCATCTGCAAGATGGGGGTCGCCCACTGGCGGCCCACGGCCCACGCTTAGAGAACCGCCGCATGAGCCTGAAGGACTCGAGGATGGCAATGGAGAGAGAGGCACCAGCACGCACGGCACATGGGGGAGTCGGCCAAACCCATCCCGGCTTGTGCGGCAGAAGGTGCTCTTCAGGGCTGCCCCCAGAAATGGGCCGGAGCTCCTGAGAGCCCGGGCTCAGTTGCACTCTCTCGAGGGGCTGGACACAATATTGAGGGGTTGGAGAGCTGGGCCAAGCCCATCTGCTCAGGCTAGCTGCACTGTCCCGCCAGAGGGAAAGTTTCCTCAGTGTCCCTGGAGACGCTCATTTGAAAGGAAACGAGGGCGGCGTGAATCCCCATCTTCCTCCCAGGCAGCGAGCAAAGATCCCCTGACGATGGGGCAAGAGAGATCTGCGTGTGTTAACACCACTGGCCAGACAGAAAAAAGAGAAGAGTCATCCTGTCCCGTCTGTCCGTCCCCCGCCCGGTTCCTCCGTGCTGCAGCCAAAGTCATTGACTCTCCCCTCCCTCCTACTCTAAAACACTCTGCTAACTACACTGCACAGTTATTTCGGAATAAGCTATTCCATAATAGTTATTCCGAAATAGCTTATTTCGAAATAGCACGTCTACACTGCAGGGAAGCCTCAAAATGAGTCCGAGGCAGGCTCCCCGAACGGAGACATGCTCTCTCGATTTAGCGCCCCAGGAGGAATGACTTAGAACGGCCCTGGTGAGGGGCTATTTTGAAATAGCAGCAGTGAAGCGTCTACACAGCCCCTATTTTGAAATAGCTGTTTTGGAAGAGGCGTTATTCTTCACAGAATGAAGTTTACAAAAGTTGGAATAAGCCACCCGTTATTTCAAAATTATTTTGAAATAACGGAATTGCTGTGTAGACGCTTGCACAGTAATGTCAGAATAATGGCTGATATTCCGAAATAACTTTGTTGTGTAGACACACTCTGCTAGGGATGCAAACACCCACTTAAATAGTTAACCGGTTAAGCGATTTGTTGAACTAGTTAATCACCGGCCACAGACAGCCGGGGCTACTCCGGCCCAGCCCTGCCCTGCCGATGGGGGGCTGCTCCTGTTGGTTGGGCCCTCCGGTTAACCTGTTACCTGGTAAGAATGCTGGCAAGGCTTATGCTTCCCGGGTAGCCGGTTAACTGCATGGGACAGTGAGCCACACTCGGTGTGCGGGCTACGCTTGCCTGAAAGCAGAAGGGGCAGGCCCAAACACAGACCTAAACGTCTCAGAGTGCGCGGTGTGGCCGGGAGCAGCACTGTGGTGCGGTGCGAGGCGGGGGGTGGGCGGGGGCAGAGTCGGTTTACATGATGCTTGGCAGCTTCTCCTCCGTAAGACCCGGAGCAGGGGTGTCTGGGCCTGGCGGCAGAGATTCGGCCCTCGCTCTGCCGGACGTCAGAAGCCCGGCCACTGACCCCCACGGAGCTGCATGGGCAAAACAGCGGTGGGAGGGAACGAGGCCCAGGAGAGCTCTGGGCCCTGGCCTGTCCAGGCAGCACAGACCCGCCGTACGGCACAGGGACCGGCGTGCCACCTGCCAAGCGCGAGGCGAGACATTCGAGGGCAGGACAGTTGGCAGGGAGGTCTCCGTTCATTAGACAGAGCCCTATTAATTAGGTATTATGCCGGGGACCAGGGACACATGGGCTGGGAATACAGACGCCGCCGCGTGATGCGTGTCAGACATTTGAACGCTGGCAGCCTCCTCGCCCCTGGTGCTGCTGGCGGAAGAGCAGCCCCGGCCCTCAGCTGCCTCGTCAGGCTGTGTCCCGCCGAGAGTCCCCGATGCCAGGCTAACCCTCCTCACGGGGCCGGCGGGCTGGTTGCCAGGCCAGGCCAGGCTGCACGTTAGGCCTCCGGAGCTCTGCGTGTGTAGGCTTCATCCGGGCTGACAGATCACCTCACGGCCCTGAAATGACCCACCCCCCGTGTCAGACTCGGTCTCAATCCCTCTGGCCCGGAGGCCCAACAGGACTGTCTCTGCTCAGTGGGGGGATGGCCAAGGAGCCGTTTCAGGACAACTGAGTCACGGCGGATTAGAGGCTCACGGCTACAGCCCAGGAACCGGCTCCGGGACTCCTGGGTCCAATTCTCGGTGGTGCCCGTGAGTGGCTTTGGGCGAGTCACCGGGCTGTTCTGTGACTCGCTCTCCCCGGCTGTGAAGTGGGCAGAACACGGGGTCCCGGTGAGCAACGGCTCCGTGCCAGTGGTGCCCCTGGCGGATGGGCAGTGCGGTAGAAGCGGGAGGTACGTGAGTCGCTCCGGCCTCTGTGACTGGAGACACAAAATACACGGGTGCTGGAGAACGGGACAGAGCCCCTCTCCCTGGCGCCTGGGCCCTGCGCCGAAACCAGCAGGCTGACTGGGACGGGACCTGTAGCAATCAAACAGGCCACCTACATAGGATGGGGGGCTGTGGGGAGAAGCCTGATCACTGGGAATAGGAGGCTGCCGTCCATCGCTCTCCCCCCGTGGCAGCAACACTCTGCCCCCTGTGCGCCGACACTAGGCATTCTGGGGTGGAGTGTGGGCAGGGCCTTCCCTGGTGGTGTGGGAAGGCAATGCCTCCCCATGCCTATGGTACCTGCCACCCCTGGTGAGGAGCACAGCTGCAGGGACAGGGCTGACCAGCGTCTTCACTGGGCCCTGGATGACCCAGAAGGGGCGGGGCCTCCGGCAGAAGGGGCGGGGCTGGGCTAGCCCCCCGCAGCCAGCCTTTCAGCACTGCAGGCCTGCAGGGCGTGTGTCGTGGGGGGCTCCAGCGGCAATTTAAAGGGCCAGGAGCTGTGTCTGCTGCCATTGCTGAGGTAAAAGGTAAAAGGACCCTGGTCCTTTTAAATCGCCAGGCCCGGGGGCAGCTGCCCCTTGATCCCTCTGGCCCTCCCACCAGCAGCCCTGTGCAGGGACAGTGGCTGCTCCAGACATGGGCTGCACATGGAGGGTTCTTTGGGGCCTCTTTCCGTGGTCCCCCACCCTCTGTTAAGTGTCGGTCCTTAAGTGTTGGTCCTCTGCTAAGTGTCATCTTGTGGCCCTCAATCTCAGGCAATTCGTATTTGCATTTTGGATGTGCAAAGCAATGACTGCAGGTAACGGTCAGTATTGAAAATCAGGGAATCTGCCTCTGTCCTCCTGCCTCCGCTGTAACAGACTTAAGAACATAAGAACGGCCATACTGGGTCAGACCAAAGGTCCATCCAGCCCAGGGTCCTGTCTCCCGACAGTGGCCAATACCAGGTGCCCCAGAGGGAGGGATCACAACAGGGAATCCTCACGTGATCCCTGCCCTGTCACCCACTTCCAGACAAACAGAGGCTAGGGACACCATTCCTACCCATCCTGGCTAATAGTCATTGATGGACCTAACCTCCATGAAACCATCTAGCTCTTTTTTGAACTCTGTTAAAGTTCTAGCCTTCACCGCATCCTCTGGCAAGGAGTTCCACAGGCTGACTGTGCGCCGAGCTCTGTCAGGACTTCCTGGGACTGCAGGCAGCAGCAGCTGATCCTCCCTGACCGAGGGCAAAAAGCTACGGGGAAGCGCCACTGCTTTCTTCCTCCAGCAAATCCTGTGCCCTGGGAACTAGGCCAACGCAGGGAGAGGTCGATTGCAGTTAAACCCCTTGCACAAGTGGAGCAAGTGCAGGGCGAGGGTGTGTCTGAGACCTAGGCCCCAGGGACCATTCTCAGCAGGGCATTTTCTCCTCCCTGTAAACAAGCCAACATCCCAAGCACTTTCCCCACCTCTGAGCCCAGATGCGGGATGTTGGCTTGGGTGCCTTTCTGCACCGGGCTGCAACCAATCAGCTTCTGGTGACATTTACGAAGCAGCAGGAATGACTGAAGACTCTTTACCTTTAAGGAACAAGGTGCCGTACATGCAGGAAGAGGGTTTGCCTAATTAACTCCGATTGTATATGACATTGTCATGTTGATTTCCTAAATATACGCGGGAAATCTCTCTATTTCACCAGCTGATTGGTGACATAATCGGGCACTGCAAGGCGCTGGCTTGACACCAATTCCCTCTGGTTATGTTACCTGTCGTTTCCACCTGCAATCGCATCAATGAAGCCCGCAAGGAACTTCAAAACCTAATTTATTCATTTTGCTTCTGATTTGTTGTAAAAAGGGAGGACTGTCAGGGCACGCTCGTCTGGAATGACAATCAAGCCCGGACTCCTTCAAAAGCCGGAGCCTTCTCAACAAGGACCAGGCTTCTCCTGATCGACATGTACATCACAGTGATCGCAATTATCAAGCTCCCTTACACTACCGTGTGGACCCGTATAGGCTGGGAGAAGAGGTTCAGCCAATCAGAGCCTGGAAAAATCAATTTCCTTGCTTTGCCACTCACTAAATATCCCGGGAACCATGATGGACACATGACACCTTCAATCATTTCACTCCTTCTGTACTTGCGCTGGGATCATTATTCACTTTGTACCACACCACACTTCACAATGCGTCCTTCTAGCAAGGGCACCCCGAAGCCCAGGGGACGAGGTGCATGAGGAGGGGCTGCAGTGGCATGTCCAAAGTTCATAAAAATGAACCTCGTGTTGATGGCAGCAAACTCCTGCTCCGGTTGAAGTGGCGCCTGGAGACCTTACTCATCATTCAACTGACACTGAAGCTGAGATTTCCAACGCCGCTCGAAGGAAGCCGACACCCACAGCAGCTCTGCCAATCTCACCCTAAATATCCCCCCCCGGGGGATGACTCCGAGCCACTCAGACAAGTTTGCTCTGGGTGGAAGCTGGCTTTCTGCACCCAGGCACGGCGCAGATGCGCCGATGTTCTGCGCAAGTTTGCTCTTTAGCACAGAGGCAGATATTACGGATACCTGGCTTGCAGGCAACACTGAACCTTCCTTCAAAACCAAAAGCAACGCTGGGCCTGTCCTCACACCCATGCATTGTGGAACAGCTTCGCGGCTGTCCATTGTCATCTAACTTCTGAATGGCCACTGTGCCAGTTTGGGTGCACTGCGTGGGCCTTACAAGCGAGAAAGTATTTTTCAGCAGTGATCTTCTCTTCCATTGTCCCAAACACACTGGGGATAGCAGCTGGGACGCTGCAGAGAGGCAGGTAGACTCAGCACCTGTTTGGAGGGTTGATTTGCACACAGCACCTTTATTTATTGAAACGGTGAATTTTGAAACCAATGAACTTCTGAGTCAACTTACCCGATTTTTTAACTAATCAAGAGGATTCCAACAAGCAAACCAGGGAGTGGAAAGAGGAGATCCTGGCATGATCAGTGCAAAAAAGGGGCTATCTGGGTAAATTCAGACTCTTTTGGGGGTGCCCATTAGTCTGGAAACATTTTAATCCTGAAGCTCTTCCAACTTCCAACATCCCAGATGTTGTTGTTGAGATATGGAATCTTCCACTCCTATAGAGCAAGTTCAAATCCAACCTTGGGCAGTGATGGTCAAAGGTTGTCCCATCTCTCAGCTGTATTGCCAGCTCGGCTGGAATGGAGCTGGGGTTGCAGCCTTCGTCCTAGACCCTGAGGCCTTGTTTACACTAACCCTGCCGTGGATCTAATCCACGTGACTTCAGCTATGCAAATAGCGTAGCTGAACTTGACGTACCTACCACGGCACCTTCTGGGCGGTAAGGTCAGCGGGGGGCTGTTCTCCCATTGACACCAGCTACTCTTAGTTCAACCTGTACCTGGCTACTCCTGGTGTATCGATAGGAGAGCACTTGGAGAGCGATTTATCATGTCTAAGCAGACGCAATCAATCGACAGCCGGTGGATCGATCGCTGCTGTGTCGATCCACCGCATAGCGGAGACAAGCCATAGGCTTGCAACTGCTGGTGAGGCTAATTGCAGGCTCAGAGGCCTAGTGCACACAGGTGTCCACATCACGACCCCACATCACAGCGTTAAATTAGTTCCTTGCTAATGGTCTCAGTAGGTAAGCGAAGGAAGTCGTGGGGCTGACCTCCCTTCTACAGCCCCTGCTCATTGTATGCACGAGGGATTTCACTCTCTAGGGTGGTCCTCTGCCACCTTTGGCCTGCACAAACCTCATTTAATACAATGACCCAAACCTGGAGAGTTTCTTCAATATCCCGTCTTTCTCCTCCTCCCCCATGGAAGCCATTTTCTCTGAAAACAAGTTCGCTTTCTGCACAAGTAACAAACCCAACACACATCCCCCTGACACATGCTCTACCCTCATCCCCTCAGCCAGCCTCTGTGCAGGGGAAAGAACCCTTTGTTTGGCAGAGCGGGACAGGCCGATCAAAGAGATGTTCAGATGTTTTGTGGCAGGCGGGCTGCCCAGCTGGGGAGCTGAACAAGCAGGGAATCAGCCAGCGTGCACCTCCATTGGCAGAGAGCCTAGTTAAGATCTGCCTGTGTCAGCACAAAGCCTAATCTGGACTGATGCAAACTGCAGAAAGTATCATTAGAGGCTGTCTGGGAAGCCAAGGAGCTTCGCGGCTCCCTTCTCGCCTCCCTCAGTACTTGAGATATTGCTGTTTACAGAGCTGGGGTCGATCCTCAGAATTTCCTCTCCAGATCGTCAATATGCCCATGTGTCACCCTGGTTCTCCTGGCTAATTAATCACTCGCTAAGCTTGTCACGTGGAAACCCCGCTCCCTGGGCGCCTGCACCCTCGTATGCGGGCTCGAGAGCACATTTTTCTCTCTTGCTGGCATTTCGGAGCCCAGTCTGGAATCCAGTGGCCCCTCTTGCAGTGCGTCCCCCATGTCAGAAAGGTAACAATGCGTCCTCCATCTGCCACCAGCCGGGAGGAGGAGGAGGCCTGCAGGATCAATCAGAGCGGGTGCAGTATAAATCAGTCGAAGGGGTGGATACCCCACACAGCTCGTGCTACAGCTCCTCTCGTTCTAGCCTGTCCCTTGCCCACGGGTTGCTCTAACGCTGCCCTATCGTGCTCCGTGTCCAAGCTTTGTGGACTGGGAGCAGTGGGATCTGAATCTCGGAAAAGCAGCCCTCCCACTGGCAGGGCCAGGAGTGGGGACCTTGGCAGAGGAAGGGGAACATTTGGTATTTCCCGCTAAACAACTGACTGGAGGATTCATTCCCAAAGGGTCAGGGAAAGCCCAGCTCCGAGCCAATACCACCGGAACCACCTAGATCTGCAGAGCTGTGCAGGAGAGCTCAGGAGAACAAGATCACTCGAGATTACAAAGACTCCTCCTTCTAAGCGTCCTCAGAAGCAAGCTCCACATAGCCAGGGACGCAGACACAAGGGGCACCAGACCGGCAGGCATAGCCCCTCTCTGCTATGGTATTCAATACCCACCCGTCACGGGGCGGGACTCACCACTGCAGCGCCTCCTGCTGGTGGCTCTGGGAAATTAGACCCTTCATCAGCAGGGCGCCTCCCGTGTCCACGCTCTGCGCTCTTGCTCTGGACCCATGGTGCTCCCAGACCACGGTACCCTCTTCGGGGCACTGCCCTCCGGCACCGCCCACTACAGCGGTCTCTCGCCCCCTTCCATGGAAGTCCTGTGTTTCTACTGCTGCTGTGGCCTCCAAGCCCAGCTCCTCTGTCCCAGGGGCCAGCCACAGTCTGTAGGGGCCACGCCTTGGTGGCAAGATGCAGTGCAAGGGGAAGGGGGGACCCAGGCCAGCCCAATACTCTGGGTCCCAACCCAGGGACCCTCTGGTGGCAGCCTTGTCCTGCCTTCCCCATCTCCCCTCCCTACCTTCTATTCCCTGGGCTACGTCCCTGGGGACACTTTGCATCTCCTGGCCCTTGTAGCAAGGCCCCAGCCTGGCAGGTCTCAGGCAGGAGCCTCATCCTCTAGCCCCCTTAGCCTGCCCAGCCCTGCTTTATCAAAGGTGCCTTCTCTGAGGGACTCAGGACTGTATCCTCCCTGGTCAGGACCCAACTGCCTCTCTCTGCTGGGCAGCTCCTTATATACAGGAGCTGCCCCAGCAAGCTGCCCTCTGGTTGGCTCCTTGAAAGCCTCTCCCTGATTGGCCAGGGCTCTGCACAGGCTCCTTCCAGCATGTTTTAACCACTTCCTGGCCAGTGAGGGGCAGTCGCCCTACCACATCCCACCCACAACAGACTTTTATAGAGCCATGGGTCTTATGACTCTCTGTCACAACATGTGGTGCACCTCATCCCATGCGCTGGACGCCGCCACGGCAGCTAGGTGGGTGAAACCAAACAGTGATTGTGCTCTTGACTGATAAGGTTGCCAGGTGTCCGGTATTGACCCGGACAGTCCGGTATTTTCACCTCCTGGCCAGTAAAAAAATTCAGAAAATACCGGACACCTAAAATGTCCGGTATTTTCTGTTATTTTTCCCTGCCAGGAGGCAAAAATACTGGACGCCTGGCAACCCTATGACACACTCAGCAACCGGGCCCAACCCCCAGCCTCACCCCCCCCCCGCAAACTCCCCAACGCCCCCCGCCCCACTGCTTACCTGGTTCCTCAGGGAAACTGCATTCTGGCTTGATTAAGAAAACAAAATGGCCATTGGCAAAAAGCCTAAAGACCAAGGGGAAGCAATGCCTTCCCTGGGTCTTAGTGCTCAACCGCTCCCCTGTTCCTATCCCTATTCTGACTCTGCACGCACTGAAAGGGGCCATGCTGTTTTAATGCTGGTTTATTTAATTAATTTGTTTATTTATTTATTGCTTAATAACTCGGAGTCCCCCCCTTTTTTTTTTGCTCAACAACTTTGGTCCCGCCCCTTTTTTCCCCTTCCGCAGAATTTTTTCCCTGGTGTTTTTTTCCGGGGGGGGGGGAGAGGATTTTTGGTTAAACCATCTGGCAACCCTATTGACTGATCGCACATGGAGAAATGATAAAAGACAAAAGCCACCATGTCACCTGGGATCACAATAACTCACCTCTCAGACCCCGTTTTCCAAGGACACCTACACAAAACCTTCAACATACCCGCCTGGACCCTTAAATTCATCACTCTCCTAGCCTCCGAGAGCCGGGGATTTAACAGATACGCCGGTTTTATGGTCCAGTACAACAATTGCCTCCTAACCCTGAATTGCCCACTTCATTTAAAGCAGTCTTCTATGGAATGAGGGACCTCGCTATTGTTAACAATCCGTCCCACCTTGTATTTAGCTTCGCCACGCTGGTTACCTTCTCCAGGGCCGCTCAAAATCTTGTCTCCTCCCCAAACAGACACTGGTTCAATAAAAAATATTCCCCCACCCACCTTGTCTACAGCTAATAAAGCTAGAAATTCCTGGAGCGCACCTCTCGTTGTGGTGCACTGATGTAAGCCACACACCGAGTGTGGTTTGCTGTCCCATGGACTGGCACTTAGACCACTTACAGTGAGAGATAAGAACAAGGGAGTGCTACAGCCTATGCTGCAAGCCAGCTGGCTTTATTGCTCAAGCTGTAGTGGCTCCTACACTGAGCTCCAGAAGTCCCAGGTTCAAATCTGCCTGGTGGTGGTTACATTGACACTTACAGACTAAGGCTCTGTCTACACTGCCCCTCTCTTGCGGAAAAACATATGCAAATGAAGCTAAGCATGGAATATTGCATAATTAAAAATGCGGAAGAACGGCTCTTGCACAAGAGGGGTTTTTTTGCGCAAAAGCCTTTTGCGCAAAAATGGAACATGGGTAAATGACGTGTAAACCTTTCTGTGCATCAGTTTACCCCCCCCGTAAAATGGCCATCATGCCCCCTTCACTGGGGTGCTGAGAGGAGCAAGTGCAGTGTGTGCACTGAAATGCTGTAAGGCCGCGAGATACAAGCGGAATGTAACTGTTAGCAACCGAACAGAAGCTCTGTGCCGCCCGAGGACTCTGCAGATTAACTGTTGGAAGTATCTCTTTGAAGGATTGTCTCGGGGAGCACACCCCTTCCCTTCTCCACTGCCCACGCCATGATTTCTGTGCTGCTGGTAAATGGGAAATTGTCAAGGGGCGGCCCAGAAACCAGAGATCCCTGTTCCTGGTCAAAGCCAACAAAGGCCCCAAGTCAGCAAGCCCTCCCTGTTCAGTGACTCACTTAAGCCTGAGCTTAACTTTAAGCACATGGTCTAACCCCATTGACACGAAAGCGTTTGGCTAATGTGGGGCCTACAACATTTCCGTTTCCTTGGATTTTCATTCAGAAAAATCTGCGAATGCGACGCCTGGGACCCCCAACCACTGATATACACCGAAGAGAGTAATCGTCATCATCCGTCTATCGCACCTTCGCTCGGCATCAGGGGTGTAGGAAAACGTTTGGACCCGATCACTGCTCAGGGTTCCAGGTTTTAAAATTAATTTGCTATTGTCAGAGATGAGACCAGACAAAATGCTCCCACCTGGCCTCAGAACGAAAGTCAAGGCCCATTCCTGCTATTGCATTGAACTCTACATTTAACAATTCACTTGTCTTTAAAACTAGCCCCTTGCAAACCTCAGGGATTTCTTTTCACTCTTCTCTCCTCCTTGCCCGTCAAAGCAAAGCAAGTCCCTGCAGGATTCCAGACAGATAATTTATGCCAGTTTAAAGCAAATACTTTTTAAAGAAATCACTGGCTTGGTTTTTGTTGTTGCCGTTGCTGCTCTGTGGGGACTCAGAGACTAGAAAGGAAATGGCTCCTTTACTCCACTTCACCGGTAGGGTCAAATCCATGGAAGTGCAGAGGCCTGCACATGCCCCACAGCAGAGTACAAATGGGCAGCAGAAACCAGGCAAATCATCCCACGTTAGCCGCAAGTCCTCCACCTTATCCTGGGGGATCAGCCGATTGAGAATCGGCCAGGCAGAAAGCCAGCTCAGTGCTCCCCTAATGATAAAAGGCTGCGTTCCCTCAGGGGCAGGGACGGTTGCCCTCACCAGAATCAGCCGCATGAAGGGCCAGGAGGAGTGTGTGGTAGAGTAGGAGACAGAGGAGTCCAGTCCTATGGGACTCGGTCTGCTGCGAGCAGGTGTCCTTCCTAGTGCAGAAGTTGGAGATCAGGGCTAGTCGGCCTCTAGCCTGGATGGTGCAGATGGGGGAGGGAGGTGTTAGCGCACCTTGAGCACACAGAAGTAGGTGGGCCCTGGCCTTCCATTACGATAGACGATTTTACCCTGGGACCAGGGACTCTGAAGATGGCCCCATCCAGTCTAGCCCCCAGGGGCCAATCCAGAACTGCCCCCCACGAGATAGTCACCAGTTAGAGCCATGCAAACAACTCCCTTTGGCTTTCCCAATGCGTCCGCAAGGGGCAGGGGGGTTCCTGTAGCACGGACTCTCTGTGCACATTTGAGTGAGTATTTGGGGGAAATGGCCAAGGACGGCAAATATCAAAGTCTCAGGAGTCACTTCCATCCCCAACGCCAACAGGTGGGTCTTTCTGCCCACAGTGCTTATAGGCTCCTCCAGTGGAGGGACACAACGACATGTGACTTACGGAACCGATCACAAAAGAGCAGCAGAGTCCAGATTTTGGAGATTTGTGTTCAATAAAGAGAATGAAAACATCTGGACTGCTCTTCCCAGACTGGGTTGGAGGGGCAAGTCATGCTAGACAAAGCCAGCCAGCTCCCGGGACAGACACCGAAGCTACGTGAGCCGGGCCGGTTATTCCCTCAGCAACAGCACTGCTGCATGGCCAGCCCGGAGCTGAATGTCCCAAACACTTGGGCTTCCACCACATCCCTGAGGAGATGAGTCAAGATCTCACGCTGCCTTCTTTCCTGGTCTTTAGCCCAAATTCGCCTTTTTGTATTTTTATCCCATTATCCTGCCTGCCTAGATACAACTCACCCTCTCATGCACACCTCTCCAGTTCTTGTAACAGCATCTGCCGAGACACGTCATGGGGGAGTTCATGGAACGGTTATCATGCTTTTTATTAACTCCCTGTTAGATCTGTCTGACCGCTACTACAGGGCCTACAGTGGCCCTGGCTTGCTACTCACTATGAATGAGGAGTCAGTCCTTTGAAGTCAGTGGAGATACACCAGTGCACAACTGGGCAAATTCCAGGCTTGTTTACACTGTAAAGCTAATTTGGATTAAGGTAGGATAAGAACATAAGAACAGCCAAACTGGGTCAGACCAAAGGTCTATCCAGCCCAGTACCCTGTCTGCTGACAGTGGCCAGTGCCAGGTGCCCCAGAGAAAGTGAACCGAACAGGTAATGACCAAGAAATCTCTCTCCTGCCATCCATCTCCACCCTCTGACAAAGGATGTGGATTTAAAGCAGAATAGCTATTCCTGCTTAGCTTCCTGTGCAGAAATTCTTATTCCAGAATGACAGTGCCTTATTGCACGTTTGCTTAATTCACTGCCAAAGTGGATTAAGCTAATTCAGAATAAGGCACCCTAGAAGGTGCATTCTAGAAGAAGAGCATCCATCCAGGCCCGGTCTACACTAAAGGGGAAAGTCAACTTACGATACCCAACTCAGCAACGTTGATTACATAGCTGGAGTCCAAGTATTTTAAATTGCGTTTTGGTGCCATCCACACAGCGGGAGGTCGACAGGAGCACACAGTCCCATTGACGTCCCTTACTCCTCATGAGGAGCAAGGTGACTGGCAATGACCGGAGTGCCCTCTCAGTTCGAATTACCGAGTCTTCACTGGATCCATTAATTCGAACCCCGGAAGATTGACTTCGCTGTAGTGTAGACAAGCCCACATAGAATTAATCAGGAATAGTTTATCAGAACTACCACGCGCTCCTGGCAGGGCGGGAGGAGACTTCACATGCTCTCCCACCCCCAAGCCCTGACTGAGGGCGGCAGGAGTGCGTGAAGTTTCCTCCGCCCTACCCCCGCCCTGCGAGTAGCTTAGAAAAGTGCCACATGCTCCTCACAGGGCGGGGGCAGAGTGGAAGAAACTTGGTGCGCTCCCCCGCCCCCCAAGCTCTGATTGGCCAGGGGGTGGAGGAGCGCGCGAAGCCGCCCTGCCAGGGGCATGGGTGCTTCGTGGGAACGGGGGGCAAAGGGGCTCCCCTACCCCCAGACCAATCATGGTCTGTGGGTGGGGAAGCCTGGAAGCATCCTGGCCCCGCCCCTTCCGGGGCAGCCAAGGGCCACTTCCAAAATGTTGGAAGTGGCCCCCTGGCCAAAAATTATTTCCCAACCCCTGTGTTAGACCATATTGACCCCCTGTGGTTCGGCAAATTCTCTGGTTCGGCACCGGTCAGGTCCTGAGGGTGCCGGGCTAGAGAAGTTCAACCTGTACCTTAATGAAGCAGAGAATCTTGCAGGGCCTTTGTAAGAGAAGCCCTCTCTCCTCTCCAAGGAGAGGCCTTGTCTTGAAGACACAATTCCCTCTCACACCCTCCCTACGCGCCCATTTGCCCAACAGGCTGCAACCAGCAGCTGCTCTCCAGCCAGGCTGGCTCTAAAACTCGTCCTTTGAGACGGATCGTTTAGTCAGATTTACCACAGAGCTGGAGTCTAGGACTGTACCACATCCCAGGCGAGACTGAGTGAATGCACAGCACACAAAGGGACCTGGTCATGACCACATGGTGGCAGGAGCTTTTGAGGCAATACAACACCCAGGCGCTGTTCGGGAGAGCTGCAGGAGCGGTGGCCGTGCACGCCGGGACGTGACTTGCTTTTCTTCCCATTCCCCTGACAATAACAGAGTGAGAGAAAGGCACTTGGGCTCCATGAATTACTCCTCTGCTCCCTCCCTTCACCAGCCAGGAGCCAGAGGCCTGCATGGGCTGTTGCTACACTTCAAAGGCGAAAGCACCGCGTGGAGCCCGGGACTCCCCTGCTGATCCCGGGCTCCACACGGTGCTGCCGCTTTGAAACGCCGTGTGCAGCCCGGGGACACCCCAGCTGGTGTGTCAAAGGTCTGGTCCCATGCTGATAGAGGCAGCAGGGGTGGGGAAGTGACTAGTCGACTAGCCTTTCGACTATCCGATAAGCATTTGCTTATCGGATAGTCGACTAGTCCTTCACATCCCTACTACAATATCTAGATGGATGCCATGGTCTTTCATATGTTTATCTAGTTTCAGTTATTTCTGTAACGTGTGTCAAACAGTGCGTGCGGCCCCTCTCTTTCTCCAACACCAATGCCTTTCCAAGGAAAGCTCACTTTACTGAGGAGTCGATTATTGGCCCTGGGTTGCAGCACTTTGTGCCGTGTTCAATTCCAGGGAAATGTTTCTGCACCAGGACTCTCCAAAGCCCCTCTCACAAGTACGAGGAAAGTTTCCCATCCTCTCAGGCCCTGTTCTGTTACGTGGAGCTCACACCAAGCCCCTTTAAGCAGAACCCGAACAAAGGGGGGTTTGTTCCTGGCTCTGCACATATGCTGCATGTCCTCATAACTTCAACTGCGCCCTGCAAGGTGGGCGGAGAACAGCATGAGTGTAGAAATTGTCTAATGCCGCCTTATCAGCCATATGCTTTAAAGACAAGTCGGGGGGGAAAAAGACATTTCTTTCCTGGAAAAATTCACTTCTCTCCAGGCGTAGAAGGCAGCAGCAGCACAGATTTTAAAGGGTGCTGGAAAAGCAGCAATTATTCCACCGAAAATCTTGGCACACACTGATGTGTGACTGCCATGTTTCTTCCACCGCCATGGCTGCCAAAGAGACGCCAGGCACATCTAAGAGGGGCTGCTTCTGATTTTGCCTTTGTTGATTTTTCCCTTAGCTTCCAATTCGAGGACTCAAGAGGAGACCGAGGGTGTGTCTATACTGCACCGTTATTTCGAAATAACAACGCGAGCATCTGCACAGCCAGTCCGTTATTTTAAAAAATAATTTCAAAATAACAGACAGCTTATTCCGAAATCTGTAAGCCTCATTCTATGAGGAAAGCACCTATTCCGAAATAAGGCGTGTGTAGACGCGCCACTGCGGCTATTTCTAAATAGCCCCTCCCCGGGGCCATTCTAAGTTATTTCTCCCCGGTACTTCTTGGGGCTCTAAACTGAGATAACACCTCTACATTAGGGGAGCCTGCCTTGGACTAATTTTGAGGCTTCCCTGCAGTGTAGATGTGCTATTTTGGAATACTTATTCCGGAATAGCTTATTTTGAAATAGCCATGCCGTGCAGACACACCCCTAGTCTCAGCAAGGTGGTGGTTTTCCAGGGAGAAGAAGATGTATTAAAACCATCCTGCACTCGTTAGTATTGTCGCAAGAAAACAGGCACATTCCACGCTCATTAATCTCTCTCTCATTTGCAATGGTCCCCATATCTGCTTGTTGCCTGTAGAGAAAGGAAAACTCAGCAGGGGGATTCATACAAAGGCCTCCAGAGCCGCCCGCTGCTGAAAAGTCCATGCTCCAGAGCCTGGTTTAGTTCTGCTGCCTGTTACGCCGACAGGTACCTGGGCAGCAGGGCGAGTTCATTTGTGAAGGTCCCCAGTCAGGCTCCCTGTAACTTGACCCCACCACCCTCCAGCAGAACCCTTCCGGCCGCTTTGTGGCGCTACGGCCAGGGAGCACCTGGAGAAAACCCACGGCTGTTTGCAGAGCACAAGCGACTCCGGACAACCGTACGGTGGAGGCTGAGCAAATACACTTCAGCGTCAGCCTGGAAACAACGGAGGTTGCCCTGTCGTGGGTTGCCGCACATGGGCTGATGGAGGGGCACAGGAGGCTGGAGTCCAAGGGGAGCACGTCCACCACGTACATACGGCACCACACGGCCGTCCTCCTCTGTCGGGACCGACTGACAGTTTGCAAAGCTTCCCCAGTGCTCTGGCCCAACGGAGAGGCAGCTGCATGCTGGCAGATCCCCATGTTACCCAGGTTGCCGTCAGCAGAGCACGGAGGGGAGTCCAGGCCGATCCAGGTGAGCGTCACAGTCTTTTCCGCTCACCTGGCTCAGGCTCAGACCATCCTCCCCACCACTGGCTTCATAATTAAAAATTTGTTCTCGCCAGGTTAAAGACAAACTTTTCTGCAGCACCGCCAGCTCTGCTCACTTCTAATTGTACTCTAGACAAAAGGTTAAGAGGAGGAAAGAGCTCATTATCTGGGTGAGTTGGAGAGAATCCCCCGACCAGCAGGGCCAGTGCAGCTGTTTATGCCTCCAAAGGTAGGGTTCCTGCCTTTGAGACTTCCTCAAATCCTGATCCCTCCCCCGGAGAATTAATTATCTTCTCTTTGTGTTCAGGCAGAAAATGGAAGGTCTGACTCCTTTGTGTTAAGGTAGAAATGCTGGGAAGGGTGAACGAGGGCTCATCTCCGTGTCTAAATGCAACTGCAACCGAGCGCGGGATAGCGCAGATCTGCGTGTGAGCGGTACGGTTGGGCCGGTGCATGCACACACACACATTTGTGCACACACACAGGGCGTGGACACTGTTCAGGGCAACCATGCCCGTATTCCTCCTCCATGGTCCAGCCCGGGCGTCCACTCAGGCCGACTCCCTGCTGCCTGGCAGGTCTCCAGGCGGCACAGTTCCCTGCCAGCACCGGGAACACCCCAGCCAGTCAGGCCTGCTTTGCTTTTCTCCTCAGAGGCGATCAACAGCATCCTTGCCTAGCGATGCTACCATCCCACCCTGCCTAAGCAAGCACAGTTATGCTTAAGGTGAAAGCGTGACAGACAGGACATGAGAAAAAACAACCTACCCCCATGCTAATAAGCTTTCCAGAGATTACCCCCACTCCAGCACGGCTCAGGCAGGCAACCCTTCTCTAAGGCATGTCCCCTGCCCCTCGCAAAACAGGTATACTGCCTGGCGGTGGCTCAGAGAGGTGACCCTGAGTCAGTTTAATGTCAGGCGGCTTTTTCCACAGTCCTTTTTTTTTTTAATCTTTGGCCTCTGGTGAATCCAGGGGGAGCTGACAAAGGCAAGTCTTCTCAGCAGGTGCTGGGGGCCTCTCTGGAGGGGACACAGCTGAATGAATTTGCCCGATCACCTCCCTCCCTCTTCTGAGGTCCTGGAGGGTCTGTGGTTACCCTCCCCCATGGAATTACGGACAGGCCCTGGCTCCCCATGACACGTCAACTTAGCACAAAGAGCTCTCCTCACCATATTACAGGATGTTGCCACATCTGTCACAGCTGTCCTTGTACTGAAACCGGGGAAGGACGTCCGTGGCGAGGGGCCAGGCTTGCTCAGAGAAAGCCCATTGTTTTGGCCAGGTCCGCAGGATAAAGAGCTAGAGGCGTTTGACCTGGCGCGGTGTCTTCGTTCCAGGGCCCACGCGGGAAGCCGCACCTGAAAGGCAGCAGTGAAGACGCCAGCTTCGCGACACCTGGCAAGGCGCAGACGTGTCCTGGAGGCAGCAGTGCCACACACAGCCCTGCCCCACTCAGACAAAGGAGAAAATAAAACCCAACTAAACTCACCTCACGCTCAACTCAGCCATGGGTCCCGGCTGTGGCTGAGAAAGAGGGCGGGTGTCTTGTGCAGGCGAAGGAGCTGCGTTGGCAGTGCAGAGGAGGCAGGGAACTCGATGGGAGCCTTTGCTCCCGTCAACCATCCCGCAGCGTGGACGGCCCGAAAACACGATTTAAGATATGTCGACTCCAGCTACGTAATTAACACGGCTGGAGTTTTGTAGCCCAAGTCGACTTTCCCCGCTAGGGTAAACCAGGCCTTAGTGAGTACCTTATGTGAATAACCTCTCACTACCACTAGCAGCACAAAGGGAAATCACAGGACGGCTGTTAGCGTGATTAGCAAGAGATGTAATGGCGTTTTGTTCTTCTTGGAATTGTGAGCTTTTTAAAATTATTTTAATTAATTACTTTTAAAAAATGGGAGTTAATACAGCTGCTAAGTCCCAATATAGTAATTATGGTGTGCGTGCACACGCACACACACACACACACACGCACACACACACTCTCCCAAATTGTCCCGTCCCGGCCTGGCATAACAACTTGTAACGGATTTGTCAGGGACTCTGTTGCTCTTGTTCCAAAATCCCAGTCCCAAGCTAAGCTGGTTAGAAAACAAAAACCTCCACCCATCCCCACCTCATGGAAAAGAGTTAAATACATTTTTATACCTATCCAGAAAATGCTTTTAATGGACAAAATTTCCCAGGGTGCCCACCTTCATGGAGCAGAGATTTTCTAGGGCATGAGAGGGACTGTCATCTGGGCAGCATTTTCAGGTCAAAGAAATGCAAAGCCCATTATAGGAAGACATGTAGTTTGGGAATTGGCACGAGAGAGACACGCTCTCTGATTCCATACCCAGTGGCGGCCCGTCCATAGGCGCGAACTAGGCGGTCGCCTAGGGCGCCAAATTAAATGGTTGTTGAAGGGTTTGGAGGCGGGGGCGCCGACCGTGCGCTGATCACGTGTTTCGCTTAGGGCGCCAGTTGCCGACAGCTCGTCTAGGGCCGCTCCTGTCCATACCCTGCACAGCTCCGAACACATGCCCATCTTCTCTGGTTAGGAATGATTCTTGACAAGGGGAAGAGATTCTGGTATAAATTCTCCGTGTGAAGCACAGTGAATTTATGGCAGGAATCTCTTCCCAATCTCCTGCTAGCGCCAGTCGAAATTCTGAAGCAATTTCCCCCCTCTGTTAACAATTTAAAGCCTTGACAGATTACCTACCTTAAAAAAGAATTTTGAACTGTACTTATAAAATATTTCATGAAACACTTCTAAATACATACCACCTTCACTCCCCAGCCACGACAGCACTATTTGAAAAGATATGACAGAGAAATGTCTCTCTCATTTAAACTCAGATCTCTTGAAATTTCTGCTGCTCCAAGCTGATATTTATATTCTGTATCCACTTAAAAGTGGGGAAAATAGGCAGATTCGGTATCAGATTTTGTTGTTTAAAAACTTGCAGAAATAAATTCTTTGATCTAATCACATGTAAATTATGTGTCACGGCTAAAATATGGAACTGCATGTAAATTGCAGATACAAAAGAAGCCATCACCATCTCCATGTAGAATGAAAAGAAATGTGGAATTTTAAAACCAGAGCGTTCAACTGGATTAGCATTGCAACTTTAGTTTAGATTCATAAACAAAAACTGCACCCGCAGCAAAATAACTCTAAAGAAACTGGACTAAAGCCCTGATTCAGCAAAGCACATGCTTAACATTAAGCTGGCATCGAAGCCTATTCACCAACGCACTTAGGCACTGAAGAAAAGTGAAGCTACGTACTCTTAAAAGAAGCACTGAAGCGCCTGCCAGAATTGGGGCCTACATTTGGTGTATTTTTGGTCTAATTAGACGTATGCTCATTAAATAATCCAGCCTTATTGGGCCCGTAAAACAGGTGTAGGAAGCTCATTCGATTTCCAGCTAGGAGTCCCGTGGCAACTTAAAGACCACGGGATCTGACAAAGTGGTTTGGACCCAGGAAAGCTGATGCCCAAATAAATCTGTTAGGGTATGTCTACACTAGCCCCCTAGTTCGAACTAGGGAGGCTAATGAGGGCGACCGAAATTGCTAATGAAGCACAGGATTTAAATATCCTGCACTTGATTAGCATATTCCTGGCTGGTCGCCATTTTGGAAACTGACTAGCCTGAAGTAACTGCCCGCGTCTACACACCGCAGAGAAGCGGGATTCCGAGATAAACCCTGGTTCGAATTAACTGTTACTCCTCGTAACAGTTAATTGGCAACCAGCTGGGAATATGCTAATCAAGCGCGGGATATTTAAATCCCGCGCTTCATTAGCAATTTTGGTCGCCCTCATTAGCTTCCCTAGTTCGAACTCGGGGGCTAGTGTAGACATACCCTTAGTCTTCAAGGCTACATCTACACTGCAGCCTTTGTCGGCAGAGACAATGCAAATGAAGCGCTCATTAGCATTTCTCACGCTCTCATTTGCATAGTCTCTTCTGATCTGTTTTGCAGAGGAGGTTTTTGCACAAAAAACCGCACTGTAGATGGGGCCATTTTGTGCAAAAAAAATCCCCCTTTTGCGCAAGAACCCTTATTCCTCAAAAAAGCAGGTATACAGGATCTTGCGCAAAAGGGTTTTTTTGTCCCATCTACACTGCGGGTTTTGTGCGCAAAAACCTCTTCCACAAAATGGATCAGAAGAGACTATGCAAATGAAAGCGCAAGAAATGCTAATGAGCACTTCATTTGCATTGTCTCTGCCGACAAAGGCTACAGTGTAGACGTAAGCCTCAGACTCCTGGTTGTTTTCACAGACACCAACACAGCTGCGTCTCTGAGATTAGGTTTCCAGTTAGGACCTATCGGTGAAGGTCAGAGGTATTAAAACGAAACAGAGTCCCTTTGTAAGATGTCAGATAACCATTTGCTCGCATTAAAAACCCCATAGCACAAAGTGGGGGGGTTGTGGTTCAGTTAAAAAGTTGGGCAAAGGATTGGAGCAGTTTTTAATCGTACCTGAATGATTTTGTCCAGCCCTGGACCAAGCGCTGGGATGGCAAGAAATCCATTTCACCTATTACCCCTGCAGGCCGAGATAGCAGAGCTCCTGGAGGGCTGATGACAGGATCCTCTCAGCAGCAGGCGGTGCAGCGGCACAACTCTCCAAGAAGCTCGGAGGTATTGGCAGCAAGGCAGGCCGACATGTCTCCAGCTCTGAAACGGTGCAGAGATTAACTCCGGATCCTACCTTCTTCTCCAGCACATTAGTGTTCCAGGAGAGCCAACGCTTGGTCCCTCCTCCCTGCGCCGTGGGGCTGTGCAGGAAACTCCCAGTAACAGTAGCCGGGGCCCTAGGAGTCGGGCCAGCAGCTGGGACCCATGTAAAATATGGTGGTGCTATAGCACCCCCCCCAACACACATACACTCTCAGTCCCCGTGCCTATGGGGTGAACTAGTTAACAGGTGAATGTTCGACCGATTCAATTTTTATAGCTCAAACAGTTGCTTTTCTTAAAAGCTATTTACGTCTCTGAGTTACACGTGGAAATGTCCCCAGGCCCTGTGCAAAGATGGATCTGGTCTACCGGGGCATAAGACATAAGCATAAGACCGGCCATACTGAGTCAGACCAAGGGTCCATCCAGCCCAGTGTCCTTTCTTCTGATGGTGGCCAATGCCAGATGCCCCAGAGGGAGTGAACAGAAACAGGAAATCATCAAGTGATTCCTTTGCTGGGAATCATCTGGGAATCACCAAGTAATCCATTTCCAGCCCCTGACAAACAGAGACAAGGACACCATTCCTACCCATCCTGGCTAATAAATTCATGGAGGATAGGTCCATCAATATTTATCTAGTTCTTTTTTGAACCCTGTTAAAGTTCTGGTCTTCACAACATCCTCTGGCAAGGAGTTCCACAGGTTGACTCTGCACTGCATGAAGAAATACTTCCTTTGGTTTGTTTTAAACCTGCCACCTATTCATTTCATTTGGTGACCCCTAGTTCTTGTGTTATAGGAACAAGTAAATAACTTTCCTTATTTACTTTCTCCACACCTGTCATGGGCTACAGAAATGGCTGTGACACCCCCGACCATTGGAGGGGCTCCCACCCTCCTTCGGTGTGTGTCCCATGTTTACTTTGCTTAAGGCAGTTTGAAGTTCTGGTTGCTGGTATGGAGGTAGCCAGGGCTACTTTGTACAGAGAGAGTCTTGACCTGGCAGATTGTGGTGACTCCCTCAGAGAATCTACAGTATCATGTCAGAACGCTTACAGATTTCTCAGCTCACTGATCAGTGACAGAGCTGTTACCGGCCATCAAGTCAACGAATCCATGACTCACTCTAAGTGTGTGTATCCATCTCCGTCTCTGTAGGGGGGGGGGCGTGTGTGTGTATGTGTGTGTGCGCGCATGTACACACACGTATGTGTGCATCCGCACATCTCTCTCTAGCTTGTAATGATCCTAAAAGATCTTGTCTTGGGGAAGTCACTGCCAATAATTCACAGCACAGAATAAAGAACAATACTTCTGGACGCAGGAAACAGGAGGATGGTAAAACTGACTACCACAAAGGAATAAGTCTGAGACTTTCACCATGCTAGGCACTGGAAAAAAAGTGTAAATTTGTCCCGTCACATAATACTAGAACTCGGGGTCGCTCGATGACATTAACAAGCAGCAGATTTAAAACAAAAACAAAAGGAACTACTTCTTCGCACAACACAAAGTCAACTTGTGTGGAACCCACTGCCATGGGACGCTATGAAGACTGAAAGTATAACAGGGTTCAAAAAAGAATGAGGTAAGGGCATGGAGAATAGTTCTGTTAATGGCTGTTAGCCAAGATGGTCCAGGATGCAACCCAGACATCCCTGAACCTCAAACAGCCAGCGTCTGGAACTGGAAGATAAGAGATTGGTCACTGAAAAGTTCTCTCTCCTGTTCTCGCTCTCGGAAGCATGTCCCCGGCCACGGTCAGAGACAAGATACTGGGCTAGTCGGAGATCTGACCCAGTTCTTGTGTTTGTCAGAAACGGTTTCCACGGGTGTGTGTTTGTCAGAAACGGTTTCCATGGGTGTGCGCGTTTACCTCGGTGCGTGTAACAATTTTATTCCTCACGTGGGTGGGAAAAAATCTGCACGTGGACAGAAAAGAGTAGAGGGATCGCTGGCTACCACCTGGACTGCTCCAGATAAATGCACCTGCATGTTTAGATGGTACACTCCTCAGGACAAAGACCGTCTCTGACCCTGGATTGGTGCCGGGCCTCATACTCTGGGGCCCTATTCTCAACTGGTTCCTAGGCACTACCACCAGAAACACAATTAAAACAATCACCATGATTATTCTCCAGCACAGAAATCCACTTTTTAGAACCCGAGAGGAAGAAGAAACAGATTCAGATTCTAGACCAGGGCTGGGTAAGATGTGGCCCAGGAGCCAGAGCTGGCCCACCTCACACTTTGAATCGGCCTGCAGACTTTCACCTGGCTGTTTTCTATTTATATCCTGCTGCCCGTGCTACTGAATTTCCAGGCGGTGGCTCAGGCAGCAGGATGCTACTTAAATGGCTCCCAGTGGTGGTGTTACCCAGCAGGGGACAGAGCCACGAGCCCCTTAAATAGCCACAGCGACCCCAAACAGCTGCCAGGCAAGTTGGTAGCGGCAGGGCTGGGAGCCGTGAGCCCTTTGCTGTGTTTTTAATTCAAAGCCTCCAGCCCCAGACAACTCTGGGGAAGACTAGTCCCCAGCCCCGCCCCCTTCTGCTCCAGGCCCCGCCTCTTCCAGGGGATGGAGCCAGCCCATGAACATGTACCAAAATTCATTAAGTGGCCCCCCTATAAAAATTATTGCCCACCCCTGTTCTAGATCAGTGGTGCGCAACCCGTGGGTCGCGACCCCCAAGGGGGTCACGGATGTCTTCCTGGGGGGTCGCGGCACTAAGATCCAGCTGCTGGGCCTGGCTGTTGGTGGCTGCATGGCGCTTAGATCCGGCCGGAAAGGGGCTGGGCTCGGCTGTTGGTGACCCCATGGCGCGGGGGTCGTGGTGGAAAAAAGGTTGTACACCACTGTTCTAGATCATAGGGTGTCCCTTTTATAAGGCTGTGATTCCAGCAGAAAGCACACTCAGAATGTTTTGACATCCCAGAGGATGCGCTGCTATTCTCCCTACCGGGAGACCGAAAAGTCCCTTGGTGATATTAACTCGGTCATTTCCCAGCAGTCTTCTTATCTGAGACGGCAGCAAAGCTCCCCCTTTCAGGCTGACTCCTGGCGTGGCCGAGCCCAGTGCATACAGGAAACGATCAGCACTCTCTTACGCTGCACATTAGGTGACTTCACTCGCTTTGCCACGTGCTTTTGCAAAAGGCTCCTTTCATCAGCCGCCTTTGAGGTTCTTTGAAAAATGGAAATAATTAGGCATGTGTATTTTCATTGGCACCATGACGCCGAAGCCTGATCTGAAAGGTTTCAGCATTGCAGGGAAATAATAGGCCCAATTAAGGGTACTTTATTTATTCTGTGAAGTTCAAACACCACAGCTTTGGGGACAAGAATCAGATGCGGAGCAGGCGTGTGGGTTTATACACAATCAGGGGTTAAAAATAATCTTCTTGGGTCTGCAGAACGGCAAGAAAACAAACAAGTAAGTGGAGAGTCAAAGGGAAAAAATTGCATCATGCATGAAATTCACCCCCTTGTGCAGAGAGCTAGCAAAAAAATCTAAGCACCTTTTCAGTCCTGTTTCTACTAGTGCTAGGGCCAGAGGAGCAGAAAGATTCGTGGGGTACAAGGCCATTGGTTTTGTGTGTGTGCACGATAATTTAACAGACAGATAACAAGATGAACAAAGGCCTCACTGATTCCAGGGAACTGACTCGGGCCCTTCATGATCACTCGTGAGTTCTTCGTCAGCTGATACTTCCAAGAACTTTTTAAAAGTTTCAAAAGGGGGAAAAAAAATCTCACCCGGGCATTTGAATTGCAGGCAGGCGAAAAGCATCGTGTCCGCTGTCTTGGGCAGCTGCGTTGGGTGGGACCAGAGCAAAAGGGCTGATGCGGCATTCAGAACACAGTGAGAACTCAAAGCCAGACAGAATTCTTAACCTAAAGCAAAAATCACTATTAAAAATGGGAGAGGATGCCCTGAAAATAATTAAAGTGATGCGAGAGAAATCAACATGCTCCTGCGCTTACAGGTCTCACGTCTCCAGGGGCCAGCTCCTGTCTCCGCTGCCTGCAGTGGCTCTTTTCCCGTGCATTTGGACAAAAGGCACTTTATTACAGTAATTTATCACCCCATAAAAGTGGCTCTCTTGCACTGCCGAATAATTTTGAAAGAAATATGTGTTAAAAATTAAAAATGCAGTCGGTGTCTGCACACTCAGGTCTGCTGGGAGACATTTTTGCAACTACTGTAACTGCCTGGGTAGTTTTAATACCTCTCCCTTCCATTATTTAAAGTATGATGATATTTTTTCCTTCTCGAAGCTTTGTCAGCTATAAATAAAAGATAAGGGTTGAACTGTACAGGGGATCAGTAAGCACTTCCATTATTGATACTTAATGTTACTCCGAGCGAGGACGGCACGGTGCTTTTCGCTTGCACCCAAACCCTTGGGCGCTGGCTAGGAAAAGCTGAAGGTGTGAAATTAAGAGGTCATTTTTCTGCTTATGGTTCCATTTTTTCCTCCATGTGGCACATCCCAAGGCACGAACGATGCACTTTCGAGCTCCCCTAACAAACCATTTAGCTAAAGCAAACACTGGGAGAACCAGGGCTCTGCCGGATGGCTCCTGGATTGATCAGCAAGACTCCGTCCCGCCAGTCCCCAGGCCTCCAAGGGTGTTGAGCTCAGACAAAGGCCTGAAGCAGGAGTTGCAATCCTGGGGCACCGGAGATTTATTCCCACCCCTCCTCCCTCCAACTTTCCGGGAAGGGAGACGATTCCTTTTCTGTGTTGCATGC
Organism: Pelochelys cantorii; assembly: GCA_032595735.1. Taxonomy (NCBI): domain Eukaryota; kingdom Metazoa; phylum Chordata; order Testudines; family Trionychidae; genus Pelochelys; species Pelochelys cantorii. Next base: position 3,218,654 of record CM064347.1, read on the forward strand.
GAGCCGCCGGCTCCTCCACTGCTGGAACAGAAAGCACGTTTTCCTGGCGTTCTGCGGCACACGGGCGTGCATGCTTTATTAGCATAGTCATGTACATTGCTAGCTCCTTCAAAGGGAATTAGCTCAAGAGCAACAAAAGACAAAGGGTTCCAACCACCATGTGCTTATTTAAAAAAGAATTCACCAGCCAGACCCAGCATGGCAGGAAGGGGCGGTTTGGGCTTGTTAGGTTTGGGTTTAGTAAAGGGGCCTCTGATTTTCTCTGGAGCCCTGCGCAGTCCTTGCCCTGTGGCTTTCACTGCCCCCCCTCCGCCCTTCCATCCTCTGCCCCGAGGGGTGCTATTTGCCTGACAGGTGGGCCTGGGATTAGGGGAATCTGCTCCCAGGCTCTGTGGCACGCAGTGCAAGCCCCACTCTGCGCTGAAGCCGCCCTGTGACGTGCTTAAACCAGAGCGAATGTCCCCAGTGTGGACAGGCCCTGGAGCGCACCAGGTCTTCTCTGCCTTATGGAATCCTCCAACCTCCCTGCAACAGCGGGGCAAAGAGGCAGAAACCGGGACTGTTTGTGCCCCTCGCCCCAATGGGATGAGGGGCCAAGGCCCGTTAGCAGGGTGGGCTGGGGCAAACCGGCACTATCTGCCCCTCACTTAGACGGGGTAGTCACACCGGGGCTGCCGCCCCAGCCCTCCCCAGCGGCCAGGGAGGGTAGGCTATTTTGGGAAGGCATTGCCTTCCCAAGCCCATATTACCCATCGCCCATGCATTACAGCCTGTAGCTGAGCAGAGAGAGCCCAGTAGGACCAGGTACCCCAGAAACGTTGATTAAATCGACTTCCCGTAGCTTCTCCCAACATCTGCACTGGTGAGCTCTTTCTGGCTAGCATTCCCCTTTGCAGCCCTTGTTTTCTACCTTCCTCCAGAGCTGGCAGGGGTTACATCAGCTGTGACTGCCCTACACTAATCACAGATCTGCATCTAGCCCTGATGTCTCTGCAAACCACAGGAGAACGGAATTAGCACATTACTCATGTCACCCTTTTGGCAACAGACGATCTCGGGGATGTGCTGGTATCTGCCGATCTTCCAGTTCTCAGAAGTGACTTCGAGATGCAGAGAGTGAGAAAAAGTGAGTCACGCTCCGAGGTTCCTTTCGCTGCTTTTGCTCAGTGAGGCAAGCTTGCATCTCCCGGCATGCATGGACCTTTCAAGGACTGAGAGGCGTGGAGGCCGCTGCTTCTGGATGGAGGGCTGAGCAAACCTCCGACAGGAGCACGGGGTTGCGGGCTGTGGTTAGGCTGACTCAGACTAGTTCTAAAGTGGCACAAGTCTGTGCAGGGAGCGTCAGGCACTGGGGACCCACTGAGAGCAAGGAGAGAATCATTTGGCCTCCGCGGGGAGATTCCCCGAGGTGGCCGAATGATGCGGAGGAGAGCCCCTTGGTTACCCCACCAACATGGGTGCTCTCTTGCCACATGCTCATGTCAATCACAAGTGTCCAGCATCGTGGCCAAGTGGCCTAGATAGACATCTCCATGACACACATGGTCTTGTCAACTGGACGCTTCTTGATGTGGAAACTGTGCTACCATTCTAGGCCTCTGTGGGAAAGCAGTGTGCTAGATTTAGCTGGGCAGAACCATGCCTTCCCATAAGTCCCTAAAGCCCCCTCAGTTTCACCCAGGGACCATGCAGCCATACTGGCTGCGGGGGGGGAGGGGAGAAGAAGGGCAGGGGGGAAATCAGCTTGTAGTCAAGTGCATCAACTCTTCCCAAGGGACATTCTCCTGTATGTACTCCCCACCACTGGGGCAGCCTCACAAGCACTTTGCACACATGCCACGACCATGCTTGAGATGACAGTTCCATTATGTATGGCTTATGAAGGACTAATAATTAACCCATGTGATGTGCCTCGTACAGACATTAAGGCTATGTCTAGACTACGTTCTATTTTCGATCTCACTTTTGAAAGTGGATCTTTTGAAAGTGAAAGTAGGCTGGACGTGGTTTTTTTCCGAAAAAAAAACCCTTTTTCGAAAAAAACCCCACTCTTCCTTAAAAAATGAGGTTTACGCAGGTTTTTTTCGAAAAAGGGGTTTTTTTTTTCCCTGAAAAAACCATGTCCAGGCGACTTTCACTTTCAAAAGTTCTGCTTTCGAAAGTGAGATTGGAAGATGATATGCAAATTCCTGTAGAATTTGCATATCCTCTTTCGAAAATAGAACATAGTTTAGACCAGTGGTTCTCAAACTTTTTGGGCTCCGGAGCCCTTTACATGCGTAAAAATTTATGCGGCGCCCCAGCGGTCCACTGATTGTATGTGTTGTACCTATTGATGTTTCCAGTTTGTCAACCTCACGGAGCCCCTGGAGATGTCTTGCGGAGCCCTGGGGCTCTGCGGAGCACAGTTTGAGAAACACTGGTTTAGACGTACCCTAACAGAATACATTCTAGAGTATTATACACACATCTGAAGAAGTGTTTGCAGAGTGCTGTACGCCACGGTTATTTGCAACCTGTTGCCCTGGTGGACTCTCTAATAAATGATTAACCGCTTATTAAAATAGCTAATCATTCTATGCACCCTTTATAAATTATTCCTAAGTGGCACCTTACCACAAAGTGCGCCCCTACCACCGGGGCACGGAAAGGTGAGTCACTGCAGGAGCTGGTCAACTCTGTCGGGTGCCGGCTGTGGACGCTCTCATCCCACATTGCATATCTCTGTGGCCGGTCTGACCCCCGCTGCACAGAGGTTGCCCACAAGAACTTCGCTTCAATTTCCCCACAAGGGTTGCCTGGCTACATCAAGCCCTAGCACTCTCCAGCGAGCAGCTGAAGCTATTCCCTAGTTTCGTTGCATGTAGTCAACCCAAAAAAGGTCTGTTTTCCCAGAGGTAATTTTTGCAGCGAGGTCTTGGGTACATTGGACCATGCGGTACCTGAGAATGCATTCTCTTAATAAGCACTGTTCCTTCAGTTGGATCTGGATTTACATAGACATATGGCGCTTGGGAAGTCATGGAAAAGACCTGACTCTGAGCACACACTATTAGCCTTGCTAATTACTCCCAGCCCTGCTTCCCCCTGGACAAGAGAGACTTGCAGCACTGAAGTGCTTCCGGGACTCTGCTTCCTTCGCTGAAGTTTGGCTCCTTCAGAACCCGCGACTGGAAACTCAGTGTTGGTGGTGCCTCTCACTCAACGCTGCAGGACTCAGCTCCTTCCAGGAGGGTTTGGGACGGACGAAGGGGGGTGCAGATGGCATTGCGGGTGTAACATGTCTTGCTGGGCTAGTGAAAGCCAACAAGAAGGTTGAGGAACACTGTTCAGACCCCGCAGAAAGGACCTGCCAGCCAAAAGCAACAGAAGGGACAAAGCCACTTGTACCACTAAGAGCTGTAAATAAGGGTGCTTGGAAAGTAAAATAGCCTACCGCCACAGGCGTTGCACTGGCATGAGAGAACTGCACGAAGACAGATACATGTAAGGATCTGCGTGCTGGAAGATAGGTACTGTCCCTTCAGAACTGGAACGTCTGGCATTCCCCTCTTCCTGCCTGCCCCACCTCCCCCACCAGGTCATGGTCTGGCCTTGAGCAATTCACTTAGGGTACGTCTAGACTACAGGCTTTTGTCGACAGTATCCGTTGACAAAGCTTCTGTCGACAAAGAGCATCTAGACTACAACCAGTTCTGTCGACAAAGCAAGCCGCTTTTTCCACAGAGAGTCTAGATGCTCTCTTTTGAAAAAGCAGTGTGGATGCAATAGTGCCTTTTGTCAACAGAACTCTGTCGACAAAAGGCGTTATTCCTCGTAGAATGAGGTTTACCGCCATTGACAAAACTGCCGCGTTCTTTCGACTTACTGTTGACAGAACTCGGTGGTAGTGTAGACGCAGGTATGGTTTTGTCAACAAAAGTCCACTTTTGTCGACAAAACCCTGTAGTCTAGACACACTCTTAGGGGCTGATTTTCAAAGGGACTAACTGCTAAGCGCCGATAGCTCCTGCTGAACTCCCACTGTTCCCATGGATTTCTGCCTTTGAAAGTTCCTTAACCACGGTGCATAACTGGCTGGATAGCCAGTCTCAGAGAGTAGCTGTTAACGGTTCACACTCATGCTGGAAGGGCATAACAAGTGGGGTTCTGCAGGGGTCTGTTTTGGAACCAGTTCTGTTCAATATCTTCATCAATGATTTAGATATTGGCATAGAGAGTACACTTATGAAGTTTGCAGGTGATACCAAGCTGGGAAGGATTGCAAGTGCAATTATAATCAGGTCATAATTCAAAATGATCTGGACAAACTGGAGAAATGCTCTCAGGTAAATAGGATGAAGTTTAATAAAGGACAAATGCGAAGTCCAATCCACTTAGGAAGGAACAATCAGTTTCACACAGGCTGTGTCTAGACTACAAAGATCTATTGGAAAAAGATACACGAATTGTTCTCCTTAGCCTCTGATAGGACAAGAAGCAATGGGCTTAAACTGCAGCAAGGGAGGTTGAGGTTGGACATCAGGAAAAACTTCCTAACTGTCATGGTGGTTAAACACTGGAATAAATTGCCTAGGGGGGTTGTGGAATCTCCATCTCTGAAGATATTTTCGAGCAGGTTATACAGACACCTGTCAGGGATGATCTAGACGGTACTGGGTAAGGAAGTTAAGGACTAGTCGACTAGTCGATTCCCCACCTCCCCCTGTTACTGCCTTTATCAGATAGAGGCAGCAAAGGGGATAGAAGAAGGGGTACTTCAAAGCAGCAGCGCCGCATATGAGCTCCGTGCAGCGCTGCTGCTTTGAAACGCCACCTTGGCATTTTTTTTCTTTTTGCATGCAGGCCTCTGACCGGAAGGAAAGTTATGTTGTCAGTTGCTTTCTAAAGCACAAATTATCTTTAATTTCATGGCTACATCCATGCATGTTTTATACACAACTTAAAAACACAGATCTCACCACTTTGGCATCATATGCTTCATGTCCCATGTGCCACTTGTCCCTTTAAAAGAGAGAAAACACTCTTTTCTTCCCCAAAAGTCTAAAGGAGCCAGGCCTTGGGAAGGATCTTTCCTGCCTGGGCTGGGCCCATGGACTGTCTATTCTGAACTAAGCAATCAAGGTATGTTCTGAACTAGTTCATTGTTTAGAGGACCAGTGAAGTATTTTTTTCCTGACCCTTTGCTCCTCTCAATTCTTGGCAATTCCATGAATTATTGAAAGACGAAGAATTTGGAACAGGCCAGACATTGATCACGAGGAAAAGTTCCTCTTTTATTCACTGTTGATCAGAGCCACACTTGTCCTGTTCTTCCACCAAAGTCGTTTCACCTTATCTTGAGCAACATCTGGGCTTGCTTGCAGCAGGCTCTCTTGGCATGCCCGGTGGCTGAGGATTTGGTGGCAGCCCAGGGCTGAGGGCTCTACAGCGGAGTTGCTTTCGAGGTCACCTTTCTCCGTTTGGCCTGGGCAACAGATATTCCATCACGCCACAGCGCTACGTGATGCCTTTCCCCCCTTTTATTTATTTAAGCAAAACCACTTGGCTATTTTCACCCTTTTACCCCAGTTTTCCTGTTTACATCATCCAGGCAAATAACTGGTGTCCGAACTAGCCGTTCCGAGTCCTGGCTGCCCTACGCTCCCTGCGCTTTGGGCCTTGGCCACGCTGTCGATTTTGGTTCCTTTGTTCTCTCCCGACAGTGCCGTTCTTCTGCTAGTGTAGAAATGGTTGGTGTGAGCGGGGTTGGATCCCTGCAGAGCAGGGCACAGCCCTGTAGGGCTGCGTGTGTTTACACTAGACCAGGGGGCCTCGTTTTCAGAAACCCAGCACGCTCCCAGCTCCCGCGCAAGTCACCGGAAGAGCCTGGACTCTGCCTCGCTGACAAGCCACACACACCCGCCCGCCCAGGATGGCAGGGCGTGCTCAGTGGCAAGAGGCACTCAGCTCCGGACGAACGACAAGTGGGTTTCCGTTTTGTTCTCGCTTGCCGACTCCCTGCCCCACTGCTCCCTGTTTGTGAGCCCAAGGGTTGTGTCTTTCGGCCAGTCTTGATGAGATGTGTCCGACAAAGCTGGGCCACTTCTGCCTTGGACATCACCACCAAGGAGAGAGTCACCCTGGTTCTTAGCCGCCCCCGCTGTCTACGGTGGCAGAATAGAAGGCCGCGGTGGTCCGCAGGGCCAACACGAGTTACAATCAAATCGGCAATTAAATTAGTGGAAGAATGGAAGAATGGAGTGGAAGAATGACTTCTCATATCTTGCTCACAACGCTCCTGTTAATGCCTCCAGAATCATGTTTGCTTTTTTTTTTTTTTTCTTCCGCAAATATAGAGCGCTTAATGACCTCCTTTTCAATTTAGGGCATCCGAATGGGAGCTGAGGTTTTTTGGTTGGTTTTTTTTTTTTTTACATGTGGCCTTGTGTAAGGTGAGGGGAAAAAAAACCTCTGACAAAGCCAGGAGGTGAAACTAGATCTTCTGAAACCCCAGATAATGCCCTACCCACAAGAACAGGCTTGCTACACACAATGAGTCGATCTGCCCAGCATCAATTCACCCTGATTTTAAGAACGCCCACCGCTCTGTTGCTGCAGAGCTGTTGCATTTGCAGAAGCCTGTTTGAGCTTAGAGCTGGAAAACCAGCTCCCTAGCTTTTCTCCTTTTATTTTAGCACTGCCACCAGCCTCTTCTACTGACGGGCCTCAGAACGGATTCAGCGTGCGCCCTGGGATGTAGAATGGGTACTCTGCTCTAGCTGACGTAGTAAGGAAAGATCTGCAGGCAGGGATGGTGACGTTCCAATAGGGCATGCTGTGCAGCAATCACAATGGTGAGGTTGCCTGAACGGCCACAGTTTGTGATTATCTATTACCTATTACACACACACACACACACACACACACACACACACACTTCAACACCATCACTTCATAGGGCCGCTATAGGGAAAAGGCTGCTCTAATTATGCCCCTCGCTGGATTCCTATCGTGCTGCCCGAGTGCTTGTCAGCCAGGCAATGAAGGTGGCAGGAATCTCGGGAAAGGAAGAACAGAGCAAATAGCAAACGGGCTGGGACTAATGTGGAATTGCCATGACGAGACACAGTTTCACGTTACTGGGATTAAAAGAAGTTTGATTTTCCCTCTACTCCCTGGGACCCTGCTTGTTGTAGCAGGAGTAGCAGAGTCGGACCGTGGGAGCAAACACAGCCGGGGCCCCAGTGCACAGCTGAGCCCGGCTTCCTAACAGTTTTCGGGGGCTTTCCGTCATCAGACTCATGTCACTCTTCACTCTGATCTGGCCTCTCCAGCCTCTGGAGTCAGAAGGTGAACTTGACCGCCTTAGAGGACCAGGCACATCACTAAACAATGCCGAGCCTTCCTTATGGGGGATGGGATTGGCAAGGCGCCCAAAGGGTGGGAGGGTAGGCAGGGGAAGCATCTACCCCTTGGGACCTGAGGCCAGTGCAGTGGAAGGAGCCAGGAAGATGCAAGGCAAGAGAAAGACAGAGGTAGGGGGAGCCGAGATGGAGGGGAGGGAGCCATGAAACAAGGCAGCACAGAAGGAACCCACACGCTGCGGAGGAGCAAGGCAGAGTCCCCCTCAGCGGGAAGACAGCCTATGCCCTTTGATGTGGTGGGGCAGCCTATGCCCCTTGATGTGGCGGGGCAGCCATGCCCCAGGAGAGGTTGCAGGGGAGGAAAGAAGCACAGGTGAGACAGGGAGGGAAGGACAACGCAAAAAAGCTGGTTCCTGTCAGCGTGGAGGAAGAAGGGAGGCGAGGGGGAGCAAAAGCTCCCTCCTCACCCTCAGCTCTGATCATGCATCTCCTCGATCCGGGCCCCAGTACGACGGCTTGATGGAATAGCAGCTGCCGAATGCACGGCTTCCGCTGCACTCAGGCTCTGCAGCGGGGTCCCTGGCTTTCAGCCCCCTCACTAGAAAAACCGGCCAGCACCTGGGCCTCCAACATGCCTCTGCTCCACCTTTCCCCTCTACCACCTCCCCGCAGAGAGCGCTTCACCGCTCTCCCTCAGCCATGACCTACCGCACCTCCTGCCAGCCGCGGCTTGCGGTCTCCCGGTTGCTCCTGTCACGGAGGAGACGGTGCGGGTTCACACTGACCAGTGTACAGGCGCCATAAAAACTAGCGGCCGAGCATGTGACGTGCTAATGCATGCAGGGGAGGCCCATGACCCTGGCTCGCACTGTAGCCAGGAGGGCTCAAGACCTGGAGACGTTGGACCCCCCCCCGGGCAAGGCTGGCACCGAAGGAAAGAGGCTGACAGAGAGAATGGAGATTTTGATCTCAGCCGTTTTTTGGAGGTAGATCAAAGGGGCCTTCGGGAGATGCTTGGAAACGGGGGTGGAGATACTAGGGAGACACAAGCCTGCTGCGCCACGTCCCATCATAGAAACAAAGCGGCTGTCAAATATGGCGGGGACAGGACATTCCACCCTCTGGCCACCTTCTAGGAACCGACGCTCCTCCCAGGTGCTGGCAGTGTGGGACCAAGGGAACCCAGGCCTGACCCAGCCCTGCGTGGCGGGATAGCTGTGGAGGGAAGGAGCAAAGTCGGTGCGCAGGTACCATTACACGAGCCTCATGCCTGCTGCAGACCTGGCGCTATGACTGGACATGGCAGGCGACAGCAGATATGGGCCAAGGAGAGTCCGGCCCAGATCCACCCCCTCCCCAAGAGCAGGAGCAACCGGGATAAGTGAAACGAGATGGGGCGGGGGTGCGACTCTTGGCCATGCAGATTCCCTGCTGTGCTCCTCTGTCCATGTGACCAAGCTACCTCAGGCATCCAAACCAAGCCCTGGGCTCCTGTCTGAGGCCTGGGGGAGACAAGGCCTCCTCTGCCTGCCCGTCTGAGCGGGGAAATGCAATGTCTGACAGGAAGGAAGCTGAGGGCAGAGCAAGGAGGGAAGCAGATCACAGCTGAGGAAACAGCAGCTGTCTGTTCCTGTGCAAAGATGCTGCTGTGTTGGAATACAAGTAGGGCTTTCTTGCGAGCTCCTTCCCTGCCCTTCTCAGCGTTGGCGGGCACCCCAGTGTTCTCTCCTGGTTGCACAAGGTCCAGCCACCCCAGCACCAGCTGCTGTTCCCACAGCGCCTCCCGCGCCCCCTTCCTCCAGCATTTCCCAGTCTGCCCCTCCCCCCGCAGGACCCGGACCCTCAGGGTTCTTGGCAGAGCACCCCCTGGCCAGGACACGGGTCAGCGTCGCCCGCCCGCGTCTCAGCCGCCCTGCCGGGGGAGGGGGGGGGTAATGTTTTGCCAACTCCGCTCACAACATGGCCATTCGCAGCGGGTAGAACCGTGCACTCCTCCTGCACAGAGCACCGCGCACGCAGCAGAAATGAAGAGAGGCTGAGACGTGCCGAGTAGATTAACCCCTTCAGCCTTGGGCCAGTCGCAGGAGGGCTAACGCGAGACCCGCCTGGTTCCTAGGCCCATTGCTACGGGGTGAATTCTGCCTTTACCAATTCCTTCTTGCATCGTCACCGGCTGGGCTTCGTGCTCCAAGAAATTCAGCCACCCTCTCTCAGAATTCATTCCGCGAGGCCAAGGCGGCTGATCTGGCAGGTCGAATGGGACACAAGCTATAGCCACAGAGAAGTGGTTGAAGGCTCTTCCCCATTTCCCACAGATGTTCCCTAACTCCTGTGGTATTGATTTGCGAGATGATTTTTTTAAAATCTCGGCATTTGTTTTGAGTCCTCCCTAATAGATACAGATAATGTTTAATTTACTTTAATTAAAGATATTGGGTTTTTAGTGGGTTCCCTGTCAGTCCCCATAACTCATTTTGATGGGAACCCATTGGATTTTAATGGGAAACCCATTAGATGAACATATTGCGATCTTTAATGAAGCGGATGTGTGATTATACAGGGAACCACCTAAAGATAATTAAAACCTATTGAGGCCACTAAGGGATAAAGTGAAATGAAGTTAGTCTTGTTTAAGACAATTAATGTAGACAATGATCGGAGAAGAAATTAAATGATTCTTGATGAAGAGAAGCTGTACAGGTGGCGAGCTACCCCAGAAAATATAGCGCACACGAGCAAGGCTTTTTAGGGGGGAAAAGCCCATAATATTGGAAATATATTTGTTTTGTTACAAGCCCAGCCTCTTCCTCCCTCTTGCCTGGCATCTCGGCTCCCGTGCCGTCCCTTCCTGCTGGTGAGATGTCAGGCAGGAATGGGAGAGCCAAGAGCGTGGCAAAGAGGCTCCCGAGGGGAGAGTGGGATTGAAGGCAAGGGATTTCAGAAGGATCTGATGCCAATTGGCCGGATGGTGTCCGTTCCTCGTCTCCCCCCCACACACCAGAGGCGTAGCGAAGGTGTTATGCGCCCGGGGGCAAAGGAAAAATTTGCACCCTCCCCCCCCATGTGGCATGGCCCCGAACCTGGTGCACAGCTGAGGGGAACTTGTACTGCATCTTCCCCCACCCCCTACAGTTTGGGGCCGGGCTCCCGCCTGCACTAACCCGCCAGTGGAGATGGAGGAGGGTTGGGCTTGGAGCAGGGTCGGGCTTGGAGCAGAGAGGCAGGGAGGAGGCTCCAGCTGCCGGTGGCAGGCGGAGTAGGAGCATGTGAGCTGAGGGATAACGGGGGGAGCAGAACGGGATTAAATTGGCGCCTCCCTAGTATGGTGCCCAGGGGCAACTGACCCCTCCGGCCCCCGCGCTACGCCACTGCCCCCCCTCCTGCAGATCTATCATCTTACGCATGTGCAAGATCTGAGAGAGCCGTCCCATGAATCTGCAGTTAGTGTCTGTGGTGCCGGCTTCTGGGGGGGGGGGGGTGTCTCAATGCTGCCACATTCACCTGCAAAGAGGGGGCTTCCCAAAGCAGGCCCTTGCTGCTGACCCCCAAGGCATCCACAGGTCCAGTCTCCTTTCAATGGGCCCACTTCCCAGGGCCCATTGATCTTGGATCTGGCTTCCATCCCCTCTCCAACCTTTGCAACTGCCCAGAGGTGTCACCTTCCACCTTATCCGTTCCCACCTCATTCACCCCACAGGGATAGTCTCTGCCTCACTGTCCTAGGGACTGTTCTACCAAGATGTAATACAAAGGTTCCGTGTAAAAGGACTCACTACAAAGCTAAAAACTTCAATGAGAGAATGATTAATACAGAGACGCGTCTACATCTGCTACAGGGAGACACCTCTGCCTGCCTCCCCCCCTCTCCCCCAGAGCCTACAGCCCCACTGCAAAGCAGGGGAGGGGAAGGAAAGAGGCTGAGGCCCATCCAACGGGACTGAAGCAGTCATGAGCGAGCCGTGCCCGGGAGCCATTCTCCTGTCCATTGCTGGTGCTGTGTTGCTTCAGGCACGCTGAAATGCAGTCACCTCTAGGGTGGGCTGGACAGCTGTTTAACACCTGCACAAGGTTTCAGGAAGGGGGCAGTGCGGGCTGCCTTCCTGCAGAGCCCCCATCAGAATTACCGTGCCCTCCTGGCTTAGGAAAAGAATAAACAGGAGGACTGGAAATTAACCCGCCCAGTCTCACGTCCCCTAGGCAGGGAATGAGCCATCTACATTAGGCCCCAGCTGGAGTATCATGTCCAGTTCTGGGCGCCACATTTCAGGAAACGTGGAGAAACTGGAGAAAGTCCAGAGAAGATCAACACAGATGATGAAAGGTCTAGAGAACATGAGCTATGAGGCAAGGCTGAAGGAATTGGCCTTGTTTACCTTGGAAAAGAGAAGACCGAAAAGGGACATGAGAGCAGCTTTCAGGTATCTAAAAGAGTATCATAAGGAAGAGGAAGAAAAATTGTTCTCCTTGGCCTCTGAGGTTAGGATGAGAAGCAATGGGCTTAAATTGCAGCAAGGGAAGTTTAGGTTGGACGTTAGGAAAAACTTCCTGTTAAACACTGGAATAAATTGCCTGGGGAGATTGCGGAATCTCCATCACTGGAGATATTTAAGACCAGGTTAGACAGACACCTGTCAGGGATGAGCTAGGGCAACTCAACTTTGGAAGCCCCAGGGGCCACACTGATACTTACAGAACATGCTGAGGGCCTCAACTTAAGTGTGGGTGCATATGCAAGCAAATATATACAGATAGCTTCTGTCACACTGACAGGCATGAATACAATGATTAAGGCAAGACTACACAACACACAGGCCCCATTTAAGTCAGCTCTGCTGATCTTAATAAAATGCAATATTTCCCCGATTTCTACCCATGTGACAGCACTTTTCATGAGCAATGACAGTCCAAGAATTTAACTACTAAAACACATATCAACAGAAGATCATTACACTGACTACTTTTTTCTTTTGGCTCCTACTCGCCGGCCACGTGTTGATCCCCACATAAACCCAAACTGCACCGCGGGGCGCAAACAAACTGGCCATGGGCAGCATACCAAGTTATTAATAAATATTTTATAAACCTTTACCTTTTCTCTCTCCTGCCATGTCTCCTCTCCTTGCTCCATCATCTCCCCTGGTGCCTACTGCCCCCCAACTCCTCACCCTCCTCTGCTGTCCTGATTCCTGCCCTTTTCACTGCCCTCAGCCCTCCGGCGACCTGCCCCCCTCCACCAGCCCTTCTCTCCCCGCTGTGCCCACTTCTCCAGTAGCCCCACTCTGATCATGTGAGCTACCCCTCTTCTAACACCTCCCTCTACACACCTGCCCTGCACTCTCCTCTGGTGCTGGTCCCTCCCCTGCACGTGTCTGCCCTTCTGCTTCACCCCCCAGAATCCCCTGGCACCTGCACCCTTCTGGTGCCTCCCCCTTCCCTCACTGCCACTGCCCCCTTTGCCCTCTTTTTCCCTGATGCCCATCCCCTCACGCCCCTCTGTGCCCTCACACATGCCTTGCTCCATCCCCACCTTTCTCATGCCCACCCCTTTTTTCAAGCCTTCTCCCAGCACCTCCCCCTCTCCCCTCTAGCCCCCAATGCCCTTCCCCTCTCCTCTCCTCTCCCAGCATCACCCTGTCCCCCCTCCCACTGACACCTCCCCTCCTGCCCTTTCCCTCATTGTCTGCACTTGGCCCCCTGGGATTTGTCTCTCCTCTACCCTGTCTCTTGGTACCTTCCCCCTCCCCTCTGCACAAGCCCCTTCCTCTCCCACCCCTCCTTCCCTTCCCTGCCCAAGCCCCTTCCTCTCCCACCCCTCCGCACAAACCCCTTCCTCTCCCACCCCCTCCGCCCAAGTCCCTTCCTCCCCAACCTTCCACACAAGCCCCTTCCTCTCCCACCTCTCCCTCCCTGCCCAAGTCCCTTCCTCCCCCGCCCTCCACACAAGCCCCTTCCTCCCCACCCCTTCCGCACAAGCCCCTTCCTCTCCCACACCTCCCCCCTGCCCAAGTCCCTTCCTCTCCTGCCCCTTCCCCCTAGTTTTCCCCCACCTTTACCTTCTGCCTTCTACTTTGTGGGGCCAGAGTCTGCGCTCGGGCCCCAGAAATCCCCGGACTCCGAACGCGGAGCTAGGCCGCATGGCGCCACGCAGCACCTAGCAGTTTTAAAATCCCGGGCCACGATGTCACGTCATGCCCGGGCGTCTCCCCACTCACCTGCAAACGCTGCGCATGGCGGCAGCAGCAGCAGCCAGCAGCGTGCGCAGGCAAGGGGGAGCCGACTCTGAATGCCGCGCAGGCAGTGATGGTCCGGGGCCGGGGGGGGAAGGCCATATAACTCGCTGCCCATCAGGTGAGCCTGCGCAGTGTGCGCTCGCTCTCACCCTGGCCCGGCGTCCCCCTAGCATGGCACCTGGGGGCAATTGCACCCCCCCTTCCTTCGCTACGCCTCTGCCCCACACACACACACACACACACACACACACACACACTTACTTTGTTTAGAACATGCTCCCGGTTTCAGCACAAAAGTGTACAAAGGAGCACTGCCCGGAGGTGAGTGCACCGAACGGGACAGGAGAAGGGCTGTGTCTGACTCCGAGCCGGAGGGCTTGAGAGAGAGGTGAGTGGTGCCTCAGGCGTGGGAGGGGAATGGCACCCACCGTAGTGGAGAATGAACGTGACGAACTGTGACGGCGCATTGGGGTTTCCCCGTCTCCTGCACCCCTGTAGTGGCACGAACAGACTCCACCAGCCAGTAGAATTGAGGGAGTTTATTGCCTCTCCAGGATACAGCACACCATAGATGTAATCTGGTTACAGGGCAGGCCTAGGATGCCTCAGCCCCCCTTGAGATGGGGGGGACTGGGCCCCTAAATCCCAGCCCCTTCCCTAGGCCGTCTCCTCCATGATCCCAGGCAGCCACACTAACTAACCCTTCCTTCCAGCCCTGCCCCCAGCCAGGGCTCCACTCCCCTCCTTCCCATTGTTCCGCTCCCTGGGAGATAACTCGTCGGACAGGTTCAGAGCCCCCTTTGCATAATGACTCATCCCCTGCCCTGCTGGGCCGTGCTACAGACAGCAGCCAGAGGAGGTCACTCACAGCCCAAGCCTAGCAACCAGCAAGGTACCCCCACTATGTCACACGAACGCTGACGAGGTGACGCGGGCGGCTCTCCCTGCACACGGGCTCCACGCGGGAGCACATGCCCGGATCACAGAGGGCAGCACGTGTTCTTGCCGGCTGCCAGCTCTCTGCCTACGAGACGCTGCTGCAGCCTCTCCAGGGTGTTCTCGCGTCAGTCTCCACGGGTGACGCTGCCGACGTGACAAGGTGTAAATTCCCACGAGGCCTGTTCTGGCTGTGGATCTGCACCAAGGGTCGGTCTGTCCTGCAGCCGGGGAGGCCTTACCAGAGCTAGCTTGGATCTACCCTGAACAAAAATAGCAGGGAAGCTGCAGCTGCTTGGGGGAAGAACCAGGGTCCGGGGAGGGGTTGTCCATTGATGGACCTAACCTCCATGAATCTATCTAGCTCTTTTTTGAACCCTGTTATGCAGACCCTCTGGCAAGGAGTTCCACAGGCTGACTGTGTGCTCAGTGAGGAAAACTTCCTTCTGCTTGTGTTAAACCTGCTGCCTATTAATTTCATTAAGTGACCCTAGTTCTTATGTTCTGGGAATAAGTAAATAACTTTTCCTTATTCACTTTTTCCACACCAGTCATGATTTTATAGGCCTCTAGCATATCTCCCTTTAGTCTCCTCTTTTTTAAACTGAAAAGTCGAAGTCTTTTTAATCTCTCTTCATATGGCACCCATTCCAAACCCCTCATCATTTTTGTTGCCCTTCTCTGAACCTTTTCCAATACCAATATATCTTTTTTGAGACGAGGCGACCACATCTGCACGCAGTATTCAAGATGTGGGCGTCCTATGGTTTTATATAGAGGCAATAAGAGATTCTCTGTCTTATTCTCTATCCCTTTTTTAATGACTCCTAACATCCTTTTTGCTTTTTTGCCTGCCGCTGCACACTGCGTGGATGTTTCCAGAGAACTATCCACAATGACTCCAAGATCCCTCTCTTGAGTAGTTGTAGATTAGTCCCCATCATAATTTATGTGTAGTTGGGATTATTTTTTCCAATGTGCATTATTTTACATTTATCAACATTAAGGATATAATGTAAGAACGGCCATACGGGGTCAGAGCAAAGATCCAGCTAGCATTACATTTCATTTGCAATTTTGTTGCCCAGTCACTGATTATGATTATTATAAAGAGTTCCAAGCGGACTGTGAACCTAACCCAACCCGACTGCCACAGTACATCAGAGGAGTAATGCAGACCCAACCCTGCTGACTGTGACCATCTGTGACAGGGTGTATCAGCCCCGCACTGCGAAGGCTGAGCCTAATCAGGCCCGCCTGGCCGAAGAAGCCCCGCCCCCACGACTCTGCTGTGCATGCTCAGACTGCAGCCCAGGTATAAAAGCCTGAAGGAAGGCTCAGTCTGGGCTGACTGCTGGAGAGGAAGGACCTCAGAAGCGAGCTCCAGACCCACACCAGCCAGCTGATTGGAGAGAAGACGGCAGAGACCCGAGAGCCCATTGGGACGTCTCCCCAGCCGTCGACGAGGGAGAAGCCGCTCCCAGGGAAGCACTGGACCCGGTGGGCACCTGGGACTCCATCCCACTGGACCAGGTAGGAAGTGGCCCAGGGAGGGCACAGGAGCTTCCTCTCCCACCGACAGTGGCCAATGCCAGATGCCCCAAAGGGAGGAATCACAACAGGGAATCCTCACGGGAATCCCTCCCCTGTCGTTCTCAGGCAGTTTTCTGGTGTAAAAAACATAAGAACGGCCATATTGGGTCAGACCTGCCTTAAACGTACTGTGGCAGTCGGGCTGGGTTTGCAGTCCGCTTGGAACTCTTCATAATAATCATAATCCTCGGCGCGTTCCGGATGGATTCCCCGCCGAGCGAGTGGTGACTCCTTCTGCCAGTCGCAGGGCCCTGGGCCGGGACCCGGTGGAGTAGGGTGGGCCCCGGTCCCCCTACCAGGGATGAAGCCCCTTCCTGTGACTCTGGCCAGTGGGCCGGCGAGCGCTGCCTGAAAGGGCCAGCTACCGACTTTGGGTATTGACTCTGGCCAGTGGGCCAGCGAGCCCTGCTTTAAAGGGCCAGCGAGCCTGTCTATTTGACCAGCTCTAGTTGTGCAGCCTGTCAGGCGCTAGGGTTGGGACCAGGCTACAGCCCGGGGTAGAGCACGCGGGGCGGACAGTAGACCCGAGAGGGGGAAAGTAGAAGACGCCCCGCGACACCGTCACACCAGCCCACCCCATGCGTCAATGCAGAAAGGTCCAAGCTGTAAGCGAATTGGCTGGCAGGAATTGTCCGCTGAGAGTTGTTTCTTAACACATCCAGCCTGCTCCCTACTCCCCAGTCTCGACAACCCGGCTGCCTCCTCGTCCGCTGGTAGAGGGGCGAGCCAGGAGTTTGGAATTCAACAATGAATCGGGTTTGCCACTAACACACTGCTCTGGCACTTTTCCCTCTTTAAGTCAAAGTGTTATGTTGCCACCCGGCACCGTGGATGGCGATTTGCCTTGGAAAACCTTGCTCAATATTATAGCCACCGCGTGCTTGAGAGCCTCGTGCAATACCACGAGGAGGATGCCAGCAGGGCTAGCAATGGCCCCCAGCTCCCTGCCAGCCCTGGCAAGCAGCAAACAAGGCTCAACGGTGGCTCAGAACGATCAAAAAGCAAGGGGGGGGTGCAGGAATCGGCCCCCCAGGATGAGTGACACGCGCAATGCCTCCCCGACCTGCTCCCGACAAGCAGGCCTTGCAGAGGCTATTGAGGGAACGGCCTGTTCTCTAGCCACAATTATTCCCCAAGACTGGCCCGGAGTTGCCTGGGAGCAGCCCAGGTTTCAGACAGAGGAGGGACTTACGTGGTACACAGGGCATGGGACACAGATGAACGCACCTGTGTCATTTTCTTCCCCACTGGGCAATGCAAGGGGAGCCTGGGTCGGAGGACAGGATGCTCCTGCCCTGCTTGGGGGCAGGGTCCAGGTGCAGGCTCTACCCCTATGAACCGGGACTCTCTGGGGCAGCATCAGCTGTGGTCTGTTGCAGGATCAGAGAGTCCCAGGACGCTGTAGGGGGGCGAAGGGGGCAGGAGCCTGATGCCCTGTACGGGGGGGGGGGAGGGGAGTGGAGAGCCCGGTGCAATGCAGTGGGGGGGTTGGGAGCCCAGCGCGCAGTCCAGAAAAATAACCCTTCTGCTCTCCCTGCCGGCGGGGAGTCACGTCTGAGTGCAGACGGGGGCGCAGGGACCGATGACTCCCCACACTTCGGTGACCCAAGTGCTTCTAACACACACACAGGCCAGCACAGAGATCCAGTGCTGAAGCTCAGGGTGTTGAATCCCGTGGCCAGGGGGCCTTTCCCTTCCAGATGCCCTGAGCCTTACTAGCAATGTCGACCATCTGCCGGGGCACTCGTAAAAGGAAATTCTCCATCACCGAAGTCTTGACACAAAGATCAGTGTCTGGTCCTAAGTTTAGTTCAACCACAAGTTGTTTGGCTCCATGCAGAGATTACGGGGTGAAATTCAACGGCCCATGTTATGCAGCAGGTCAAAAGGGGATCAGAAAGGCCCCGTTCGGCGCGTCAATCTGCGAATCTACCGAGAGCAAGGCAGTGCATTACACGGCAGCTGTGAGACTTACAAGCAGAGGTTTCCCAGGAGCAGGAATACCCTGGCCAGACTGCAGAGAGCAGGTCACATTCAGTTCCAACAGCAGGATGCATTTTTTAAAAGCCTTGTTTGTTTCTAAAGGTATTTTCCAGCCACAGGATGCGTGCAAATAAATGCCCAGCTACGTAATACATAAAAAAAAAAAAAAAAAAGCAGCCTTGGATTAGGTTGCCATTACTCTTCTGGTTACATTTGCAAAATTAAAGATGTCGACAGTCATAGCCTCGGGCGTCAAGCATCTATTTACACAAAAAAGTCAAGACCAGACAGTCACGAAGGAGAGTCCTACAACTGATCCTTAAATCCAGTTGACAGTGGCAGCTAGCAGCAGTTTCTCTACATTAATTGACT
Source organism: Pelochelys cantorii (assembly GCA_032595735.1). Taxonomy (NCBI): domain Eukaryota; kingdom Metazoa; phylum Chordata; order Testudines; family Trionychidae; genus Pelochelys; species Pelochelys cantorii. The sequence goes on from CM064347.1 coordinate 3,237,114, forward strand.
TCTAGCCCTGCGTGACAGCTGGAGAAACAAATAGTCTTCCTTAAAGCCCCAGGTTGTTAACAGAAGATAAAACTGAGCAATACAGTCTACTCCAGCTGGAGAACGTTAGAACATCAGAACGGCCAGACTGGGTCAGACCAAAGGTCCATCTAGCCCAGTGTCCTGTCTGCCCACAGTGGCCAGCACCAGATGCCCCAGAGGGAGGGAACACAACAGGGAACCATCGAGTGAGTCCTCTGCTGTCATCCCTTTCCAGCCCCTGACAAACAGAGGCTGGGGACACCATTCCTACCCATCCTGGCTAATAAGTATTGATTGGCCTAACCTCCATGAATCTATCTAGTTCTTTTTTGAACCCTGTTAAAATTCTGGTCTTCACAACATCCTCTGGCAAGTTGTTCCACAGGTTGACTGTGTGCTACGTGAAGAAAAACCTCCTTTTGCTTGTTGCTGCTTTGCTTGGAAAGAGTTAAGCTTGGGATTGTTAAAAGTGGGAGTCAGTGCCATGTGTGACAAGCACAGTTTTCAGCCTGTGAGCTTGCGTTGTGTTTTTTAACTCCAGTAGTCGGGGCACTATTATGCATGCCCTTCACTTTATAGGCGTGTGCAACTGTCACTGAACTGTCAAAAGGCTTTTTGACACAATTTGGTAGGCTACAGAAGTTCTGCAAATACAAACTCTGGCGAGGCAGACGCTAGGATAAATATGCAGCCTTCACCGTGCTCAGCCGAAAGCAGGCTGGATTCTCCACCCTGGTGCTGTTGCAGTGATTTGCAAGCAAAAGACGCACAGCAACTGCGTTGGGTTTTTGAGAACAGTCATCTTCTAGGTCTTGCTGTTCTTAAAAATACCAGCTGAGCAGACTTCACGCCAGGAACCTCAGGGCTGGGCAGCAAACGCTCCTGCACAGCTGTATGCAAGCAAGAAAACTGCAGCTCTCCAGAGTAGCACACAAGCAAATCCTGGAATCTAGCACACCTCAGTGGAAGACAGCAGAAGAGCCCCCGTCTCTCAGCTCCCCAGCCTGGTTCAGCTCCTGCTTCTGCTGTCAGCGAGAGCAGGAGCCACCTTTTAATAGCACCGGTATTAGGGAAAAGCAAATGCCCTAAAGAAAGGGGTCAGGGATCGACAGTCCCACGCAGTGACATGGGACACTACAGGAATCCCTGCTTGGCCTGTGACATTTTGTTGTCAAGCCATGCGGAGGTTGGCGGGGGAAAGCAAGGCAGCTGTGATTAATATTTTGTTCCTTGTTATTCATCTTTGGTGTGTCTGGCTGCTTCCACCTTGCTGACGTCAGGAAGGAGAAGGCCTCTGTATGTCACAGACAGGGCAGGGTGTTACAAGTTTGCTGGGGACAAAAATCCCGAAGAGTTAATATCACGTACCTCAGACTGCATCTGTCCCAATATAAGCAAATGCAACATACATGCCCATGACCCTCCCAAGCCATTAGCACCCGACTCCTGTCTTTTAACTGCTCCCTGCTCATAAAGACACTTCAGGGCAGGAGGGGGCAGATCTTGGCTTTTGCGGGAGAAGGAAAAGCCCCAAATGGCAGGTGCAGGAATTGAAATTCTCACATGCAAGACATCCCTGCCCAGCCCTTCTCCCCTCCCCCAAAAAAGAGAGTTGGATTCTCTCTTCTCCCCACAACCGTGGAAAGTCCTTGGATTTTAACACTCTGCTCACCCTTGGACTGCTACAGCAGCTCCTTTGCCTTCCCCATTGGTACAGGGATTGTAAGGAAATTCCCACTAGAATCAATGATTCAGGAGCCAGAGGGAATGGATAGCACCCGATCTGTGCAGCAATTGGTTACGCATTGTTCCAGTCCCAATCCAGGGTGCACTCAAGCGGGTCTGGGCTGGATTTTTTTCAGTGGGCTGAACACCAGGGAATTACACTGAGCCTGCTAGACCCATTTCAAACCAGACAGAGCTGGGGGAGCCCAGAATGGACTTTCCCTGCAGCTAGTATCAAGCCAGAACTGTTTCGAACCCTCTCTGACCAGCCCAACCAGCACCACAGCAAGCCCCCGCCCCCCAGAGAAACACCAATATAACAGGCGCATCACACTTGTATATCACATTAGCACTGCGAGAGCCTATTTTCATCCCGATTCCCCACACTTACGCCTGGCTCTAAATTGTGCTTTGCAAAGAGATCTGCAGGGACCTTGTTATTTTTATTGCTGCAATAAGGCAGCCCTACAGGAGAGAGGGAAAGTGTTTAGAAGGCGAGCAAAGGTCCTGCAGGCTGCCTGTGTGTCCGCGAGGGCCTTGCTGCAGCGGCCGGGCGACCCAGGTGCTTGCTGAGGTCGGCTCAGCTTGCAAAACGTGCCTCCGAAAATAAAACACAGGTGCCGCCTAGTGCCAGTTTTCGCCTGCTCGGAGATGGCCTCGTGCCAGTGGAGGCAGAGCAGCGATGTACCGTCTCCTCCGTGAAAGTCCTGGTGTGAGGATCCTGGCCCGCCGCTCCTCTGGGGCTGGGCGACGTAGAGGGAAAGAGAGCACCCCGTCCCGCATGATGCGCAGACCCGGAGGGGGCTTCTCACAAACAGGAACAGCCTAGGCTCGGATCCCAGGCAACAAGTTCTTTGGGTATGTCTACGGGTTTTTTTCCCCAAAGGAGATATGCAAATTCGGCACTAATTTGCATTTCTTCTTCCGATCGCTTTTTCGAACGCGGGTTTTTCAAAAGTGAAAGTAGTCTGGACGTGGTTTTTTTGGGGAAAAACCCTTTTTCGAAAAAACCGCTCTTCCTAAAAAAAGGAGGTTTACGCAGTTTTTCGAAAAAGGGTTTTTTCCTGAAAAAACCGCATCCAGACTACTTTCGCTTTCGAAAAACCCGCTTTCGAAAAAGTGACTGGAAGACGATATGGAAATTAGCGCCGAATTTCCATATCTCCTTTTGAAAAAAACCCGTAGTCTAGATGTACCCTTTCAGTCAAAGCGCTGCCTGTGGACAGCATGAAACGGGGGCAGGGAACCTTTCTTGGGTCGGGGCTGCTGACCCACAGAAAAATCAGTGAGGGGCTGCACACACGTGAGAAGCAAAATAAAATAAATCATCATAATAATAAAACCCTCACTGAGGTGGCCCCCAACTGAGAAGCAGAAAGACGCTCCCCACATTCCCCGCACACACCAGAGCCTCGGGGGGGGGGGTGGGGGGGGGGCAGCCTAGTAGATTTTGTGTGCTCCAGCCCTGCATTGGGGCGGGGGAGGGACTGGAGCACCAGCGTGGGCTCCCCAATGCTGCGAGAAGCCCCGGAGGGGAAGTCCCTAAGATGTGGTGTCTCGGTCAAGATCGGTCATATGCCTCTGACTGACTGCCCATCTAGACTCAACTCTTCCCAGGCAGATCCCTACATCTAACCCATTGTCCTTCCATCTGGAGAAAACCCAACTCTTCCCAGGCAGAACCCAAGGGGGTCTTATGTCATGTAACACTGAGGAAAGCAAGAGGACACATATTAGCAATGGGGAAAATGTTCCCCAAGGAGCTACGGAAACAAAGTCCAGCTTGAAGAATTTGTGGCCTGGTCTACACCTGGGGATTGGGTCGAACTTAGCCCCGTTAGGCCAATTTTCTAAACAAAGAATCCACAAAGCACCAAGGTCGTTCTGCCAGTTTAAGGACAAATTAATGTCCATTTCAGTTCTCCTGCTTTCCCGAAGTGTAATGATAAATTCGACCTGACACAGTCGACATTAGGCTAGTACAGACGCAGCGCTGTGAAAGGCCATGATACTCAGAGAGGTACCCCACAGTGCCCCCCACGTGACCACTCAGGCCAGGACTTGCAACTCTGCTGCTCTCCAGGTGAACAGGAAAAGACCTGGGAACAGTTGAATTTCATTTCCTGTGCGGCCAGCCTGGCGAGCAGACCTCCGAGCCAGCAGCCGCACCTCAGCAGCACACCCGCCATGAGTTCCCAGGGACACAAACAAGCTCCAGCGTGGAGCCTGCAGGAGCTCCTGGACCTGATTACCATGGGGGGAGGGAGGGAGGGAGAGGAATCAAACTACGAAGCAGCAGAACATGCGCTGAGATCTGCGCCAAGATCACACCTGGCATGGTGGCAAAAGGACACATCACAGACGCCCAGCAGTACCGCATGAAAATAAAGGAGCTGAGGCAGGCCTACCAGAAGACAACGGAGGCAAATGGACGATCTGGGTCAGCACCACAAACATGTCACTTCTACGAGTAGCTGCATGTGATCCTGCAGGGGGCAACCCCATCAGTGTCCCAACGCTGTCTGTGGATTCCTCCCAAAACACTCCTCAGGCAACAGCGGAGAGGCATGACGACAAACTCTCGCGCACAGCAGGGACGCGCACCTTCGACTTTACAAAAATTGGGGGCTAAAAAAATCAGCTTTTGATAAATTCCACCTAATCTGGTGGTGGAGACACAGCCTTATGGAAATCTACAGAGCCAGCAAACCTTGCTTTTTTGTCAGCAGGCAGGATCGCTGCTACTGTGGGTGATGTAAGTGTAACTCACACACCTACGGTGGTTCACCATCCTATGCAGTGGCACTTAGACCACAGCAATAGATAAGCACAAGAGAGCTCTACAGCATGGCCTGAGAGCCAGCTGGCTTTTAGCTCAGAGATTAGTGGCTCCTATACTAAGCTCCACAGATCCCAGGTTCAAATCTGCCCAGTGGTGTTTACATAAGGTGCTCCCTATTCACCTACAGGTGAGGCGGACATGACCCTGAACGTACTCCCAGCACAGAGGGTGAAGTTGTGAAACTCTTACTTGACTGATGGATCTGGGGGGTTGGTTGTCCTTCTTTGCATGGCCAAGCAAGACTCAGACAGGGTAATGTTTAAAATTAACGATGGTGGATGGCATGGGATTTCAGTAACACAGTCACCACGAGAACTGTTGAACCACTGGCAGAGCCAGAGTTGCTGGGGAAAAAAAATTGTGCTGCTACAGAGTGAATCGGTGACGCTCTCTCCAGGGAAACCCACCCTCAACAATCTGTACGCTAGAAGGGCCTTGATGAGGATCTATTTCTAACTCATTAGTTAATAATGTTGAAATGGAAAGTGTTAAGGGTCTGGCGGGGTGGAAAATCAGAACTGGGACAGCAAATGTTGGAGACCCCCCAGGACTTGTGCCCAAAACCAGACCACACACTAGCTCTGAGTGGGATGTGTTCTGGCAGGCCCATCCCTGGGCACGAAGCCTCCTGCTGAAACATCCGCTGAACCGTTTTCCGCCAGAAATTGCTGCATCATCAGAATGCACAGGTTGTGTGTGAATGAACATCTTGATTTCAACAAAACCGCCTATGGAAAAAAGTTTTGAAACAATTCAGTTAGACACTCCCCTTTCATCTCTCATTCGCTATTACTGATTTTATCAGTTATATAGGAGATACCCACTTAGAACAGCACTTGCCATTATCAGTGTGAAATGCTTTGAGAAGGTCATGTCAATGCTTTTGTTTCATTCAGTAAAGTATTTCTGGATTTCGTCCTTTCGTCATCATTTGGGCCAAAACCAAATCGTGGCAATTCCCTGAGCACCACAAATTCAGACCAGCTCTGTTGCTAAGAAACTGCAGAGCTAGTGTCTGGGGAGAAGATTGTGTTGACACAGCAGCTTAGGCAAGAGAGTGTGTTGGGCTAACCAGTGACACTGTGATATGATGGGAATATGGAAACTGGCGCACCAACAAACGGTTCGTTCTCCCTGATGAACAGCCAAGCTTGGTAGCTCACGGCTGTTTGCTTTGCAAGCTCCTTTGTCATTGCCACAAGGCCAGACTCAAATACTTAGGGCTTGTCTTCACTACACGGAAGATCGCTGCTGCCATGATCGATCTTCCGGAATTTGATTTAGTGAGTCTAATTAAGACTCACTAAATCGAACTCAGAGGGCGCCCCCACCGGCATCCAGTATTCCTTTTGCGAGGAATAAGGGAAGCTGATGGGATCATTTGCTCCTGTCGGCCTCCCACTGCGGGGATACCGACAAGCTCAGCTTAAGGTAAGCCGACTCCAGCTACGTATTCTACGTAGCTGGAGTCATGTGCCTTAAGCTGAGCTGCTGGGTCTAGTGTAGACCTGGCCTCAGTAGCCTCACCGTTGATGTTAGATTTAATACCCCTTTCAGGTTCTCTCTTGGCATGAAGAATTCACCAGTTTGGTGCAAACTGCTTTTCATATCGCAGTCCCATCCCTTTCAGCAAAATAGCAACTCATTCTTCAGAGCATCTCCTGTGTGCACTGGCTTGAACGGACCAGCTCTGACATCTCTGTGCAACCTAGAAGGCTTGGTTTAGGAAATTAGCTTTGAGTCGTTCTGCCACCATTATCTCAGCTTCTCTTAAGATCTTAAAAGGCAGCGATTGATCTGCCCATTGCAATGGGCCTGACTAATATTTCATTACCTATCCCCACTAAAAATGTTGTTTGATTTAGGTTCAAAGAGCTCATTATTTAGTTTTTTCCCAGACAGGGGAAAAATGTATCAAATTCAGAAGAAAATATCAAATGCTGAGCTAATTACAATTCGCCAAGTTTCAGTTGGTGTACAACGGAATCGGAGATCTTGCTCATTACCAGTTGTAGAACATCATTTCCACTGCACTGTTAATTAGTGCCAAAAAAATAACCCAAGGAATTCATACTGCATGAAACTACAAACACATATGGAGGACAGGAAACAGATAGCTGGGAAACAAGTCTTGAAGGAAATTGTCCTGGTCTGAGAATTTCCAGGGGGTCACAAACCTCAGAAGGTTTTGACATTCAGAAAGGAGAGAAGTTTTAGAGGAACTTCGCTAGAAAAATCTCAGGAACAGCCTCTCTAAGTTCAATGCAGGGTCCTTACAGGAGTCTGGGGCTGCTAAGATCCCTTCCTCTGTACTCAGTACATATTTGGACCACACGAGCAGGAGAGAGAGACAGCGATTTGGCAATGGCTCATAGATTATTCACTGATCTACAGAGTTGAACTTCAGCTGGTGTGAATTATCATAGCTCCATTGAGTTACAAATTTACTGCAGCTGAAGGTCTATAAACTCCAAGGTTGCTACTCGGGATTCTTTCAGGTGCATAAAACTACAAGGGTTTTTATTCTAAGCTGCGATGCATGACCATTCGAGTCATCTCCCCTCTCCTGCAGTGGCCTCATCTTCGCCAGTGATCGATTCACCAGCACATGAACCTTTGATTTTGAGGCAGAAGTGCAGGTGCAGTGGCTGGGTTTTAGTGCGTCTGTCTGTCTGCTGGCATTTGGGCTTGTTCTCCAAGTTGGCTGAACTATTTTGAACCTTGGAGTTGAACGTTTTGGGAGAATGCGCAGGACGATTCTGAATTCCAGCTGTACAAAATTCACACAGGCTTACTTTAAAAAAGATGCGGTGGCATCTCCAATGAGGGATAAAAACCAACAAGTATAAATGAAGTATACATTCTGTATGACCTCTTCCCGCAGCTCGACAAGATAGATAGCCAACGGGGATGCATTAAAACCAATGGCAGCCCCAGACTGCTTAAAGAGAAGACAGACACCAATAACCAAACATGTTGCCATAAAATTTATTGGTCTGTCTGGATCCAACTGTGTTTGCCATCTTAGTGCAGCCTGGAAATCAGCTCCAGTGCCTCAATCTATTATTCGCCGTTCCTCCCAAACCTAGGGAGATCCGCAAACGACAACATCTTGCTTTCTACATTCCCAGCCACGTCTTTCGTGTAGTATAACAAGCAGAAAGAGCAAGACCTGCCAGTGTCACCTCCGACGGTACACGCTCCTTTATTAAATTGCCTTTCATCTTGAAAGGCATCTGTGTATGCCTCCTTTCCCCACTCCACGCCTGTCCTCCAGCCAGTTTTCAATCAGCCAATTCCTCCCCTTCCCAGCTCCCCACCTTCCGGCATTAACCTTCGGCGTGGGACCCCGTCAAACACCTGTCTGAAGATCCAAGCCTCGCCTGGCTGCTGCTTTGCCTCGGCTACATCGATAGGTTGTTAAGTTCTAAAAAGGCCATTTTCAAAAGTGAGCAAAGCAGAAAAAGTCCTTTCCAGAAACTGCACTGGCTAGCTTTGGGCCAGCTGTGCATCTCTCAACAGGCCACCTTTCATCCAGGAAAACATTTTCTAAGACTTCCCTTCACCTGAAGGGAAATGAATTTGTCTGCAAGACCCTCGTGCCAGTCTAGGTCGTGCCTTACATAAATGGTGGGAGGTTGGACGCCTTCCACCTTTGAGGACTCTCCTGCAACACACTCCAGGCTTTGTGACGCGCCTGCTAAAACCTTTCTAATTTGCAGCCCTCGTTCCTTTAACCTTTTTCATAAGAGAACCGGTGAGGAGGAGGGGTTGGCCCCAACCCGACACTTCACGCTCTCCAGCTCTGGTCTCTGCAACTTCACTTCCTATAGTGCTCTCTGCTTTGGAGCAACAGAGTCTGGTTTCCATCTTCCTACTTACAGCGGCAATTGGGGAGGCTCTTCCGCCAGTCAGATGGATGCTCCCAGCCGAGAGCTCTGTCTGGCAGGCCCGTACGCCTCTTCCACCTCCACTGGATTCCAGTAACAGAGTGTCCATCTTTGCATTCTCTCCCCTCCTTCCTGCTGAAATGCAGGCCCCTCCCCCCCCCCCGACTCTCGTGGCTCACTCAGCCCCCACTGCAAAAACGCCCCCAATTATCCAAGAATCCCATATATCCTGCTCCATCTGAGCATCCCTACCCCATTATCCTGCTGCTCAATTCATAGCCTCTCTGGAGGCAAGGCAGTAAACCTGTCTGAACAGAGCACTTTACATCCACATTGGCTCTCCCTGCTCTCCAGAGAGCCTCTCGGAAGCCTCCACTTCACTATCGCCTTTGCCTCGTGTCATTCCTACAGATGAGTGCGCACATCCCGCGGCCTCCCTCCTGGCGTGCCTGATGGAGACCAGGTACCAGTCTGACAGCCTCCAGAGCCATGCACCTAGGCGTTCTCAGGCCAGCACGTCGCCTGGCACCATTACAAACAGCAAACACATTCAGGTGACTTCAGAGGGGCTAGCCACAATATACTGGACAGAGTGGTTGCAATTTCTTTATCCTCTGTCTATTTCCTTCTGTCAAAGGAGCTGCCCCTTTTAAACTGCAAAGAAGAAGAACTGAACTGTCTTGGCCCGAGTTTTGAGTCGCTGATGAGGCTGGGCAGGAAGGAAGTGAATCGTCAGCCACGGATAACTGGGGTTTCTAGAGCAGAGAGTAAACACTTCTCTACCTGCCGAGCACATAGGTAGCGGCCTAGGATTCACTGAACTGGGGAGAAAACGAAAACCATTCCACCAGGCAGCTCCAGGGCGATTTGCAGGATACACCGTGGCTTCATTAAGCCAACCCTTCGCTTTGACTTCCGCGGGGTCATTGGGTACGTCTAGACTGCACTCTAAAATTGAAACAAGATACTCAATTTGCACTACTGGCATATCTTATTTTGATTTTATTTCGAAACAGGCTATTTTGAAATTTGGCGCATCAATGTGGCACTAAATTTCGAAATAAAGCACTATTTCGAGACATCCCTTATTCCCCACGGATTGAGGTTTATGGGGATGCCGAAATAGCGCCTCCATTATTTTGAAATAGCGGATGCGTTCCTTGGACACAGGGTAATGATTTCGAGATAGCCTTGCAGTCTAGACATACCCATTGTTTGGGCTGCAATCCATCCCCGACCATGCGAATTCCCGCCCAGGGTCCTTTCCTTCCCAATCTGTGGGAAAAAGGCTGGATGAGAACAGTAGCTCTCCGGCCAGCTGGCGGCATGAAGCAGCTGCAGATTGAGTCCTATGGAAGTCTGCCTCCTGCAGCTTTTAAAGCTACAGCCACAAAATATGGTTTTGCCCCAACGGGGCAGGAAGGGGCAGGGTGCCAGAGCACAGCCCAACATGCAAAGCAGCTCCATGGAGCTCTCCTGCCCTAAGAGCAAGTGGCGGTTCTCCTTGGGCCTGCCTGCATTACCCGAAAGCCCCCTTGGTCCTGCAGCCCTGACTCAGCCCTGTGCATTTTCAAGGGGTCTCAGCAGGGGCTTAACCCCTTGCTTGCTGGAAGGAGCTCAGGTTTCTGCTTCCTGTGGCAAATGCGGTGTCCTAGAGGAGAGCTGGCAGCTTGGATCTCTCATAGTGCCATGCGGAGCTCACTGCATTAAGCTCGGCGTGGCAGATGGTGAAAACGGAGACGTGAAGTGACTTATCCAGAGTAACACAGAGGAGCAGAACTCCGAGCGCATGCCCCTTCGCCCGGCACCAGAACCATCAGAGCATCCGGCCCTCTGTGTGCAGAAAGCCGTTTCCTTCCCTTGCCCCTGCCCTCCGAGAGAGCCAAGGTCACGGCGATTGAGCGACAAGCACCAAAAAAGAGACCCTGTTTGTTCCCTGCAATCAGGCCAGTGGACAAGACAGAGTCAGTCAATGTTATCACAACTAATGCAGCTCGTTAGAAGAGTTTTACATTCAAAGCAAATGAATAGCTAATGAGATTTCCCCCCAGGTGTAATTAGCAATAGGCTTTGCATGACTCTAAAAATACCCTCACTTTCTTTTTTTAAAGTAACTGCAGATATCTGGAAGCTCTAGTTACACTTAATGAAGAGAACAAAGCATATTGAAAAGCAAGAATATTTTAATTGTGTTTATTTAGCCTTCAGCAAGGGAGCCAAGACATTTTCACAATCAAATTAATTCTGAGTGGCTCCCATCTAAGTTGTCCGGCTCATAGTTACAGCCAGGCTGCTCACATGCAGCGGGCAGTTTAGTGATCAGGCAGTCAAATGACTAAATGAAGCATTATTCAAGGAAACAAATGTATCTTTTCACCAAGCTTCCCCCACCCCGCTTCTGGGGCCCTTCAGCATGAAAAAGCCTATGGAGCCAAAAAGAAACACTGCAAATATGGTTGGGCAAATATCATTATTGATATAATTTCACCCCATTCCCTCCTGCTCTCCTGAAAAAGCACAGAACAAATATTCGTTTCCCTTCAAAATTCTAAGTGACCAAAGTGACATTAACTTCCGTATTCACAGCCAATGAGCTGGTGAGACGACGCTCACGTTACTAAGCAGCTTTGGTGGATTGATTTAGTTCTGTGACAATCAGCTGGAGCTGGCCACACAGCCGACCTCCGTCCCTCGGAAGAGCACAGGCTGCTGTTTGGTACACTTGCAGAGACATTTGGGGGGACCAGGGGCAAAGATTTGAAACTGAGGCCCTTACGCTCACCCCCCCCCAAAAGGCACTACCACTCAGCAGAGGCTAGGGGGGCCAGGACGGGGTAGCAAAGCAAGCCTGCCCCACACTTATCCCACAGTGATGGCTCTTGCCCCATGGGGCTGAGCCTAATTCCCTGCTCCAGGCGTTACAGCCTGGCACATCCAGTTGCACTGCTACTTGGTTTGGAAGCCCTCTCAAATCAGGTGGTGGGGGATTGGGGCAAACTGCACCACCTGCCTCTCTCCCACAGCTCTGCCCCCCAAGTGAGAGCTTAGCCACGAAATCCTGGCCCTGATGACGTCAGCAGGTTTTGCAGAACACTCGCCGTCCACACGTGGCTGTGAGAACCTCGGGGGACAACTCAGCTGCGCGTCTGAGAACTAAGCTTCCACTTCCTGGGCTGTGGGGAGCCACCTGATGCTAGGGATGTTAAACTGCAGGTAACTGATTAACCGTGTTATGGTTACATGTGGAGAGGCAGCCAGCTCCCTGGGAGCCAGTGTGAAGCCGGCTCCTGGTGCGCACTGGCTCTTGCCTGCCAGACCAGGAGCCGCGTAGCAGTTTGGTTTACATGGCTATACTCTTACATCCCTACTTGATGCCTACAAACAAGGCGCCTTTACCCAGGGCTGGAGTCACCCACTATAAAGAAAGTCATTGTCCACGGTGGAGAATGGGCTGTTGGATCACCGCAGCAGCGCTGGGGCACACAGGGATCTAAAGACCAGTCAGTCCCAAAACTGTGCTGCCCTTTCACACTGGAGTCACTGGGAGGCCAGCTTATGGGCCCTTGAAATGAATCGACAGGTTCCCATCGGCTTCAGTGCACACTGGATCAGGCCCACATAGGGACGGCAGAGACCAGGTAATAGAATCCATCCCTGTCAACGGGTTTTGTTCTACATGCCGGAGCTAGCAAGGAGAGCCCCAGGTCTAGGTGAAATAGTTTAGTTCAGTGGTCCCCAACACAGTGCCTGCGGGCGCCATGGCACCCACCGGGGCATTTACGTGTGCCCACCTAGTGACCTGGGCCGGTCCGAGCTATTCTTGCACTCTGGGCCCTGGGCGCCCGGCGCATGCGCGGCCCCCACCCCAGGCGCATGGCGCGTGTGCGGTGCCACCCCCGGGCACCCGGCAGCCCCAAAAGGTTGGGGACCACTGCTTTAGTTGTTAGTTAGTGAAGTCACTGCCTCACCTGGACTAAAGCCGTGTTTTTAATGCTACCATTTTTCGGTAACCGGGTTTGGTTCTTTAAAGGATTTGAAACCACAGACAGAGGAATACTTTTTTTTAGGGTCAAACAAGGATTTTTATTTTTCTATTTACTTTATAATTAATTTTTCATTTAAATCCATTCACTATCTTTGATTCTTTTAAGACAGTGTAATATACAAATAAAAAGTAGAAGAACAGTACAGTTAAAAAACAAGAAATAACAACTCCTCCTACAGATATACCCTCCAGATTTAACTCCACAAATTGTTTAAAGGTATCAAATATATAACACTCACGTAAAGAACGACAGAAGCATTGTTTTGATTCAGGAGATATTCTTTTCTTTATGTTTCTCCTTTTTGGATTTTTCATTGCAACTTACGGCCGGCGTTGTTCCCCTTTCGGAGCTTGTGTGTGGCAGCGAGATTCAGCGCCAGGGAAGGAGCCCTGGTTGATCAGACCTAGCTTTTTGGATTCGCAACCCATCCGCTCTTGGTCTGTTCCATCCAACCTCATATACCCTATTTCGGTATTTCAGTATTCCTCCACTCGCCTGACAATTGCTGATGTTAGATTTTTGTTGTCTCATTCTGCCCTTTCAAAACTTTCATCTGCTCCATTTGGGGTAATCAGCACTTTGTTGCATATTGCTGTCTGTGTTACTTACTTCTCTAAAAGCGGGGTTATTGTTGGTCATCCAATCGAATTTTGGTTTTTTATCTTACATCTCCTGTATCTCACAATGCTGCCTTTCCTTTACACTTACAATTAAACTGGTGCTCATTTGACATATTCTGGGTAGGCCTCAACACCCTCCTTTCACACCGTTTACTTCCCTCCAGCCTAGGTAAGAACGTTAGAACATAAGAACAGTCAGACTGGGTCAGACCAAAGGCCATCCAGCCCAGTATCCTGTCCTCCGACAGTGGCCAATGCCAGGAGCTCCAGAGGGAGCGAACAGAACAAGGAATCAAGTGATCCCTCCCCTCACCCATTTCCAGCCTCTGACAAACAGAGGCTGCCCCTCTGGTTAATAGCCACTGACGGACTAACCTCCATGAATCTAGCTAGCTCTTTTTGGAACCCTGACGGTGCAGAGGAGATTTCTTGCTTTGTTGCCTCACTAGCATTACACAGCTAGACGTCTGGGGAAATACGATACATTTATGTACAGGTTGGACCTCCCTGGTCCGGCTCCCCCAGGACCTGGGCGGTTCCGAACCGGGGAGTTTGCTGCACCAGGGAAGATCAATGCCTCCTGCTGGCTGCTGGTAAGGAATGCACTGCAAATTTCCTGTGGCTACTCTGACGCCCATCCTAGCACGGGAAGCCTGGGTTATATGAAAGCATGGAGGGGGACCAGAACAATGGGAACCACTCAGAAAAGCAAATTCTGTGTATTCATGCTGGTGGGTTTTTAATTCACATGCTTTCCAGAAAGAGCAAGGGGCAGAGAAAGCAAGAAAGATTCTAGACAATGAAAAAAAAAAAAAAAAGATGACAGACGCGACTTTAGTCAGATTATTATTTTAAAATAGTTCCTAAAAAGTCCCATCACTATCCCAATGAACAAGGCTCCCCGGTTCCTGTAATGGGATATCCCAAGCCATGTGTCTGGCTGTGCTTTGTGGATGGCATGCAAGAACTTCACTCACTTGGCCCTCAATGATCATGAAAGATCAGGACAGAATGAGGCCCCGTGGCAGCTCTCCCTTATGCTCCTGCTGCTCCCACCCCATGAAAATGTTTCTGGGAATTTGATCTTGGTCCAGGAATCCGAACAACTGCAGCAGCTCGTGTCTTCCCAGGGTTCCAGGTAGTCAGATCCCATCCATGTCCTTGGTGCCCCCATGCCTGGGTGGCTGGCTTCCTCCAAAGCTCTGCCAAGGAGAGTTAATTAATTCTGACCATTCCTAACCGTTTTCTAGGTCAGAAATTGGTGATTCAGCTTCATTAATTTGATTTCTAATGTTTTCATCCTTTGCACTCTCTGCCCGATTAGCTTCTTGAAATTTCATTTTAGTAAGTGGGATGAGCAAGGCAGAAACTTCCAAAGCAATTTTCCTCATTGACACTTGGAGGGCCAGTTACAGCGTTGCCCTCTTGGACATGCGGGGGGAGGAGTGCTGAGGGATTTAATCTGATTTCACAAGCTCCTTGATGGGGGTTCAAGGACTGGGACTACAGCAGTCTGGGCTCCTTGGCAAACAAAAGGCTGGGATTGCCATTTTGCTCAGGCTGGTGTAAATCGGGAGTAACTCCACGGAAGGCAAAGGGGTTAATGACACCAGAGTAAACCGGCTTGGGAAGAAAATCATGCCCAAAGTGCCTTGGAGAAGAGGAAGATGCATGAATGCCTGAAGCCCTCTCCCCCCACTTTAAATCACAATTTGCATTGATCCACATCTGTATGAACACAGGTTATTCGTTGATTGCTCTTAGCCAAAAGGCCGAGACGTGATACATTAGACATAAATGTATCATAGTTCCTGTGTAATGCTAGTGAGGCCACAAAGCAAGTGATCTCAGCTGCACCATCAAAAGATGCTTATCCTCCAGTTTTCCAAATGCACGTCTTCCTCCAGTTTTACATGTTTAAACAGGTCACTGCTATAAAATCCCCCACCAAATGCATTGGGTGAGGAGAAAGTGAATTTACTTTTGTAGCCATGAGCGTAAGACTCGGTGGACAGGAACTGTGGGCACTCATTCAGTTTCTTGTAGTTTTGATTGGAGAACTTTTTCCGCCTGTACTTAAGCATGGCAACACCTGGGACAAGCAGACAGTCAAGAGACCTGTTCATATTGGACAGCCTGTAGGGTTGCCAGGCGTCCGGTATTGACCCGGATAGTCCAGTATTTTCACCTCCTGTCCAGTAAAAAAATTCAGAAAATATTGGACACCTAAAATGTGCAGTATTTTCTGATTTTTTCCTGGCCAGGAGGCAAAAATCCCGGGTGCTTACAGGTTCTGCAGGGGAGCTGTTCGGCCCGGAGCAGGCAGACGAGATGGCAGCTGGCCACCGGCAGCCTGCTAGGCCCAAAAAAAGCCTCAAAAGCATTTCTTAAAGGGGCCATGCTTTTTTTTTAAATTTATTTAATTTTTTTTGCTTAACAACTCTCAGGGTCCTTTTTTTTTTGCTCCCCCCCTTTTTTTTCCCCTTCAACAGAATTTTTTCCCCAGTGGTTTTTTTTTGGGGGGGAGGGGGGTTCAATATTTTTGGTTAAACCATCTGGCAACCCCAACAGCCTGGTGTTCAGAGGAGCTATTCCTAGATTTAGTCCTGGGGGAATGCTGCAATTGGTGCCTTTGGGGCCCTAGTGGGATCCCCTCGTTGGGATCTCTAGGCCAACATGATGTGGGAGAAGCAGTCGAAGCCATCCTGAGCTCATTCCCACTGTTTGCCTTTCTTCACAGGCTTTGCCACACTTTGCATTAAACTATCCTGCACTTTTTCTTATTCAGCCGTGCTTGGGCATCGGTTACCCTCTGCTACGGAGTCAGAGCGAAGCTTTTGCTGCTCCAGTCTCTCGATCTTTTTTCTTCACCTTGACTTTTCACAACGACTACACAGACTCTGAAGAGCCAAAAGCCTGCCCTCTAGCCAGGGCTGGATTAACTCTTCTGGGGGCCCAGGGCTAGTAGATGCTGTGGAGCCAAAATGGAGGGGTTCAGTGGGCGAGAGGGGGCTGCCAAGGAGCAGGCTGAGGATGGGGGTGCAGGTGAAGAAGGTAGGTGGAGGAGTGGGCTAAGGGTGCAGGCTCTGGGAGATGGGGGGGGATGGGGGCATTTTCTTGGTGCAGCTCCTATTTGGCAGCGGCGGCAGGTGGTTCTGCACAGCCCCCCACTGGCAAGCACTGCTCCCCTGTTGCTCTCATTGGATGCAACTCCCGGCCAAATGGAAGCGGGAAGGGAAAAGCGACCGGCAAGTGCAGCCACGGAGAGCTTCCCTGCACTAGGGGCAATGCTGCAGCCCCCACAGCCCCTTTCACCGTCCAGCCTGGCCTCCAGCTTTATACGAAAGCTGCCGACCTAGAACACGTCTCCTCTCCCAGTCACTGCAAGACTGGCCTAGACTTTGTACAGTTATTTTAATTAATTAGATCACACGTTAAAGCATGAAAGGCAAAGGCTTCCCACCAAGACCACGTGCTCTCACTTTCCACATGCAGGAGTTTACCAAATAAAACCGTGCACTCGTAGGACACAAGGTATTAATGTGGAGCTAAATCACTGTCCTCTCGTGGACAAGAAGAGAGATGGAAAGAGCTGGATTGCTTTCCCCGACAGACCACCAAATACAGGATCCCCACTTTTAGTTATTACTGACCTGGGCCAGTTTTAACCCAGTGACCTGGAAATGAAAAGATCTGCATCTTAGTTTTGCTCCCTGGAGTGACTCAGGATTGGGGGAGCGGGGGCGGAGATTCTCGTCCAGCTAACGAACACCACACACTTCACACATGTGGCTTTGTCGAAACGAGAATGCCCTGTATTTGGAGGATACCTTTTAATGCTGCACTATACACTGGTGTTTGAGTTGCCAAGGTACGCAATCAACAGATTAACTGGGCTTATAAAACCATCCCTTGGGCTTATAAAACCATCACTTCAGCTCTGTTCAATGCACCATGGGGGGGCCGGCAGGAGGAATCAATAATAGTCAAATGCACAAGAACAACATTTTATTTTCGAGTTGCTAAGAGCGAGGCTGATGAGAAAGTGAGAAGAAAGCTAGGAACAAGTCTGAGGCTGTTGAACTCTCATTCAGGGACGTTTGTCTTCATTCTCCAGCTCTGTGGGAAAAATACCTCCACGTTTCGCTGAAGTCACCTGAACATTCATTGTGAATCTCAGCCTTAGCCACTGACTTCTCATTTGGGTTTCTCTCGGGCGAGTTTCAGGTGGTTTCAACATAACCACAAAAGCAGCCCGCATTTGCGGATAGTCTACTGAACCTGGGCTGTGTTTAGAGAGTTGTGGAGAAAGCCAAAAGCAGGCCCAGCACACCTGGCTTGTGTGTTCTGTGAAACCACAGTAACATCACACCTGGCTTGTGGCTTTCACTGAACACACATCACACACCCAAAAAAAAAGTTGCAGTCCAAAGAATATCCTGGGGTTACAATATTTTCTAGGAAAGGAATTGAAACACACACACACACACACACACACACCCCCCGAGAGGCCACAAACCCACAGCTGCGGCTCGACAAATGAAACGGCCATCTCCACAGCTCAGCTTTTCATGTCAGAAGCGCCAATGAAAACGTGCTCGAGTGGTCTCACTGCTCAGACATGTGCAACCTGGACCCTTGGCGGGCCTCATTGTTTGCTCGCAAAAGGCCCATTGAACGCCGAGCAGGCAGAGCACGGAGTGGGGACGGAGGACAATGGGCCGCCTCGCTCATTCACCACCAGAGGCCCAGGAAATATTTGCTCCTCCAGGAGAGCAGCAGCCGTCTCTTTTCAACGCGCCCTTGGCTGGGTGCAGAGTGACAGCTGAATCCCCGGCAGCGCGGCTCTCCAAGAGCCCGCGCTTGGTCGCATTGCCAAGAGTGGGCCGTTGTATTCAGGGCCCCGACACAGCTGCAGTTCCTGGGAGGTCCTGCCATTGTCCTGCGCAGCAGAAAGATGTCTCTCCCCTCCCTTCATAGCCCTCGATCACGGCCCGATACAGGCCGGCTGAATAAAAATGTCAGCAATAAGCAGCAAGCAGATGTGAAGGGACCGCGTTCTCTGACCTGGATTCACCTACCACGTGAGGTCAATGCTGCTTTGAGAATATCTCCGGAAAGACACCAGCTTTGGGGGAGGTGGGGGGGGGGAGGGGTGGGAAGGAGACTCTGCCAATTTAACCACCGTCCGCCTGAAGTGCGGCCCAAACCTGAGAACTCAGCCCAGACACAGGGGAGCAAGAAACTTTTCCAGGACGACAGCCAGGTAAAGGGCAGCGTTCTAGACATTTCATGTGGCTTCTAGTCAGGCTCTAGAAGTTTATCGCGCTCACCCCTCCACCCCCAATTTCATTCAGTTCCCTCCTGCCCATTAAAAACAGTGACTTTGATAATAAAACAGTTACAGCGACAATCTTAGATCACAATTTAGGCTTTTGGTAAAAAATTGTAGGGTTTTGTAAACCTAACAGAAGTGTCACCGTGAAGTAGAGACAAAGAGGAAAAGAAAGCAGGCTTTGGTTTTGATGAAACAATCCTCGGCATGCTTGCAACTCTGCTGTGGCAGCAGTGAGGCTGGTGTGTGTGAGTATGGAAGTGAAACGGACAAGAAAACAGACATAAAACTAACTAGCCTAGTTTCACTGCCCCAAGTAAACAAGGTACAAAGAGAAAGAGGGAATTCTGGAGAGGAGACTGGGAGGAAGTGGGCAAGAGTCCATGTGTGTCCAGGAAGGAATCCAAAAGCAAATTTTGCTCCAACAGTGTGTGTGTGAGATACTTTGGCATTCATGCTCTATGCACACTAGAATGGCAGAGATTCATTAGCAGGAATGCTCGCATTTTAAGCTTGAATATTCACCACAAACTAATCCAACCATGTGACTGTAACAATCTAAACTGTAAGAAATAGTCTGGTAGCACTTTAAAGACGTGGGCACACAAAAGCTCATGATACCATCTACATGTTTTGAGAGTCTTTAAAGTGCTACCAAACTATTTGTTGTTTTTTAAGTTTATCCTGTGCAGACTAACTTGGCTACCCCTCTGAATCTAAACTGTCAGCACATACTTTGGCTAGTCAGGAAACTGGCATGTGGGCTTATGTCATTAACCAATGCAGCAGCTGGTAGGACTGGGACATAGGTAGGAGGGTCTAGTGGGTAGTATCAGGAAGGGGGCTGGGTCCCCATGCTGGCCAGGGATCAGAACTAGAAGTCAGGCACTGACAGTTCAGTGCCAGGAGCCAGGCCAAGTCAGGAAACCAGGATCAGAGGCAGGATGGATAGTGTGGGGTGGGCAGACAGGAGCAGGATGGACCCCAGTTGTACAGACAATTTCTGGTTTAAGTAGGGTGAATGGGCCAGACAGGTGCCAGTGTCCCACCAATCCACACCCATGGGTGGGGTCTTCTCTGAGCCTGCCTTTGAGGCATCCCAGTTCTACCTCATCCCAGTTATTGGCTGGGTAGCAATTTGGAGGGGATCACACCTATGGAGCCAGGTTTGAGACCCTGCGTCAGCCCAGCATGGGTAGTAGCTATCCGAATTAAATGGTTGATCCTTAGACACAATGTACTAAAAAAGGAGGGGAGAGGAGGAACACCGGTCTATCAAAGCAGGGACCATAATCCAGGGGAAGTTGTGTGTCACTTGGGCATCACAGCGGGATTTCTAAAGAAGGGGCCACACTCCCGAATATAGAACAGGCATGCGGCTTCTTTACACAATGTATCTCAAGCATCCAGCTGGATCAGAGACAATTCTGCATTAGCTGGATGTGAGCCAGAGGTACTAAGCAAGGGTGGAAATACCTGAACTGCAGTGATGATCATTTCTCATGCAGATGAGGGTCAGAAGTAAGGGCAGGGACACAAGTATATCAGAGATGAGAACAGCTGACTTTGGAAGGGTATGAAACAAAGCCGAAGGAAACTGGCAGGGATTCAGTAGTGCCAGAGAAATGCACAATGGGAAGGGTTTAAAACAGTCAGGGAGTCGGATTAAAATAATGCCACTTTAACATTTTTAGACATCAGAATTCTTCCCACGTGCTTGCTCAGTTAGTGGTAAAAACTAGCGATGTTCAGAAGGAAACAGCATTGCAACCCGCCCTAAGTGCCAATGTTTGCAAAGACACTGGATCCACAACATGTGATGAAGCCAAAGAGCAGAGGGACCTGCACTAGGAGGGGGAAGTAACGTAGACGCTGCAGGAGCAAAAGGCACTAGCGGAACCGCACAGAGAAGATGGTCTTTGAGCAACATATTCCTGCCATTTTCAACATGGAGAAGAGAAAGAACCAGTCGGGTCAAAAAGGCTCGAATCAGTGACACCACTGAGACTAAACAGGATGGACGGGAGAATTTCTTACCCACACTTGAAACAAGTTAAATGTCAGGGTAGAGGACACAATCGGAGCTACTGAAACCGCAGTCAGAGAGACAATGAGAGGGAAGGAGGCACTGTGAAGCTTAAAACCAAAGTGGATTCTTCCCAGAACTGGCTCCCAGAGGCCTTGCAAACTGAAGGGAAAAACAAGAGGGTAAAAATAGATTCAACTTTGATCCACAGTAACTGCACAACAGGGATAATATGGAGCAGAGAGAGGGACACCATCAAGTGTCCGAGTTTTAAAAATGAAGACTGGGACCAGGTTGGTGAATTTGGGAAACTGTTTCCTGAAAGCTGCCACGACACAAGCCAGGAGGGGCCCTCTGTCAAACACCCCGGCTGCTTGACAATTGCCCCGACAAAAGGGGCAGGGTGCCGTTGGGGCAGGGCACAGTATGAACTGTAGATGGCTACAAGCTAGACTCTTGTGACGTGCTCTACACGTTGAACAGTTACTCACGTTGCTTGGAAATGGTGTGCGCCTCCCGGGGATGCTGGGTAGCACCAGTGATCCAAACGTGGGGGCATCGGAGCACGAGGTTCTCAAAAGACTGCTCTCCCTCCTCCCCCACCTAGCCAAAAGAAATTCCAAGTCTCCTTTCTGCTGCCTGGTTCTAAAGGATTTGAGTCACAGACCTTGCTGAGCTTACGGCTGTGGAATCATCCATCAAGTATCTAAAAGGGTGCCATAAGGAGGAGGGAGAAAGCTTGTTCATCTTGGCCTCTGAGGATAGAGCAAGAAGCAATGGGCTTAAACTTCAGCAAGGGAAGTTTAGGTCGGACATTAGGAAAACGTTCCTAACTGTCGGGGTAGTCAAACACTGGAATAATTTGCCCAGGGAGGTTGTGGAATCTCCATCTCTGGAGAGATTTAAGAGCAGGTTAGATAAATGTCTATCAGGGATGGTCTAGACACTATTTGGTCCTGTCATGAGGGCAGGGGACTGGACTCAATGACCTCTCGAGGTCCCTTCCAGTCCTAGTATTCTATGATCACGTCAGGCCCCCTCATAACAATCATGAGATTGGCTAAAATGTCATACATTTGGGATTTTCCTTCTCTGCCTTCTGAGCCCTCAGGCTGCATTCATTTTATGTTTCCAGACTCTCTCCCACAGCCACAAGGCCTAAAATCCTCCTTTTTCAAATGAGCAATGATGTTGCATGATAAATCTGTCTTCCAGCAGCCGGGGCAGTAAGAAAATCACCACACACCACAAGTGTTGGCAGCACTACGAACAGAGTGTAGGCTATCCCTTCTTACAGGGATCTCAGCCCAACTCTATCGCCTTGGCCCCAGAGAGAATCTTCTTTGCCTCAGGAAGAGGCTCTAATCCAGGGGTGAGGAACCTGTTTTGGGTCAGTGGCCACTGACCCACGGGGGGGGGGGGGGGGGGGTGTGAAATCAGTCCAGGGTCACACACAAGTGAGAAACCAAAAAACCCCCACAAAACCCCAAATCCTGTTCCGCTCACACACCAGAACCTAGGGAGCCAGGCTAGTAGATTTCGTGTGCCCCAGTCCCACAGTAGGTGCAGGTTCCTCAATGCTAGGAGGGGAACCCTGAGTCTCGGGGGCCAGATCCAGGCAAGCCGGGGGCCGCATCTGGCCCCTGGGCCTGAGGTTCCCCACCCCTGCTCTAATCAGAGATAAGGCAGAGGGGAATTTGGCAAACTCTCCTGCTATTCTCACAGCTACTTATACCCAGAACCTTTCAGAACAAACACCTAACAATAGCACTGTGTTCTGTCTTCCTAAGACTGAACATTTGCTTGCACGTCAAGCAAAAGAAATCGGAAGGCTATGAAACAGCACCACCTGGGGGTGCATACTATAACTTCAGTGTATCAGGCACACCCAGTCCTGGGGCATCGACATGCCCGCCGGAAGAGTGCGTTTCATGGCTTCGTGCTCTTGGGAGTGCTAGTTTTCCAAACCTGCCCTACTGTTGTGCCCGGAGGGGGGAGGAGGAGACAGCCCAAGTCAGTCTCGCCCCTACCAGCACATTTGCAGCTTTTAATTGGACAGTTGTTTTTATTTAATGAGGCCAGGAAACAAAGCGGCCAGGAAAAAAGCAGGAAGGGAGAACCTCTAAATGATGTGAGTCAGGTTAAGAGCTAGAAAATTCACTTGCATTGTCCAGCAGTTTGGGTTTTATCATCTAGAGCAGTGGTCCGCAACGCAGTGCCTGTGGGCGCCATGGCACCCGCCGGGGCATTTATGTGCACCCGCTGAAACATCTGGGCCGGCCCCGCCCCCCAGCACGCGGCACATGCGCAGTGCCGGCCCCAGGTGCAGGGTGCATAGGCGGCCCCTGCCCCCGGCGTGCCGCACATGTGAAATGCTGGCCTCGGGTGCGTGGGTGCCCCCGCCCCTGGGCATGCAGCGCATGCGTGGCCCCACCCCGGAAGCCCGGTGCGTGAGCAGCCCCGCCCCCGGACACCCGGCAGCCATGAAAGGTTGGGGACCACTGATCTAGAGACCCAGCAAGTACAGGGACCCCGACACGCCCCCAAACCCTGGAAGAGTCCTATATCAGCAGCAGGCAAAGTTAGGTCTTCCCCCAAACACTGGAGCATTTGATCGTGCTGGGTTTATATCTGAGTGAAGCCATATGACTTCTCTGAGTAACACCCTTCTAATGGAATCCAGAAACGTCTGGGTGGGGCACGGGGCAGCAGGAGGAGGTGATGTCGTTTTGATTGGGAGCCCTGGCTTCCAGCAACACATTGCGGTCTGAGCCGCGTTCCTGCGGCCATCGCTTCTGAGAGATTTTTTTGGAAGCGGTTTATAACTCCGCGCTGTGCTGGGATCCAGAGGAGAGGCCAGGGCAGTCTGGTGGCCCCAGGGCCCTGCTGGCAGGTTTGAGAGCTTGGGGTGAGGAGGGCTGTGGGCGACTTGTGCACTTTGGGACAGGGGGGTGGGAGGAGAAGAAAAGCGAAGATGGCGCATGGGGCGGCTGGGCAGAAAGCAGAGCAGCTTCTCCGAGGGACGCGGGAATACACAGAGAAGCAGCCGGCCTGCTGGCGGACGGGTCTCACGCTTTTGAGCTGGTAAGGAAAGGCTCCCTCGTGATTTATGAAGGTGCCTTTTAAGGCTGCGATGCCGCAGAGGCTTCCAATGGACAAATCCCAAAGAACAAGCAATGGCAGCAAGGCCCTGCCTGCTCTGTAGCATGGTCCACTGGCTAGTGAGTATAGAAAACCAGGCAGCCCTCCAACAGAACCACAACTGCTCCCTTGTTACCCATCCTGAAACCCCCTAGTGCAAATAGCAAGAGGGTCCCCTCTCCTAAGTGTAGCCATGGCCCGATCCTCTATAAGAGGAGGCGAGGGCTTTCCCTTTGCTGTGCCCAGGATGTCTACGGGGCCAGCACACGCACCAGAACACGTTCCAGCAGCCCTGCCTGCATCGTGAGGGGATGCAGCATGGGGCTACTTACCCACCACACCATGAATCCCATGGGCGGCTGGCAAAGACCCAGCTGGGGAAGTCAGCGGAAGCCCCGCCCCTTCTGCCCAAAACCACACACCTTCCCCAAGAGCATGCCCATTCGCCTCCCTTCCCTCCCAAGCTCAGCTGAAAGCTGGGGCTGCAGGCCCCCAGCCCTTCCCAGCCTGCGGAGGAGCTGACCAGCCTCACGGGCAGTGTAAGCAATTTTGGGAAGCCAATGCCTTCCCTTGCCTCTATTACCAGGAGCCCATAAGCAATCCCAAAGTGATTTCCGGAGAACCTTCACCCCTCGCGTGTTATGCGCCCAGGCAGTGCAAAGCTGCCTTCAAGCAAGTGCCCGCAGACATAATTTATACTCACTGCCAGAGCAGGGTAAGGGAGCCCTACCCGAGGTAAGAGTCGGGATGAACTGTACAGAGGAACTCACTGAAACGCTGCCGTCTCTGGGGTGAGATTAGCAGCCGTCTCTCAGCCCGTGGCAACGCTGCACCACCGCAGCGCCTCCTGCTGGTCACACTGGGAATTAGCTTTGTCCTCAGCAAGGCGCCCCCTTCAGGCTGGTGTCCCGCCTGTCGCCGCTCTGCCTTCTCCCCGCGCTCTGTCCCAGACCCGTGTCGCTCCCCGGATCACAGCGTCTTGTCAGGACACCGCCCAATGGCAGTGCCCGCCACACTGGTTTCTTGCCCCCCGTCCGGGGGTACCAGCCGTCCTCAGTCTCTGCCCCTTCCACTGTGGCCACGTGCAGCCTCCGTCTAGCTCTGCGGTTCCCAACCTTTTCCAGATGGGGACCCATTTTGATAATTCGGGAAGACTTGGTGACCCAGAGCAATTCAAAAGTGGGGGGAAAGGAGGGACAGAGCCACCTGGGCAGACACTTGGTGACCCTCTTGAAATGTAACGGGCAGCCCATATTTGGGTTTCGACCCATAGGTTGGGAAACCCTGGTCTAGCCCCTCACTTCAGGGGCGAGCCACATACCCCGAAGGCCACTCCTCAGTGTGGCTAGGGGCGGTGCAAAGGGGGCAGGGAGACCCAGGCCCACCCACTACTCTGGGTCCCAGCCCAGGAACCCTCTGGCAGCAGCCCCATCCTGCCTCTTTCACTCTCCTCTACGGTCTCCTGTTCCCACTTCCCTGGGACTCTTATACCCTTCTGGCCCTCACAGCAAGGCCACAGCCTGGTGGGTCTCAGGCTAGAGCCCCTCTTGCTCTGCTCCCCTGAGCCTGCCCAGCACCACTCTCTCCAGGTGCTCCTCTGAGAACCAGTCCTGCACGTCCCCTGGTCAGCTTCTTATATACAGGGCTGCCCTAGCAAGCTGCCCTCTGATTGGCTTCTTACCAGCCTCTCCCTGATTGGCCAGCGCTCTGTGTAGGCTCCCTCCAGCCTGTGCTAACCCCTTCCCAGTCAGAATGGGGCAGCTGCCCTGCTGCACAGACAGGTACACAGGCAAACAATGCACTTCATGCCCACCAGACTTTCATTTTTAAAAACCCCCAGCAACAGCAAAATGCAAACAGCTGCAGGAAAAGGGTGACAAGTTTGCACCTTGTGAGCCTGGGTTTTCACGCCGCTGGTGAAAGAAAAAAGAGACAGGAATAGCAGAGTCACAAAGCCCCACACTCCCGCCTGCCACAGAGACGCAAGGAGCCAGGGCTCTCCCCCCTTCCTCAGGCATTTCACAGGCAGAGCCTTCTGCTGCCCTTTACTTCCCAGCCATCCCTGGCTCTAGCGCTCGCTAGACTCCCCCAGACCCAGCACTGCGTCCTTTCGCACAGGGTCATAGAGCACTAGAGCTGGAAGGGCCCTCCAGAGGTCATCAAGTCCAGTCCCCTGCCCTCACAGTAGGACCATGCACTGTCTAGGTCAGGGCTACTCAACTCTGGAAGCCCCAGGGGCCACAATGATGTTCATGGCACATGCCGAGGGCCGCAACTTAAGCGTGGTTGCAAATATATATGCAAATATCTTCTTTCACACTGATGGGCATGAATCCAAAGCACTTCCCACAATGCCCCGGCACTCCCAGCACCTCCTCCTTGGGGGCAAGAAACGCCGACACCCTGTACCCATCTGTTCCAGCCAGCCCGTCCGCTTGCATCTTTCAATGCTCACTGCACTTGGGAGACAATGGAGGCCATGTTCAAAGGATCCTACCCGCCGGCCACGTGTTGAGCCCCGTGTAAACCCCACCTGCCGGCCGCATGTTGAGTAGCCCTGGTCTAGATCAACCCTGACAGGTGTCTATCTAACCTGCTCTTAAATAGCTTCAGCACTGGAGATTCCACAACCTCCCTAGGCAATTTATTCCAGTGCTTCACACCCTGATGGGTAGGAAGCTTTTCCTGATGTCCAACCTAGACCTCCTTTGCTGGCCATCATTGTGACATATTATCCCCTGGTGATTAATTATTACTCTAAGTCCACAGAAACCAGTTCACTAATTAATCATGGCACAGGTGGGGGGCGGCACCTCTTAAACCCACCATTTAACTATTCCCAACCCTCCAGCTGAACTTTGAGGCATGTTTCTTTGCTTGTGCATTAAGCACCTCTGCCAGGGCCCTGGTTCAGAGGAAGTTTAGGAAGCCCAGCTTCTGAGCCAAAGAGCTACGTCAGGAACGCCCCAAACCCACAATCTCCAGCTCCTCAGGTTGATGCTTTATCCATTAGGCCACTGGGTCACCTGCCCCCCAAAGGGCCTGTGGCCTCTGCAGCGAGCAAGCCTGCAACCTCAGCATTATTAGCACCATGCTCTAAGCAACTGAGCTAACTGGCCAGGTCTGGCCCAGTGCAGGTCTCTGGAAGCAGCTGCAGCTGTAAACCCCCTCTCTCAGTGCCCAGCCTTGCCCTTGGGGCCCCACTCCCCACCCTTTCGTATCAGCAACATGGGGCTTTTTTGGGAGATTCCCTGACAGTTTTAGGCGCATCCAGTCTCCTGAACACAAAGCCCCTGGCTGGGCTGCAGCTGCTCCTGGCCCCGGAGCATCCTCTCCTGGTGGGCCCCATTCCTTGGTGTTGGTTGCCTGTTGTGCTCCAGCTGCCCAGCAAATATTGCAACTGTTCCTCGAAGACAGCTTGTGCTGGAACATCTAGGACCCGCGTCCGGGGACAACAAGCTGCCCCTGGCTACAGAGCGCTGTGGATTGTGCCATGCGACGTGAGCACAAGAGCGAATGGGAGCAAAGTGCCACTGATCCTCGCTAATTTGGCACTTTTCTCTCTCCCTCTCCACTAGACCGTGATGAGATCCACATGAAATATCAGTAAGACCCTACGCGGCCTGCGAAGGACAAACGCCTCCTTACAGGCTGTTGCTTGGTAAGTGACATGCCTCTCTGGGCTGAGTCACCACCTGTCGGCAAGCTTGGATTGACACACAAGATCGCGGGAGTGAAAGTCAGTCCAAGAGACTTCTGCCGGTCCCTGGGACCGGTCTCGTCTGCTATCATCACAAGCAGGTGCAGCACCGTTCATCGCAACGGGGTCTGAGGCAGATGGCTGGTGAATTTGATCTGATCACTTACCCCGTACTGACATTTCTCTCTTCTCTAGATTGCATAACCCCTTGTGTGCCCACACACACGATCTGAGATTGGCAGGGATCAATATGCAGCAGTCAAATAAAGGATCAGAGTGACATATGCCTAATGTTACACAGAGCCTCCCCGCCGTGACAGTGCGTTGGGGAGCTGCCAACCCTGCACCCCCATCCGCAGCCAGATGGGACTCTCAGCCGGCCAGTAGAGTAGAAGGTGAATTGGTTCCCAGAAACACACTGTAGCTCAGGATCAGTGTTAACACCGAAGCCAGGACAGAGCCTTATTCCTCTCGGGGGGGAGGGGCTTCACCCCCTTCCTTGGTCTAAAACATCCTGACTCCTCCTAGCCCAGCCCAGACTGCCTCACCCCCACAGCCACTGCTCGCTTGCCCCAGGCAGCCCCGCCTCCTCCATTCTCCTCCTTCCAGGCCCCAGGGCTGTGTGCTGTCCCCTGGGCCTCAGGATGTGAGAGACCGCACATCCTTCCCCAGTGAGTCACACCCAGCCTCCCCCTCCTCATGCAGCTAGTGCTGCAGGGCCTGGGGAAACTGAGGCACGCATACCCCTGCACACAGCGTCACTATAGAGGACAGTAGGATCACATATAACCCCATAAGACAAATGAACAACGCAACACCAGGGCGAACATAGGAGTACAAAAGTAGACAGCATCCCCACCACGTCACATCCCCCTCCCCAGAGAGGGGAGCATGTCTTTGTAGGACACTTAGGGTAGGCGTTATTCCGAAATAACAGCGTGCGCGCCTACGCTGCCAGCCTTTAGTTCGAAATACAGTCGAGCTGGCGGACTCCTTCCTCCGACCCCTGTAGCCCTCATTTCACGAGGAGAAAGGGGAGTCGGAGGGAAAGTGCTCTCCCTTCGGCTGCCTGCTGTGGAAACCGTGCCAAAAGCCGAGGGAAGCCATGTCGACGTCAGCTGCGCAATTGACGTCACTGAAGTTGTGTCGCTTAACTCGACCTGAGCCCTGCTGTGGAGACGGGTCCTTAGAAAGCCGGAGCAGCACAGAACCTTAGTTCTTGTCCATCAGCCCAGTAAGGGAGGGAAGAAAATATCCCACAGCGCTGAGGCTTTGGCTCAATGTAAGGAAAATACAGATGGCTCGATGCACTACTCAGACCAGGCGGCAAGCCTCAAAACCTCCCCAGCGTGTGATGCCGAGCCAGCCCGACCCCCACCCTCCAGGAACTGGGGTGAGCCTGTCCCAACACCCCTGCAACCCGGAGGATGCTTGGGGTTTTGTGGCGCAGCTCACAGCTGCCCACTGTCTCTATGGGGCTGAACCCAAGCCTTTCCAAACGGTGGGCACGTTCCAAGAGTCCTGACTGTTTCTGACCTCTCGTCTGTTATGCAGCCGCCCTGTCAGCAGCATGACACCTATGGGACAGCTTAAAACGCAGCCACCAACTCTGAACAGGGGCTTATTCAGGAGCGAATAAGAAACACAGCAGCCACTAGATGGCAAACTCCCAGACAGAACGGAGTGCCACTGGCCACATCCGGATCCCCAGAATACAAATATTTACAAAAAACAAAGAGGAAAAAAAATCAAGATTTAGGAGCAAAGAGGCAACAGGGGGGAAACCAAAACACAAACAAAGCCTTGGCTCTGGCTGGGCTCAGTCTTTTTGTGCCTGTGCTGAGTCACAGAAATTAGCAGCTGCTACCGTTGTCGCGCTGCTGCAGTAACCCCTCTTCAGGCAGGGCTGAAAGCACACAGACACAGTTGTGTCAGAGGTGACAAAGTAAAATCCAACACACTGACCGGAGAAAAACGTCACCTAAACCAGCAAGAACTTGGGCCTAGAAGTAGCATGGCTGAGAGGCACAAATTGCAAATAATGCATTATTCATTGTTTGCATCCCTCAGCTGCTAGGGGTGGGGAAGTTTTTTGGGGCTGGGGCCACTCACCCACAGAAAAATCAGTGGGGGGCCACACACACACACACACACACACACACACACGTACGTGAAAAGAAAAAAGCCACACACACACACAAAAAACCACAGCCCTCACTGAGGTAGCCCCTGACAAAGACACTTCCAACAATCCCCTCACTGATGGGAGGCCCTGATCACTAATATCTGGGAGGAGTCTTCCAAATTAACTGAGGCTATGTCTACATTGCTCAGTCTTGTGCAAGAACATATGCAAACGAGGCACGGTGATGAAAATAAGCAGTAGAACAGCTCTTGCGCAAGAGGGGGTTTTTGCTGTCTAGACGGCTCCTTCTTGCGCAAAAGCCCCTTGCTCAAAAATGGCGGCTTATTAAGTATGCAAATGAGGTGCAGTGATATTCATCGCCATGCCTCATTTGCATATGTTCTTGTGCAAGACTGGGCAATGTAGATGGAGCCTGAGTGTTTATGGAAGGCCATGTGCTGCGTGGCATCTAACGCTTTCCACATGCCACAATCTTTCGTATTCCCTGTCAGTTTGTTAGCACCACGAGTCATCTCCTGAGCAAACCTCAAAGCCAGTCCATTCGTAATAGTCCTCACTCATTCAGGGTATGGATAGTTCTTCTGAAGGAAAGTGAGAATGGTCTCCAGTCTCTGGAGTTACGGGCGAAGATGCAAATACCCTGAGTGATGTGTAATGGAGGGGGTTGCAAAAAGAAAAAAAAAATGTTGGGTCATATTGAAACACAGTTCAGAAGTGATTCCGGACATGGCTTTTTGCCCTCCCCATGTATCATTAGGTCAATATGCAGAGCCCTGAGTGGAAACAACATTTTGCATCTGCAGCTGCAGAAATGAGCCGCATATACCCGCGTCTACATTGTTGATACCGGCGGATATAAAGGGGTAGCCACAGTTTTGCAGGGCTCTGTCGATATGACAAGCAGTGACTGACTGGCCAAGTCCTCTGTAGTGTTTACTGAAACACCTGGGCAGCAAAGCCATCAGCCCGAGGGTGATTTTCCTGCCCAGTTTGAAGTTGGCATTTTGCAACAGGAGAAAGGATCCCAGAATGGAAGATACAGGAAATCCCCATAATAATATCGCTGTACAGAACACAAAGGAACAACCTGCTGCTAGTATCACTTGACAATACAGAGCACTAAAACCTCTAGCCAGAGCCACTGTGGTTTGTTCTGCGGTAGCAAAGAGCTGATCAAAACAATCTTCATTTTCGAGCCAGTCTTGGACGTTCATTTTCATCATTTCCCCAGGGGTGCTTCCCATCAAGGCAAATGCAGCACACTGTGACTCAGTGTTCTCGCCGTCCGTCTCCCCCAAAGTTAGGATGCAAGCAAGACGATAAACTCTGAACCCTGCAAGACGCTATCGAGAATATTTGCATCTTCTGCTGAGATTCAAACTCTTTAGTCCACGAGAATATCCAACCTGAAACAAACGTAGTGGGTCATGCTGATCATCGTAGACAGACATCTATCAGGGATGGTCTAGACGGTGCTTGGTCCTGCCGTGAGGGCAGGGGACTGGACTCAGTGACCTCTCAAGTGACCTCCCTTCCAGTTCTAGTGTTGTATGATTCTATGATCAATGCTCTCAGTGTCATTTGGGCTGGGTCTACCCTAGGGGATAAGTTTGAATTGAGATACACAACTCCAGCTACGTTAATTGCGTTGCATGAATCAAAGTATCTTAAATCAAATTTTGATATTGTCCACACTGCGGGAGGTCGACGGGCGCACACTCTCCCTTCAATTTCCCTTACTCCTCGTAGGAGCAGCACTACAGGCGTTGATGGGAGCGCCCTCCCCATTCAAATTACCGGGTCTTCACTAGACCTGCTCATTCGAGCTTGGGAAGATCAACTGTGGCAGCTTCGATCTTCCCTGTCATGCTGACATGGTCTAAATGTGCACTGCTGTGCACCAGGAGCATTCTCGACACCAAGTCCCAAGCAGGTTCCTCCTTGGTTGGCGTTTCGGATGAATGTTGGGCTTTTTGCCATTACACGTAAAAAATGACCAGTTGCAGGAGCCTTGCAAGATTTGCCAAACACCAAGGTTAGGCAGCGTCTTGTGCAACAGACAGTGCTACTGGAAAAGCATCCCTTCGTTGCACTAGCTCCATCGGAGCCCAAAGACAGGTACCCTGAGATCTACTCCTGTGGTTCGTAACTCTACCTGTTTCCCCCACACCAAACCATGCATGGCTGGAGAAAGCCCTCTGTTGACATGGCGCAAACATCTCAAATAACCGCCATATTGCTGCTTTCTCCTCACTACTCTCTATGGTTTCTCTCAGTTCACATTCACAGATGTTGATGTATTGAGACACCTCATTAAGGAAGGAGCGCATTATTTCGCAGCCAAGCTCTTAATTCATCGGACTGTGAGCAGTTCTGCTGGAGTGCTCGGCCGTCCATTGCATGGACTGTATTTTAGATTTTCAAGTGCCTGGCCACCAGGGTTGTCCACTAATGCATGTAAAGGTCACACACAAGTTGGTCACTCTGAGCAGAGCCATGCTCCCAAGGAGAACGGTCACCTCTGTGACCACAACGCACCGTGCTCTCCTCAGCCCTCAGGAGCAGATATGGCAGCTACAATGTTTTTGACATTCCTTCCGTTCCTTTACACTTCATCAGGGGTAAGTTGCCTGCCAATAGCACCTAGCAGGAAGTCCTTTGCCTGACTGGTGTGCTGGTTGCCAGGTTTGCCTTTGCTGTGTGTACACAGCGCTGTACTGCAGTCTCCCCTCCCCCCCCCCAGTTTTTGTGCATTTCTCTCCTGCTGTCCATGTGCTTGCTTGCAGCCTATCCAATCAGCAGCACAACCCTGCTTTGGAAGGCGCTCATGACAAAAATAAGGCTCGGTTATGACCCACCGGACGTTGTCCGAGTCACAATCCAAACTCCTGGCACCCCCAAATTCAGAGGAGTTTGGATGAGAAAAAACAGCAAAGTCTGGTGAAACTATGAGCTAACGGTGAGTGTTGCTTAGGAGCCAGAGAACTGAACTGGGAGCCAGGAGACCTAAGTTGTAGTTACTCACCTGTTGGGTGACTATGGACAAGTCACTTCCCGACTCAGTTTCCCTCTCTGCCCTTTGTCTTTGTTCTAGGCTCTTACACCCCACAATTTATACAAGACAAAAAGGTGCTACTCACCACTGAGGTCCCAATTAAGATTTCAAACTAGGGCTTAAATAAGGTATGAGGCTTGTTTTGCTCCCGATTTTCACCCACTTTGATGAGGTTAATATTTCCCCCACGAGGTCCCTTGAGATCCGCTGTATTTGCAGCAGCCCTGGAATGAAGATACATATTATGAGCAAAGTTCTTTGTTGATATAAATAGGCAAAACTTCGCTGAAATCAATGGAACGGCATCCACACTCTAAATACTCCTACGTCCACTGTCCCTCCTGGAAGGCAGGATCGTCACTTGCCTCCTGCTCGAAGACTGTGCGTTCTTCATTCCCCGGAGAGAGGCCTACCATTGTATACACCCAGAAGGTCAAACAGGAGTTTCAAAACAGCCATTTAGTGGTGCAACTTCCTCGCAAGCCATGGCCCCCGATAGGACGCCAGTTCAGTTCCAAGAACACTTGTTGCATCGAAAACATATGGAGTAGCTGCTCGGGAGGCAGAGATGATGAAATCAGTGGGGGTGGGAAGTGATTATCCACCGGCTCATTATGGGAGAAGCCACGAACACCAAGACTATTCTGGCTATAAACCTATAATGGGGAAATTACTAGAGAACCATAAAAATTAATAGCCGATTCCCTGACTCGGTGAGAGATATATTTTATGCGCATGAGCCGACTGATAGCAAAGCGCCGGATTTCTTAGGAAGGGGAGAGCATATGGGGTGAGAAGAAAAATAATGTCAATCCCCATCCGGTTTGCTGATGGGCAGACTTGACAGGGGGACAAAGAACGAAGCCGAACTCTGGAGTTAGCGCCGGCCCGAGCCACAGGATTCCAGGATCAATTGTCCACCGAAGCACAACAGGGTAGAATGCATAGAGACACTAACGTAGCTGAGCCACTCACCCCCTGGCAGTCCAGAGAAATTGGGATGCTCTTCTCAGGAGACAGAACTGTATTTGGAGATACCTGGCGGGTTGAATCTGTATTGTGTGTACAGTCTAAGACGCAGATATAGCCTTGTATAGTCCTCTGCATTGCATCTGTATGCTGCTAAGAACGCGCCTGTGTACAGAGTTCAGTAACGATTGTTGATTTTTAGAGCATCTACAACCTGTAACCGAGGGGACACATGCACACGACACCCTCTATGGGGATTACGCTTCTGTTTGCTCTTGCTATGGTTTACCTCACTCCAACACACACGTCATTGAGGCGGGGCTCTTTGTGTAAGGAAATCTCCCACAAACCAGTTTATATCCCATGAGCCAATCTTCATGGATCAAGATTAAAAACACTCCACACTTCTTGCCACTGCCTCGTTCAACCGACCTTTGGAATTCCAGGTATCCTGAGAAAGAGCTGACCAGCCGCAAACTAACCCCAGGATCATATTCCCACAGGTAAGTATTAAAATCCAAAGCCCTTCCTGTTCTTCTGTGGGAAGTGGAAGGGCCAACGAGAACTCACACGACTTCCAAACAAAGTTTCAAAAGCCCGTGAACACAAGAATAGAGATGGGACTCTGCTTTGATATAATGGAGTTTGCTTCAAATGCTATTTTACAGCTTGCCTTTGGGGAAGTCTTTGCATGAAGCAGTGGCCAGCCTCTGGGTAAGCGCTGATACCTCGACATTTGTATTGGCCCTCCCCACTAAGTGATCAGTTAAACATACAATTGAGAACCCTGTTTTCAATACTGCGGGTGTGTTTACACTACAGAATTTTGTCGGGAAAACGGCCATTTTTCCGACAAAACTTGAGGAACATCCAACTGCAATAGTGTTCTTCCACAAGAAAATTGAAAAGACAGAGGGGTTTTTCCAGCATTGGTAATCCTCATTCTATGAAGAAGCAGCCTTTTTGTGAAAGAGCTCTTTTGCAAAAAGGTATGTGTGGATTGGGAAGAGGGAGCTCTTTCAGAAGAAGAGGAAAGAGGAAAAAAGCACAGGTGCTCTGGTGGCCATTCCATCCGTAGCAATCACAGCTTACATGTGAGAGAGCATCCATTCAGTCTGGACACTCTCTTTCAAAAAAAGCAGATGGCTTTTCAGATGCACTTTCACAGTGTGGACACTTTCAGAAGAAGTTTTTTTGGAAGATCTCTTCCAAAAAAAAGCTTCTTCTGAAAAAAGCCTATAGTCTAGACATAGCCTACCTAACTCAACCGATGGCCCAAGGAATGCAGTAGCCCAGTCTACACAGAGGGCCGAGCTCAGGACGAGGAGCCAGGAACGTGAGTGTGAGTTGTACTCAGGATGATCAATTATGAACAGCAAAGTTTCCCCATCACGTATGATTCTCTATCAGAGATAGTGTTACCAGCACCACACAGGCTACCGCGTGGCTAGGAAGATAGAGACTGTCAGTAAAAGTGACCTTATGAAGAAAGCAAGCAGGGTGGCAAAAATGCTAATGCGTTAAACTGCATCTTCATCCTCCCCAGGATCAGGTCCCACAAAAACTGCTATCAAGGCCAGTGATACCAAGAGACCCCAGGACCCAGCCAGGATTTGAATGAAGCCTGGACATTTTCCTTTTATTTTCCAGAAGATAAGAATGAATTGAGTTAAAGACCTGAGCCACGCCGGGTAAAATGTCTCATATTAAATAATTGCTTGGGTGATGGGTATGGAATGGCTACACATTTTACTGACAGTCACTTCTGCAGTGAACAAGATTCTAATATTAGTGTCCCATTTGATACCAGCATCGTCCTTTGCAGAGACATGGTATATGTCCAGGACCTTGCAAGATGGTTCCCAGTGGAGGAGAAATCAGTGGCATGGAGTCTGGGTATATTGTAAGTGACATTTGTTTTATCTATCTATAGCTATATCTATATGCGCACCAGTCCTGGAACAGAGGTGGGCAAACTGGCATCTCAGCCCAACATC
Organism: Pelochelys cantorii; assembly: GCA_032595735.1. Taxonomy (NCBI): domain Eukaryota; kingdom Metazoa; phylum Chordata; order Testudines; family Trionychidae; genus Pelochelys; species Pelochelys cantorii. The sequence goes on from CM064347.1 coordinate 3,272,627, forward strand.
AGTACTAGTTCCCAGAAAGAAACTCTGCCTTAAATATTACCTGTAATCAAAGCCCAGGCAGAGAATAAACTCTCCAGCTGCTCACACAACTCCCCTTCTGAGGGCCAAGATCTTTACACAGAACCTTGCATAACAAAAAAAACCCCAAAACACAAGTCTCTTAAATGTGAAGACTTGTTCAAAACCCTACTTTGTCAGAGGCATGGATTTGTTTTTCGTGGATACAGACTACTACGGCCACCCCTCTGATATTGAACCTGCAACCAGTTGTTAAATGACCTAAAGTTGTCAGTATCTTGGTTAAGTTTCATTGAAAATTGTCACTTCAACAGCTGAAGGAACCAAATCAAAACTGGATGTGACACGAAAGCAGCTTCTGGGACTTTGTGTGTAGTGAATACTGTAGCGGGTTCTACTCACTTTCCACACAGCTCTTCCCTCAGGGCAGCTTTTGTGGAAGTAACCAGCTGCTCCGATGCCGACGCGCCCCCTTTGAGTGAGGTGTTCTCTTCAGGACACTGCCCTCCAGCAGTGACCACTCCAATCTTGGTCTGTACCCCCTTCCGGGGTCGGGAGTGGGTAGGGGGAGTCATTGTTCTTCCTCCGCTCCTTCTCCAGGGTCCTCCCTAAGACCCCCAGTGCTTCTTCCACTCTGCCTGCCCGGTTGCCTCCTGCAATCCTGCCTTGTGGACTTATGGCCTGGGGCTTCCCTGGCTCAAACTCCCCCAGCCTACCACAGCTGCCTCCTTGCAGCCTGGCCTTTTAGGGCTGCCTCCAGACGAGCCCCGCCCTCCATAACTGCCTCCTTGCAGCCCTGGGCCTCAGGCCGATAGCCTGGGTTTGCTAGGCCGAAGCCTCGCTCATTGCAGGCAGACAAGCAAGTCTCTCTCCTCCTTCCAGGAGTTGCTCTATATGGCCTCCAGCTGGGCCCTGGTTAGCTGCCTCAGCTGGGCTTCCCTCCTTCACTCCAGCGCCCAACAAGGGCCAGTGCAGGGCAATGCTCTGCCACAATACATATGAAAGAGATACTTCCTCTATTGTTGAAAATGTACATGGACCATCACTTGCAACAGCTAACACTAAAACTCAGCATTCAATGGCCTACATACTCTCACCATTTTCCTATACTGAGGATAGGAGATGCAATCCTGGGATCACTGTGGACTCGCAAGCATTGAGCGTTTCGATGAAACCCACTGTACCTTTCTGTGAATGGACTTCCAGGATTAATCATCAGTGGATAGCTCTAGGCTTGGGCTATCCATTTCTTCTTCCAGCTAACACAAATTGATTGAAACAGGTGCCACCTTCAGGAAAAAATAAATGATTTTGCAGCTAGCAAGGCAAACACACAGCAGCAAGAAGAGGAAATCTGATAATCAAACCTGCTTGCTTTGGCTTTTCAGTATGCAAGAGGCTGTTTTTCTCAGAATTAGGGTGACTGCGACAATCTGCTTTTAGACAGAGTTAGAACCACAAGATAAAAGAGGCAGCAATCTTCTCATCTGCATATTTATCATCAAAATGCAGCTACTGCATAATTTAAGCTTAGTGTTAAAAATACGGTACGTGTATTTTAAGGTTTTCCTAGGCAGGTAAAAAGGAGACTCTTTCACTCAGGTGCTTCATTATTTCAGAATGGTGCGGAAACAACAAAGATAAAAATAGGAATCAAAAGGAAATTTCTTACCTCTCACCCATCCATGAAGCTAAAGAGCCGTCACCGCCCCTTTCTCTCCCACGCATGGAGGAAAGAGGACGTTGGGTTTTCCCAAAGGGATTGTGACTGTTACACACATGCACAAATTCGTAGTGACCGATAGAGAAAGTTGTGGAATCTTTTCACTATTCATTTCCCCTTTCATCCCCAAAGAGACTGGAGAGAGGCTGTTCTCAGTGGGGGCAGGGGACAGAATGAGGAGCAATGGTCTCAAGTTGCAGTGAGGGAGGTCTAGGTTGGATATTAGGGAAAACGATTTCCCTAGGCGGGTGGGAAGCACTGGGATGGGTTCCTTAGGGAGGGGGTGGAATCTCCATCTCTAAAGGTTAAGTCCCAGCCCTGGATGGGGGGATTGAGTTGGGGTTGGTCCTGCTTTGGGCAGGGGTCTGGACTTGTGTGTTTGTTCCTCCATCATGGAGGACCATTGGGTGGGAGTTGTGGCCAAAGGAATAACTTTCTGGGTGGGGAGCTGTGCCATGCAGCAGGTAATGTGCTTTCTATGCGAAGACTTTGCCCACCATTCCACAAAAACATGACACCAGTGAATACCACCTCCACCGACTGGCTGGGCCCCAGAGGAGGTGCCACACGGCAGGTGGGTTGCAGGGCTACAGTCAAGTACCTACTGCTCCTGCCGCCCCATGGAGGGAGGGGTGATCATGCTGGCTGGCCCATGTTCTGGTGGGAAGGAATGAACCAAGCATGGGCCTTTCAATATGGCGATGAGGAACAGTGCCTGCCCTGGTTTTGGCCTTCGGAGATGGTGTACTGAAGGAGGGGTCTCCATATTTTTCTCCATATGCCCAAAATATATTCCAGTTTTGGAAAGCTCTTATACTGACTCCCCTTGCCTGTTCGGAGGGTCCATCCTCCCAGGCGGCGGGATGCAATATTCCTCGGCACTCCCAGTTCCTGCCCCCCCGGAGAGCAGTAGAGGGGCTACGGTCAGGCTTTGCCCCCCAGGGCTCTTGTAGGGCAGGATAAAGTGGTTCTACCCACACAACCACTTACAGGCCTGGTCTACACTAGACCAGGCAGGTCGGCGGAAGGTACACCATCCAGCCATGCAAAATGTGTAGCTGGATTCAGCTTACTTTAACCAAGCCGCTGCAGAGTCTACATGCTCTGTCGGCTTCCCTCCCTCCTCACAGAATGAGGAGCGACGGACGCCGGCAGGGGCTGCCCTCAGCATGCGACTTGAGGGTCGATTCTGGATCCGCTAAATTGAACACTAGAAGATCGACCTCTGGAGGGTCAATCCTCTCCGTAGTGTAGACAAACCCACAAGGGGTGCATCAACATAAGAACGGCCATACTGTGTCAGACCAACAGTCCATCCAGCCCAGTGTCCTGTCTGCTGACAGTGGCCAATGCCAGATGCCCTAGAGGGAGGGATCACAACAGATAATCCTCACATGATCCCTCCCCTGTCACCCATTTCCAGACAAACAGAGACTAGGGACACCATTCCTACCCATCCTGGCTAATAGCCACTGATGGACCTAACCTCCATGAATCTATCTAGCGCTTTTTTGAACTCTATTAAAGTTCTAGCCTTCACCACATCCTTTGGCAAGGAGTTCCACAGGTTGACTGTGCACTGAGTGAAGAAAAACTTCCTCTTGTCTGATTTAAACCTGCTGCCTATTAACTTCATTTGGTGACCCCTAGTTCTTCTATTGAGGGAATAAGTAAATAACTTTTCCTTATTCACTTTTTTCACACCAGTCGTGATTTTATAGACTTTTATCATATCCCCCCTTAGTCTCCACTTGTCTTAGCTGAAAAGTCCAAATCTTTTAAAATCTCTCTTCATATGGGATCCATTCCAAACCACTAATCATTTTTGTTACCTTTTTCTGAACCTGCACAGCACCCTTACCTCAAAATAAGCTATGCAATTTGTGCTACGCAAATTGCGTCACTTATTTTGAAATTTAAAAGCACTATTCCGAAATGTCCCTTATCCTTTGTGCAATGCGGTTTACAGGGATGTCGGAATAGTGAGCCCGTTATATTTTGAGATAACGAGCTTGCCCTTAAGACACGGAATAGGTATTTTGGGAGACCGGAGGTTTCCTAAAATAGCTCCACTGTGTAGCTGTAGCCAAAGACTCATTTAATAGGAGTCCAAGCAATTCTGCAGCCCTCACTGAGAAGAAGGTGAATGAGTCTTGCAGACGCCTGGCAGGGGGTCTCGACTGGTTTGTTCCCTACCAATCCTTCTCCCCAATTATTTCCCCTTTCGTATGCCCAGTTCTTCCCTGTGGGCTTGTCCCTTGAGATGCAGCTTCTCTGTATGTCTCTGACATCCCGACTTGCACTCCCAGGCCTTTGGCAAGATCCGCCCAATTCTTTTTTGCATTCCCTCCTGCAGGACCACTTCTTCCTTTCCCGCCAATGCTCCAGCTGCCTTTGGCAACACAAGCCAGCTTGCCTGCGGCATGATCCGTCACTGCTCCAAAACGTCTCTATGAACTTGGCACCCCCCCTCCGACTACTGCAGAGCTGGCAGCCAGGCCCTCCAGAGCCAGCAGGTGTTCAGTCAGTTGACATAGCTTTCCCATGCTCTCAACTGGTTGCAAGCATATCCTCGCACCGCCTCCGACTCCCCCCCCCCACCCCGCAACCGCCTCATCCCTCAGCTCCACCGTTCCCCCTCACCCGTGTATATAAATATCTAAGGGGGCTTTTTGTTCGGGGTGGGGGATTGTAAGAAAAGCTGAAAGGACAAGGAGACACAATCCGAAGACAGCCAATCAAGCGGGTAAATCCCCACCTACTCCCCAACAGCTGTAGCCCAATTAAACTCAACAGTTCACAGGTGTTCTCAGTAATGACTTTAGCACAAAAAGCACAGCTCCCTTTAGGGCCCTTTAACAAAAATTTAGAGCTCTTTAAATTTTATACACCAACAACATCAAACCAGAGTAGGAAATAATAAAGAAGGAAAGGAGATACAGTGAAGAAAAAAACACACACACACATCGCATCAGCACTAGCCTAATTACATAATAACCAACAGGAGAATACACATGCTATTCACCCAGGCCAACCTCCTTCCAGGAGCTTGGGATTCAAATGCCATTCTCAAGCTCTTCAAATATTTTTGTTCCATTAGCAGTTTTATTCCCCAAGTCCCTCCCAGTCCCCTAAAACTCAGCCCATGGGGGGCGGGCATGTTCCTTAGCAACCCAAGGAAAGAGGATCCCCCCAGGACCGCAAGCTAGACCTTCCCTACCACATCTTTCTCTGTGCCTCTCTGAACTGCCTCCCTCTCCGGTTGTGAAGACGGGGTTAATCCAGGGCAGGCAGACTTATGGGACTGTGAAAGTGACTAATGGCCTCCCTGTGCTCTCTTGTCCTGCAGTAGAGCAGGTCGGTCGATCCAGCTGGAGCTGGAGTTGCTGGCTCCTTCATTGTTCAGACTGTCCACGCCATCTATCTGCCCATCTAGCACATACTCCCATGACTTGGTGCCCCCCCTCCCTGCTATGGGCCCTGGAGACAACCACGGTTTCTTGCATGGTCTCCCCGTCAGTTTCAGGCCATTTATTTTTTTCCAGCAAAGTAATGGGCCTGCCCACATTCAGCCCCAGGAACATCATCAGCTCAAAGGGCAGCTCCCATCCCTCCACCAGCTGAAGGGGTTCTAAGAAGGGATGTCTTTGGCTGTGCACATAACCATGTGCAACGCAGAGTCCCCAAGACACTGGCAAATGAAGAGTGACGTCCGCACTCCAGCCTTAGCTTAGCATCGCTGGGCTTTTAGCGCATGCAGTAGAGACACAGGCTTCGTCTACACCACGGCTTTTGCGGCAAGAGCCTATGCAAATGAAATGCAGATTAGCATATCGCTGTGCTTCATTTGCATAATTTATTCAAGGGTTTTGCACGAAAACAAGCAGTGTGGACAGGGAGGGGCATAAGGATCTTGCACAAAATGGGGGTTTTGCGCCAAAAAAAAAGGTCCACACTGCTTGTTTTTGCTCAAAAACCCCTTGCGCAAAAAGGCATGAATAAATTATGCAAATGAAGTGTGGTGATATGCTAATTTGTGCTTCATTTGCATAGGCTCTTGCGGCAAGCCACAGTGTAGGTGAAGCCACAAGGTTTTAGCTCCTACAGTCGCAGGTTCGATCTCTCTTGCTGACGACCTGGATCAGTGGGCTTTGCACGTACTGACCTGACATAAGCAACAAGGTTGAGACAGCTCAGATTCCCTTTCATAACTGAGTTCTGAGTGGAGTTGGACACAAGCTGGGCCATGGGCTTCGAGTTCCCACAAAATACGAGGGCAATTCAGACGTAGGTCCAGCCCTGAGCTTTCTAGTGCCAGCCCTTGATGAAGAGTTAACTCATTGATTCAAATTCCCCTTTCCATTGCAGGATACGCAGTTGTTGGGGATTTGAAAATTGTGTTTTAAAGCCAGCTGGGATCCAGCTTTTCAATCTTAAATAGAGTCGATTAACATGTTTGACAAAGTTTCGTTTAGAAAGAAGAAGTTGTCCTCCCCGCCCTCCAAAAAAAACCAACAACGTTTATTTCAAAATTTCCCCATTCTAACGAAAAATATTGTCAGGCATCAAATTTTGTTTTTATCAAAGTTGACAAACCTCTTCTGGCAGAGAAAGGACCGAGGCGCTTGTCTAGAAAGCTTGCAGTGCAGAAATGTTCTTCCAGCCAATGCACCTCATGCTGTACCTGAGGCATTAGCTCTGCCAAAGCAGGGCCAGGCTGCCTGGTGTTTGGCAAGCCCACAGCCATAGCACATTGGATTGGAAGCAGCAGTCTTCACTGCATGTTTAGAGAAGCTGTCCTCCCCTCACCAATTTGTGAAACAATGAGGACAGACATTGCCTTTCACTCTGCTTTGATTGTCTTGTGTTCAGCTACATTTTATCGCCCCAGGAACCCCAGTAGCCCAGCACACCATAGACAAACATACAGGTCATTTTATTAACTGTGATCATGGCTTTTGAGGACTCGCTTTTTTCCTGCCTGTGCTCACTGTTTAGAAAGAAGAATCTGTACATAACAGAAGGTGAAGGAGCCCTGTTCTCCTGCAACTTGGACGGGGATGGAGGGACTAAAGAATGCAAAGCTCTGATCATCTTGATCCTTAGTAAAAACCAACGAGCAGTCCTGTGGCACCTTCGGATGCGTCTACACTGCACCGTTTTTCTGGAATAACGGCCATTATTCCGGAAAAACAATACTAGCATCCACGGAGCAATTGCGTTATTTTGAAAGAAAATCGAAATGACTGGCTTTTTCCGATGCTCATAAATCTTATTCCACAAGGAAGAATGCCTCTTCCAAAAAAGCTCTTTCAGAGAAGGGTGTGTGTGGATGCTCCACTGCTACTATGTCGAACTAGCCCCACCCCAGGGCCATTCCTCCCCAGTGCCTCCTGGGACTCTTAATCGAGATAGTGCGTCCACATTCGGGAAGCCTGCCTTTGACTAATTTTGAGGCTTCCCTGTAATGTGGAGACTCTATTTCAAAATAAGCTATTCCAGAAGATATCTTCCAGAACAGCTTTTTCTGAAATAAGTTTGCAGTGTAGACGTACGCTTAGAGACTAACAATTATATCATGAGCTTTCCTGCGTAAAACCCCCTTCATCAGCAGTGTACCCTGTGCACTGGGTGCTTGTATGGCTGATCAGGAGACATTCCAGTGCCGCTCAGCTGATTAGCAAAGTGTCCGCCACTGGGTGTTTTGTTTCTACCAGTCATTTTTTTCCATCCATGTGCAGAATAAAATTTGTTACATGCACCGAGGCATGTGCCAACGTGCACCACAGAGGGGATGCAGTTTATCGGATGAAGTTTTACCCATGAATGCTCATTGCCAAACATATTTGTTAGTCTCTAAGGTGCCATGGGACTGGTTGTTTTTAAAGTTACAGATTCACATGGCAGCCCTCTGAGACTTTTGATCCTTTGTGTACACCCTAACACTATAGTGACAGTGCATTACCATAGAACAATGCCCAGGAGGGGCTTGGGCACAGGTCATGGAGTGAGCATGCTGCCGAGGACTGGACTTTCTTCGGAGGCTTGACAGTCCTGGTTACAGAAGCCTTCTGAATCGACAGTACAGGGTTAACCCAGACAACATAGGTGCAGACTTCCCCACCGTGCCCTCAGCGAAGGCATTAGATCCTTTTCCTCCCTATGGAGAGGGCGAGTGAGGGTGCCGGAGCGTCATGTGGGGGCGTGATGCGGCCAGCCGGCTGCTAGGAACTAGACTGGCACCACCCACTCTTTTCACGGCTGTGAAAGTGAAGCTTTTTAGGGAGAAGGGGTTGCCATTCATTATACCTGTGGGCCCCATTCTGCCCAGGCATCCCGTTCTGGTGGAGGCTGTAGGGACCACTGCAACAGAAATGTTAAACAAAACAAATACAGTTTGATTGTTAAGCCATAATCTAAACCAGGGATGTAGAGACAACAGGCAATGCCATGATCTCTTGCGATAACCAGACCTACCTGCTAGATCAGAGATGGGGGGAGGGCCGCTGACCCACAGAAAAACCCGTCGGGGGCCGCACACAAGTGAGAAGCAGAAAAAAGCCCCTGAACGAGGAGAAAGACACTCCCCACACTCCCCTCACACTCCAGAGCCTGGGGGAGGGGGGCAGGCTGGTAGATTTTGTGTGCCCCAGCCCCACGGGGGAACAGCGAGGGGACTGGAATGCCAGAGCAGGCTCCGCAATGTGGGAGGGGCCCTGAACCTTGGGGGCTGGATCCAGGCAAGCCGTGGGCCACATCCGGCCCCCAGGCCTGAGGTCCTCCACCCCTGTGCCAGATGATTGCAGAGAGGTGTAAGTTTGTTGTAAAGGGGAAAAGTCTCAGTTATAGACAGATCTGAATATAATTTCAGAATGACAGAACAAGAAATTGAGAACATGCCCAGGAAAAGTCCAGTGGTGTGGCTGAAAAAAAGGTTAAGTCTTCAGTGGTTTTTTATGATTTTGTCTCTCCTTAAAAACAACCTTTGAATAGCACAGCAAGGCTATGTCTAGACTGCATCCCTTTTTCGAAAAAGGGATGCAAATTAGGCACATCGAAATTGCTAATGAAGCAGGGATTTAAATATCCCGAACCTCATTAGCATAAATATGGCCAATGCTTTTTTTTTAAAAAAAAAAGGCAGTTTAGACGTGATCTTTCAAAACTACAACCCTGTAAAAGGATCTTTCGAAAAAGGGTTGTAGTTTTGAAAGATCATGTCTAGACTGCCAGGGTTTTTTTGTTTGTTTTTTTTAAAAAGCTCCATTTAGAAAAAAAAGTGTCGGCCATGTTTATGCTAATGAGGTGTGGGATATTTAAATCCCTGCTTCATTAGCAATTTCGATGTGCCTAATCTGCATCCCTTTTTCGAAAAAGGGATGCAATCTAGACATAGCCCAAGAGTCAAACCAGACATACAACCTAAACTGAATACAGCTACTGGTAGAACTACTGCACTGTGGAAGCATTATGGCAAACATCACAACAGTTTCATTTTCTTAGCATAGTTTCAATTTATAATTCACACAAGTGGCTTAAACACATCTATCTGAGATCAAAACAGAACTGCAGGTTACATAGCATCTGTTCTATAGGAGGGTGCTGTGTGCATTGAGATAATTTTAGATGAATGTGTTATAAACAAGATCTGTGGAACTTCACAGCATGGTGATTTTGGGGAGGGAGAAACAGACAGTTTAAATGTATAAATTGTTTAGAATGTTTAGCATGGAGTTGTGAAGCCATCATCCAAGTACGTTGGGTTTTCCTGTGCAGGGTGCTCCGATATAGAGAACAGCTGCTTTCTTGCTATTTATCGAGAGGCTGGATCAGAAATCTAGGGAAGCTGCCTCTTGTAGTGTGCAGTCTGTGTGATGATAAATCAGCATACTCCAGTTCCTCTCACTTTTCAGGGTTTCTCTCTGTTAAAAATCCAGATCAAGGGGCTGCCCGGGCATTTTGCTTGCGTGTGCCATTTGCTCTGGCTCCTGGCAGTCGGGTTGGTGAGTAGCTTTGAGAAGGCCTTGCTGGACAGTGTAGTTGAAAAGCTTCAGAGGGGGAGCTGAGGGTATGTCTACACTACCACCCTACTTCGAACTAGGGTGGCTAATGTAGGCATTCGAAGTTGCAAATGAAGCCCGGGATTTAAATACCCCGGGCTCCATTTGCATCTTGCCGGGCGGGCGCCATTTTTAAATCCCCTTAGGTCGAACTCCGTGCCCGCGGCTACACGCGGCACGGAGTAGGTAGTTCGAATTAGGCTCTCTAATTTGAGGAACGAGGATTTAAATACCCCGGGCTCCATTTAAATTAGGCTCTCTAATTTGAGGAACGAGGATTTAAATACCCCGGGCTCCATTTGCATCTTGCCGGGCGGGCGCCATTTTTAAATCCCCTTAGGTCGAACTCCGTGCCCGCGGCTACACGCGGCACGGAGTAGGTAGTTCGAATTAGGCTCTCTAATTTGAGGAACGAGGTGTACCGGTAGTACACCGGTAGTACACCGGTACACCTCGTTCCTCAAATTAGAGAGCCTAATTCGAACTACCTACTCCGTGCCGCGTGTAGCCGCGGGCACGGAGTTCGACCTAAGGGGATTTAAAAATGGCGCCCGCCCGGCAAGATGCAAATGGAGCCCGGGGTATTTAAATCCTCGTTCCTCAAATTAGAGAGCCTAATTTAAATGGAGCCCGGGGTATTTAAATCCTCGTTCCTCAAATTAGAGAGCCTAATTCGAACTACCTACTCCGTGCCGCGTGTAGCCGCGGGCACGGAGTTCGACCTAAGGGGATTTAAAAATGGCGCCCGCCCGGCAAGATGCAAATGGAGCCCGGGGTATTTAAATCCTGGGCTTCATTTGCAACTTCGAATGCCTACATTAGCCACCCTAGTTCGAAGTAGGGTGGTAGTGTAGACATACCCTGAGTTAGTCTGTCACTGGAAAAGCTTAAAAAACGACGAATAGTCCAGCAGCACCTTAAAGACTAACAAAACATGCAAATGGGATTATGAGCTTTTGTAGGTAGTTGAAGGTTGAAGTTTCAGGGAGTTGATTCCTAAGCTCTGAATTTCTTATGCCATAGCCATGGAGAGAAAGGTTTTCTTCCTAGCTGGTGGTAAGGATTTGGGCATATCTGTGAACTATAGCTCTGCTGCAGCAGCGGATGAGACAAAATGCCTAGGAAATTTCTTATTAGCATCGTTCCCATTTTATAATGCAAGGCACATTTCTTCAAACATCCTGCAAACCCTCTTTTAGAGAGAGCGGTCAGGGTGCCTGTGAGATGTAACATTTATGAGTCACCATATGGCCTCCGAGATTCAGAAGGCTGCCGATACATCTCAGTCCTGACTTCCAGCGCCTCCTGCTATTTTTGTTCTAGCTCATCCACAGAGCTCTGCAAACGCCTCTCCGGCCACCTCTCTCCAGTCCCGACTCATCCGCTAGCCCACCTCATCGATCGCAAACGTTGGGTATGTGCTTAGGTGGGCGGGTGAGACGCTAAAGCAGGTTCCACATCCAGGCGTGAAAAGTTAGTGTTTTAATACACACAACTCTTCGGCTCCTGTCCATTTTAGGTGTACATCCACCATAGGTATTTCTGACACAAGCCATATCAGAATGCTAAGGAAAAAGTAGTCTTCATTTCAAACATATTTATCCAGCCTCGATAAAGATTTATAGGCATGATGTTGCTAAGATCCAAAGACGACTCTGAACTTGCATAAAAACGTACTATACTATGCTATGAACTTGCATAAACAAAAATTTCTTTTTCAACAGAATGGGGACTTTGAATACAATAAAAGGCTGTCCAATGAGGTGACAAAACAATTCAGGGGAAGGCTGATTTTCCTGCTAATCCCAGGCCATCATGCAATGTCAGGAAGGGAGCAGGACGTTCACCGGAAACATTTCCCATCTTACCGTGGTGTTATTTATATTTTAGTTTCTAATCTGTAGGCGAGTACAGCAGCTGATGGGTCAGAAGGGATAGGGACGGACTAACACACACACACACCGAGGCAAGCTGACCGTCTGACCCCAAAGCAGAAGTATCTTCTTACTCAGCCTTCACCACAAGTCGCCACAGGAGCAGAAGAGTGGTTTAATCTGAGCCGTAGGTCACATGCACTGAGTCATGTTGCTAAATCCAGAGCATCTATTGAAACTGCCGAGTGAGGGTCATTTGAAGCGGCCCTGCGCCTTGCCTTGGCTTCACTTTGAAAGGGAGGGCCAGGCGATCTAATCTGAACACACGCCGACGTCAAGTGCCCCACGAACTCTCCTCCCAGATTCAGCATAAACTTCATCAAGACCTGCCGAGCCCAGTTTCCAGAAGGGCTGAGAATCCCGCTGGAATCCGAGAGGCAGAACTTTTGTCTTAACATGCTGGTCTGAACCAAGGGCCGTAATTATAACCCTTCCCATCCAAGGAGCCGTGCCTGCCAGGTCCTTCTCTCTGCTGCCCTGGCCTCTCCTTCTATGGGCATGTCTCTACGTGACGCTGGAGGTGTCAATTCCAGCGCAAGGAGATCTGCCCCCACTCTCAGATCCAGCTAGCATGCTAAAAACAGAGCGAGCTTAGCTGCCGCAGCACAAGAGACAAGAGGGACTAGTCACGCTAGGTGAAAGACACAGACACCCGTCTGAAGGGGCTGATGCAACCTGAGACCACCCTGTGGAAGAGCCTCGCTTGGCTTCAGCAGGAGGGGACAGCCCCTCTGCGGCCACGTGTCCCAGCAAAGGGCCTAGACGCTGCCCCAGCAGCGGACGGACCCCATCTCCTGGAAGGAATGGAGATGAAGTGTCTCTGTGGCATTGCCCCCTTCGTCACTCCCCTGAGGGACCTTCCAATGCAGCAGGAGAGGAGACAGGCTGGAGCAGAGCCCAGGGAACCTCGACCCAGCCCAGTGCGAGTCCTCATGCTCTAGTCTGTCAACCCATCTCCTCTCCTCCGGGTGAAACTACCAACAGGAGCCTCTCTGAGTGGGCAGGGTGACTTCTGGGGGCCTGGCTCCAATGGGCCTACCAAATGGCAGGACGTTGGTGGAAGAGAACACCTGGCCTCCACACAGGTAGCTTTGCCCTCCAGTCCTCCCCCAGGGATCCACAGACTGGTGGGGGCAGAACCACTGCCTGGCCTGCAAAGGGGTGGAAACTTCCCCTCACTTGTGCCAAGGCAGGGGGGCAACGGCCAGGAGATGGCCACGGGCGTGGGAGAGCGAGCCATACGTGAAGGGTAGGTAAGACTCCAGTTATAGGGCCCGTACCCACTGAACAGACCCTCAGTTCTATGCGTTAGCAGAAGAAACCCACATTCCGGGCTGTTTTCTGAGTCACTCGCAAGGCATGCTGTGACCTCTCCAGACACCAGCCGCTCCCACACATTAGTCTCGTGGTATATTCAGCCAAGGTGCTGTCAGTCACAACAGTTATATTTAAATAAGCCCTTACGCTGAACTCAACTTAAATAGAACTTGCCTGACTCTGATACCATGAGAGAAACCAAGACAGGAGGAAAGACAGAGAGAGAGAGAGACAGAGATCACAACTCAGAGACATTTAAAGCTGTAAAGTTAAACAACAAGCAAAACATCTGACTTTATTATTGGGGTTAGTTTCATGTTAGCTCATGTGCAGTATTAGCAGCTGGGACATCATGCTATTCCATTCCTTCCTCGCCCCCAAAAATTATTTAAACTTCTAAACACAGGGAAATTAAGGAAAAGAGTCTGGATTTGGCAGGCTAATTCCTCATCTAGGCCCCTCAATAAATGACCTGCTACAGGGAGGGATTGGAGCTCTCATTCATGTCCGTGAGCACAGATGATGATCAGCACATTTGGGGGAGAGAGGGGAAAAAAGTCCAACCAAATATATAGGCCCCTAAATACAAATTTTGGAAATTACGTTTAGACCAGAACCGTCACACTAGGGAACCTCATCTTTTACCCACCCACTTGGGAGAGGGGTTTTTTTCCTTCCCATTTTGGTACAAAATCTGGTTAATATAAGAAGGGCCACACAGGAGTCGACCAAAGGACCACCCAGCCCAGGGTCCTGTCTTCTGAGCGTGGCCAGGGCCAGGTGCCCCAGAGGGAGTGAACAGAACAGGTCGTGGTCAAATGGTCCCTCCCCTGCCGCCTGTGCCCAGCTTCTGACAAGCAGAGGCCAGGGACAAGGCAAGGCAGCTTCCCACGACTCATCACGCGTCTCTTTCCAATCAAGATGCTTTGTGGGCGACTTCTGCTCATAACACAAGGGCAGGGCTGGGGGCGAGGCGTGAGAGGCGGACCGGGGTTCGAAGCAGAAACCTCAGGGCAGCAGCTGTTCTTGCGAACGGCGTAAGTGCACAAATGCTGCCTTGCTGAAGCAATGACTGTCTGTGAAGGAAGCCCCCTCGCTCCCGTCAGAGTGCCCCCCCCCGCACTCCAGCTGTGGTCGGTGTCATATAGCACCCCAGTGCAGCCCCGGCAAAAGAGGGGGCTCCGCGCCATCCATGGCACATACCGAAGCACGTTTACTGCCTATTGGCCTCTCTCCCTGCTCCAGCACCCGGGAGCCAAAGCTGTCCCCAAACCACAGAACACTAGAACTGGAGGCACTGCGAGAGGTCACCGAGTCCAGCCCCCTGCCTTGCGTCCGGGAGTGTTTGGATTCCACTGCGGGGGCCTGGAAGGAGGGAGAGCAGGAGAAAAGATCAGAACTGGACTTGTGGAGCTAGAGAACCCGCAAGCGGCCTTTCAGTGTGTGAAAGGAGCTGGAACACCCACGGAGGAAAGAAAAGAGGGGTCACCGTTTCCACCTGCCCCCCGCCCAGCCAGTGGCACTGCCGATCAACTCCTCCCCCACCCTCCCATCCGCTGCTGATCATGTTCTATGGCCACTGACCCACAGAAAAATCAGCTTGGGGGCCGCTCACAAGTGAGAACCAAAAAATAATAATAATAATAATAAAACCCCCTAAACATTCTCTTGACGTGGCCCCTGACTGAGAAGCAGAAAGTCACTCCGCACATTCCCCTACCACACCAGAGCCTAGAGGGGCCCAGCCTCGTCGATTTTGTGTGCTCCAGCCCCATGGTGAGCCAGTGGGGGGTGGCTGGAGCACCAGCGAGGGCTCCCCATTGCTGGCAGGGGGCCCTGAGCCTTGAGGGCCGGATCCAGGCAAGCCAGGGGCCGGATTTGGCCCCCGAGCCTGAGGTTCCCCACCCCGTTCTACAGCATGCAGGAGGCAATGGCGGGAGAGGAAGGAGCAGGGTCAGAAAGAGGTGGGGAGGGAAGTGGGGCCTGGAGGGGGTCCAGCCCTCCCCCTCCTCCCTCCCCCCACCAGAAACCTGGTAAAATCAGCACCTATGCCAAGCACAGCAGACAAGATAGCTAGAAGCATGGGACGAGAAGGGGGTTTGCCTGGCTCGGACTGTCAGATGACCCCAACACCTGTAGCTGCCCAAGGCCCACTGAATGGAGGCCTCGCTCCCTCAGGTCCATTTGAAAAGCCGGCCTCGGGATAGGAACAGTCAACCAAGGAGGAGCAGAACCCTCGGCATCAGTAAATAAATCTACGAGAGAGCGCCACCCCGGCATTGGGCTAGAGGGGGTCTGCCACGGAGGGGCCAAGCGGCCCTGTGCCTTACACACTTGTTTGCTGGCCACTTATCTGACTACGTCCGACGGTGAAAGGCGGCTGCACAGGGTGACCCGGCCACAAAAGAGCCGCTGAAATTCTGTGTTGACAAATGTAAAGTAATGCGCCTTGGGAAACCATCCCAGCTCTCCGTCCACAATGACGGGGCCTAAATTAGCTGTTACTGCTCAGGGAAGAGCTTGGAGACAGCAGGGATGGTTCTCTGAAAACCTCCGCTCAGTGTGCAGTGGCAGGCAAGGCAGCTCGCAGGCTGCCAGGAACCATTAGGCGAGAGATAATAAGACAGAAAATATCATCAGGCCACTCCACAAATCCACGGTAGCCCCCCCCCCCCCCCCCCGGAATCCCGCCTGCCGTTCTGGTCAGTCCTCACAAGAGATCTGCGAGACGGAACAGAGACGGGCCAAAATAAATGAGTGGCGTGGAACGGCTTCTGTCTGAGGAGAGATTAAAAATGGCTGGGACTGCGGCTGGAAAAAGGGGATGGCTGGTAGGGGATATGTGCAGAGCCGTCCTGTCCACAGGATGGTGTGGGGAGGCCGCCTCAGGCTTCACGCTTTGGAGGGGGGACCCACGCTTTGGAGAGGGGGGGCAGCTGCCACTTCAGAAGGGGATTATGGGGAACCTGGCACAGGACGGCAGCAGGAGTTGCTCCCGCCCACCACACACACACACACACACACACACACACACACACACACACACAGAGTGGCTGCTCCACTTTGCTCCAACCCGCCGCCCCATCCCAGCCTGCTGTGTTCAGCTTCTCCACAGAGAAGTGGGGTGTGGTGGGCCAGAAGAGGGCGTGGGGGCGGGTACAGGGGAGTGGGCTGCCAAGCCACTCCGACTCCCACTGCTGCGGTGAGTGTGGGGAGGGAAGCCCTGGTGCCGCCTGCACCAGTCTCCTGTAATCCCCAGGCTTGCGTTGCTCTGGGGAGAGGGCGGATGGAAAGGGCACAGCAGGGGTGGAACAGGGGCAGGGCCTGGAAGCCAGGACGGGGTGAGGTGAAGCAGGGCTTATGGCAGGGGGGTGCCCCAGCCCTGCACCTGGGGCACTAGGGGAGGTTGCCCCAGGCCCGACACCCCCGTATGGACAGCCCTGGATATGACATAGATCTATAAGATCATGGTTGGTAAGGAGAAAGCGAGTAAGGAAGTGTTATTTGCCCCATCACCTAACACAAAAACCAGAGGTCACCCAATGCAGTTACTAGGCAACAAGGTTAACGCAAGGAAAAGGAAGCCCTTCTTCAGGGTCAACCCATGTGACGTGTTGCTGGGGATGTTGTGAAAGCCAAGGCTACCACGGGGTTCAAAAAGGCTCTGGATACATTCACGAAGGATAGATAGGGTTGCCAGGTGTCCAGTTTTTGCCCAGACAGTTTGGTATTTTGGCCTTCCGTCTGGTAAAAAAAACCCCAGAGAATACCAGACATGTAAAATGTCCAGTATTTTCTGTTTTCCTCGGACGGAAGGCCAGCGACGTTTGCAAGGGCAGGGGGAACGAGGAGCACGGTAATTTAAAGGTGCAGTGACCTCTTTTTTTTTTTTTTGCTCAACCAATTTTTCCCTGCCTGTTCGGGATTTTTTGTGAAGGTATCTGGCAACCCTAAGGATAGATCACCAATAGCTCCTAGCCAACGGGGTCAGGGATCCAACCCATGTTCTCGGTGTCCCTAGCTAGATGCCAGGAGTGGGTGACATGGGATGAATCACTTGGGGGTTGTTTGTTTTGTTCATTCCCTCTGGGGTACCTAGCATTGTCCACTGTCAGAAGGCAGGACATGGCCTAAATGGGCCATCACTCCAAACCACCAGGGCCATTCTCAGGGAACCTTCCTCTTAGCTATGAAGGGGAAAAAGTCTGCTGAGCAGATCTTGTGGAGGCTTCCAAGAGTTAAAAGAGCTGTATGGCTCAGCGCCTACAGACTGTCTCCGGCGCCAATAAGACGATGCGTGTGGAAACATCTGCTTGGCGAGCCATGCTTTGTCCTGCTGCAGTTTCGTCAATTATTTTTTGTGTTGTGTTTTTTACAAAGGATAAATCAGGAAACATTTCAGGAAGTGTTTTCTCATTCTGAAACATATCAAAATATTGCTGACACTGATCCATCGCTGGGAATGTCATTCCTGAATAAACATGATGTCATTCTCATTCCATTCATACTCCTCCTGGACAGCTGCTGTCAGCATCAGTGAAGAAAAATGCCACCTCACTGGTGACAGCTGCCACTTGAGGTACTTTGTGTATCAGCCTCTCTAGGAAAAAAAAAAAGAAAAAGCCCATCATGCAGATGCTATTTAAAGTATGTCGCATCTTGATGAGAAATGCAAAATCTAATATGTTGCGCTGTGCCCAAATCCAGACACTGAAGGATGAAGAATGTTCCTGGTCTCAACCTTTGCAGAGTAACCCTCAAATGAAGCACTTAATCCTGCATGGTAATTGACAAAGGAAACTTCCTTGCTAAGGTGGGCATCTATCGGAGGCGGGGTTAAAATATGGAAAGCGACAAGCTGCCATTAATGTTTGAAATGGCCACAGCAAGTCGTCTAAACCAGAAGGTCTTTGGCCATGGGCTGCACCACCACTGGAGTGGGCCACGGAACAAGCCATGTGAATGCTAAGCCGTGAGATGCTGGGAGAAGAGACAGTACCATAATAGAACCTCACTTGCTGACTTGCCAACAGAAGAGGGGCGGGAAATCAGAGGACCCCTAAGCTAAGTGTTCCAGTAATCGTTTTATCTCAGAGCAGCAGTTCATTCTCTGAAGACGCCTGTAGAAGTCACTAAGCATTATAGACTTGAGTCCCAGCTGGCAGAATTGACGATCGTGTCATCTACAATAAAGGAACCGAGCTCTCTCTGTGAAGTGAGCAGGATCTTTTTTTTTTTTTTTTTTTTTTTGAGACTCATAGCTTAGGGTAGGGTGAAAGCATCACATAGGCTGACCCACGTGTCATGCTCAGGACAACTCTACCCCCTCGGTGTCTGTGGAAGTTACTTAGCAATGAGACACGTTGCTTTCCCCGATAGGCATGTCATGAATTAACCTAACAGGCATGGAATCATTCCATTTTATAAATGTAACTATTTCAGTGGCTAAGTCATAATGAAGCAGGAACATTTGGCTTGGATTTACATCTTTGCAAACCTGTTTGGTCCATGGTCTTCTAACATTCACTCATAACTATGATGACTATCGACTGCTGGTGCTCATTGGAAGGCAGTGGTGTGCGCTGGGAGCATCTCTTAGGGATTTAAGCCCCAATGGCCTGTTCGTCCAAGAAAGAACATCATTCTGACCAGAGATCAGCTTTGCAGCTCAGCTCAGAGAACGTTAAGGTTCAAGCATCTTAATGACCATTCTTAATTCTTCAGTGGAACCACAAAGAGCTCATGTGGCCCTTCCCGTTGCACACTGATTGAAAAAATCTTTGGTAGCGCTAATGAGAAGGAGACTACAAATGTTCCTTCCTAAAAACCTGTCTAGGTCTCCCATCTACATGCTTCTCCTGTTCTTCTCCACAAGAAACATGTCGAGGTAAGGCTGCCCACAGACAGAAAGTGAGAGAGAGAATACATGCAACAATGCACACTAGCGGTAAGAGCCGGATTTGGGGAGGGATTTACAATGCTTATGGCATGTTGTGCTTGAGCAAGAACTGGTCTGTGACATAGCTGGCCTTGAGGCACTACCATGATATAAATATACATCAGTGACAGAAGAGATGTGAATGATGGTTTTACAGACTTTGAAGCAACAGGGCTACATCTGCTGAAGCACTTCCCTTCACAACTGGAAATTAGCAAAGAACATTACGATCACTGATAACCAATGTCTGTTATCAACTGTATGGCTCGTGTGGTTTTAGAGCAAACACGCTCCGCGTGCCTTAGAAATATCGCAATATCTCTTATTTGAAGACTTGGAGGTGGAGGGAGCATTGGTGAGTAATAAACACAAGCTACTCGGTGAAATGACCAGAAGGAGAAATGCACCTAGTGTGGTCTCCATGTGCTGACTGTGAATCAGGTTTGGGTCATTTATACCTGTCTCAACTTTTGCCCTCTTTATAAAAAATAAACACAATTAAGTGAAAAAACTCCACACTCGACCATGCACCTAGTTTTCTGAAAGTCTTTTCAGTTGGGTCTCTCTCTTCATTTTCCATATAACATGAGGTGCCCTTTTATTACAATTTATATAATAAGGTTTTTTTCTGTTCTGCCACTCTGAGCTACTGACTGAATCCAAGAAACAAACTTTCTACCTCTATGGAAATACTAATTCCTTAAATGTGACAAGAGCTGGTTGAGCATTTTCCATCAAGATGTTTGGTTTGGTTTTTTTTAAACTGAGACTGCAGTTTCTGCAAAATTTAATTTTCCATTAGCAAAAATTAAAAGGAAATATTTCAGGCTGAGTCAGCATTCCCCCAACCACTCAAATGGTTACAATGATTGTGGGAGACACAGTGTGCGTATCTCAGGCTCCCATTCTAGAGCCCTGCAAATCCCCGGGTATTCATATCCGTGGATGTGGACGCGGATAGCCGCAGCTTATATCTGGGTCAGCCAGAGAGGATATCGCAGTACAGTAATTCCTCATTTAACACTATAGATATGTTTCAGAAAATGATCGTGTTAAGTGTAAATGTGTTATGCGGGGTCAATTTTCCCATTGAAAATAACGGAAAAGGTGGGGGTTGCGTTTCAAGCGGTGGTGTCTGTTGGGACCGGGACATAAGGTTGGGGGAGAAAGGGGACTGGGTTACAGCAGGGTGAGGAGGTGTTTGGCTCTGGGGAAGGGAAAGGGAGGAGAGGGGAGGGGGATTGGGTTGGGAGTATGCCCCTGTGACAGGTCTGCCGGGACCCACACTGCGTCCGGCGAAGGGGGAACAGCGTGGCGAGCGGCAAACCCTCTGCCGCTTTGCTGGGAGGTGGGGGAAGCCCCGCGCAGCTGCCGGCGATGGGCTGGCTGGGGAAATCGTGTTATTCTGGGGACGGTCGTGTAATTCAAAAAACATTCCCTAAAAAAAAAATCGTGCTATCATGAAAACGTGTTAAGCGGGAATGTGTTAAATGAGGAGTTACTGTACTGTACATCATGGGAGGTGTAGCCCAGCTCAGGAGCCTCCCCCGCAGTGGACAATCAGGGCATAAGGCAAAAACTACAGTCCCCGTGACATGAGGCACAAAAGCAGCAAAGGGGTCACCATTATCTCACCAAGCTGAACCAACACGTTTCAACATTCTGCAAAGCTACCGAGATCCTGATTTTTACCCCAGTCTGAGATGGAAGCAGATGTTCACATTCCAGGATTTCCACGATGACAGACATTCTGATCTTTGACCCGCTTTAGTCGGGACTAGTTCCTACACTCGGATCTACAGACAATTTTATGAATGCACAAAGATGCAGTGTGGGTCCGCCTGCCATTAGCCAAAGGCCCACCTCGCTAGGAACTGCACAAACCCTTTTTCAGGTATTTAAAAGGGTGCCATAAGGAGGAGGGAGAAAACTTGTTCATCTTGGCCTCTGAGGATAGAACAAGAAGCAATGGGCTTAAACTGCAGCAAGGGAGGTTTAGGTTGGACATTAGGAAAAAGTTCCTAACTGTCAGGGTAGTCAAACACTGGAATAAATTGCCCAGGGAGGTTGTGGAATCTCCATCTCTGGAGATATTTAAGAGCAGGTTAGATAAATGTCTATCAGGGATGGTCTAGATAGTATTTGGTCCTGCCATGAGGGCAGGGGACTGGACTCAATGACCTCTCGAGGTCCCTTCCAGTCCTAGTATTCACTGAAACAGCACAAAAAAGGGGGCCCTGGTTCCAAACTTGCAGACACTCACCCTTATGCCAACACATAAGTAGGAGACGATCAGATTGGCTATTTCAGATGTCAACTCACCACACATGCTTTTTAATTTAGAAAGAGTGATGAGTAGAGCCCTGCAAATCGGCAGATCTGGGCGGGTAGCCGCACCCCCTCTGCCGACACAGATCTCCACAGGTATGCGCATCCCCCTCCACCGACGCAGATCTGGGCGGGTGGCCGCACCCCCTATGCCGACGCAGACCTCCACAGCTCATTTTTGTGGATACAGATGCAGATACAAAATTTTGCACCTGCGCTGGGCTCTGGTGACGAGGCAACAAGAGTTGCTGTTGTTTCATCACTCCCTACCCAGCATCCATCCTGACAACAGCATGACGCCCACATCCACCACAAACTACCCTCCTCGCTAAGGCTTGCACCATGTTAGCAGGTGGCTGGCTACCAGATTTCCTGCACTGTTGTCCCAGAAAGGCCCCTTGCTATTTTTGGTAGCAGCCAAAACATGCTCCGTGCTTTCCAACTGCTGGGATTCTCCAACCCAGGAAGCCCACCCTCTAATCTGTCATTCCTTTCATCTCCAATTCGACACAGAAGCAGCCACACAGAGGGGCAGATGTGGAACCCGGGAAGCTTTTCCAGATGTGTCCTGAGCCAAGTGACACATTGCATGTTGCCATGGCCAAGCAGGGCCCTTCAGTCTGTCACTAGGCCACTGGCAGCATTGAATGTGTACCCCCAACAGCCCCCGGGATGCCAGGCATCAGAGGGAAGAGACCACGAGCAGCACTGACCACGAGCAGATTCGAATGACAATTCAAATGAGTTGGGTTCCCTTGTGCACATAGACCTTTGTCATGCGACCCGTGAGTCTCGGTAACCCTATAGGCTGAACCTCTCTGGTCTCACAACATCCATGATCCAGCAGAACCACAGATGTCACTGGACCAGAAAGCCCCTGGACCAGAAAGCCTCAGCCGCAGAGGTTGCCAGTGGCTGGGAGTGGAGCGGCAGACTAGGAGCCATGGCTAGGAGCCATGCTGGCTGGGGGCAAGGAGCCGCACCAGCCGGAGCGGGGCTGTGGCCAGGGACAAGGAGCCCGCCAGCTGGGGACAGTGGAGCCCCACCCGTCAGAGCAGGGCTGGGTGGAGTGGAGCCCAGCAGGCAGGCTGGAGACAGTGCAGTGGCTGGGGCCAGCCTCCAGGAGAGGAGTCCCAGAGGCCTGACCACCCTCGGTCAGACCAACTCCCTTGTTCAGGACCACTCAGGTCCCAAGGGTGCCCAAGACCAGGGAGGTCCAACCTGTGCTCTGTTCTGGGGAGCACGGCAGCCAGCCCCTGCCTCGGCCATGTGTCATTGCAGCCATCAGTGTGACACTAAGATCGTCTTCTGCTGTTCCCTGTGTGCGTGCAGGTTCCTTCCCAGGAGTTGTGGCGCTTGCAAAGCAGAGGAGAACGACCGGGACATGGCCTCTGGCTCTGCCCCCGAAACAGCAGCTTTTCCATCATCCCAGGACGTGCCCTGTCATCTCCACAGCTCTAGAAACGTGGCTTGGGTGAGGCTGCCAACACACATTCCTCCTTGTCAGATGTCGCCCTGACTCTGCTGTCTGTCCCGGCGAGCTGTCTGGCAGCCACCGCTCCCGCTAGGTTTGCAGGTATCAGACGGCTGAGTGAGGGGAGCCGTCTGATACCTGCAAACCCAACAGCAGCGCTCACCTCTCCTTTCAATGCCCCGTGCTAGCATGCGCCATAGCCAACTCCAGTGGGCCGGGAGCGAAAACCGAGTGAGCCAACGCTCAGAAATGCCCTGAGCCATGGTCTGCACTAAGCCTATGTCTAGACCATGTTCTATTTTCGGGAAAAAACCCTTTTTCGAAAAAAAACGCTCTTTCTGTAAAATGAGATTTACGCTTTTTTTCGAAAAAGGGTTTTTTTCCCGAAAAAACTGCGTCCAGACTACTTTCACTTTCGAAAGATCCTCTTTTGAAAGTGAAATTGGAAGAAGATATGCAAATTCCCACAGAATTTGCATATCCTCTTTCGAAAAAAACCTGTCCTTTAGACGTACCCTAAGGAGTTATTTTGAAATAACTCCCCTTCTTTTGACATCCCAACGGAGCGTCCCCATGACCAAGCCCAATATTTCGAAATAATGGCTCCTGCTTTCCGCGTGGAATAATGCTTCTTTCAAAATGGCTATTTCGAAAGAGCGCTCATGCAACGTCCCACTGCTGCAACTTCGAAAGAACGACGCCCCAGAGTCATTTGAAGTCATTAGACCCCAGGGCTTTTCACAGTGCGCGGGGGGGGTCACCAGGCCCTGCCCCCCCATCCACAGCCAGACGGGACCCTCATGCGGCAGGTAGAACAGAAGGTTCATTGGTTCCCAGGGACACAGGGTTGAGGTTAATGCCAGGACCAAGAGCAGGCAGCATTATTCCTCTCAGGGAGAAGGGGTCCCAAGCCTTCTCCCCCCTTTCCCACTCTAAGCCCCTTCTCCCATCCTAACCCAGCTGAGTGACTCATCCTGCAGGCCCTCATCCCCAGCCTGGTGTCAGCCCCACCTGCCCTGTCTCCCTTCCTGGGCAGAAGTTGTTATCTCCCATGCCTGGCCCTCAGGTGTGAGAGGCAGAATACACTTCTGCAGTGGGTCATCCCCCCTCCTCCAGACAGTGTTGCCGTGCTCAGGACAGTAGGAACTACAGACAGCACACAAAGCAACACAATCCCCACTATGTCACATCTCCGCAACACAATCCTCACTACATCACAGGGTTCTAAGTTGGGGTAGCGCACCCACGTGGAGGGAGCCTGCCTCGGACTATGTTTGAGGCTCCCCCGTAGTGTGGACACACATAGCTATTTCGGGAACTGCTATTTCAAAATAATTTCCTAGCGTAGACACGCCCCAAGCGAGCACCTCTGCTCCTCACGCTGCACTTGCCAAAGTCCGGTGCAGTTTGCTTTTCTCCCAGAGCATCAGAAAACAGCAGATCTCCAGGCCCTTGGAGCTCTCTGCTCAGGGATGTTTGTCAAGCTCTTCCCAGACTACTCAGAGTAGGAGTTTTCCTGCTTTTCGAGTCTCTAATTATTCTTATGCCACCTATTTCTTCCCTGCCAGTGGATTAGCCTGATGCCTCCTCGGGCGGCACTGTTATCTGATACAACACACACAGGACAGAGACCTGGGGATAAGTCATACACCAAGCTGTTTGAGCAACGTATAACAGCTTCGTTTAGCATGGACACTCTAACTGACAATTTCTTCCCCCCCGCTTTTTTTTCCCCCTTTCTTTTTCCTTCTCTCTTGCCCCCCCGCCCCCCATCTCTCTCTATTTATTTGAAAACTGGATCCCTTAAACTCCATTCATCGGAAGTGGGCTGTGCCCACAAAAGCTCATGATCGTGTTTTGTTAGTCTCTAAGGTGCTGCAAGACGATTTTGTTTAAGTTTTTCCAGTTACAGACAACTCAGCTCCCCTGCTGGAGCTTTTGGGACAGGAGTGGATTTTTAAAAAAGAAGAAAGCGGTGGGCAGTGTCAGGTATGTCTTGGCACATGCACGGCTGTTGCGGGAGCAGCCTATTACAAAGCCAGTCTCCCTGCCACACCTGTCTGCCCAGCCCAGTGCACCCCTCCACCAGAATGCTACCGCAGCCTCAGCCTGAAGTCTAACGTAGCCTGAGGAGGACACGTCTGCACTGGATGTCATTCTGGGGCTGCCCAGAAAGCGCCCAGTCCAACCAAGGCAGGGCTTTTCAGCAAGAAGCGCAGGTGTTAATGAGGACCATCCAGGCGGCTTGACAGGACAGAGCAACTGTCCTGCCGTCTTTCCTCACACCCACAGTTCGCACTAGTGCCAATAAAATCACTTCCACACAGCTGTGAATTTTCTCCTCTTTGCCTCCAAAGCCCCCCAGAACACTGTTCCCATCAGCACGCCCATCCTTATGGTTGCCTCTTTCCATTTGCCCCCCCTATTCCCAACCAGGCAGGACTATTCCTTTAGGGGCCGTACGCAGACATGTCCATCCATCCATGCACCCAGACACACAGTAACAATGAGATGGGGAATTCCAAGCTATTGCTTTATCTGTTTAGGCCTAGTACCAGCTCGGGGTCTAATCACGTTCTTTGTCTTGCCCGCAGAAGCAGCTGTATGACTGTACTGCCCACCCAGTTCATGTGCTCCAAACCCCCTCCTCACCATCCAGAAAGAGAAATAAGCTTCCTGAAAGCCCACGCATCAGGGAAGCAGCCACTCTCTGGATGTGCTCAGAGGGCATCCAACACTATTGTTCTGTGCCCTACCCACTTAGGGCCTCGAGACAGGTAATTGGTTCTTGGTCACACTCATAGACACAATCATAGACTCATAGAATTAGACACAATCAGAGATCATAGAACCCCAGGGCTGGCAGAGACCTCAGGAGTCATCAAGTCTAGCCCCCTGCCCAAAGCAGGACCAACCCCAACTCCATCAACCCAGCCAGGGCTTGGTCAAGCCGGGACTTAAACACCTCTGGGGATGGAGATTCCACCCCCTCCCTAGGGAACCTATCCCAGTGCTTCCCCACCCTCCTAGGGAAATAAAAGACAGGACTATGTAACACTTTAAAGACTAACAAGCTCGTTTATTAGGTGATGAGCTTTCGTGGGCCAGACCCACTTCCTCAGATCAATTTGTGGAAGAAAATTGGCACGACCATATACACCAGTGATACAATCAAAAAAAGTGAACACATAAAATTGACAAATCAAATTTTAGAACAGAGTGGGAGTGAGGGGGGAAGGTTAGTGTCTGTGAGGTAATGACATTAGGGGTGATAATTGGGGAAGCTATCTTTGTTGAGACCCATAGATGAAGTGTCAAATTTAAGCATGAATGACAATTCTGAAGCTTCTCTTTGAAGTCTGGAGTTAAAATCTCTCTGAAGCAATATGCATGTTTTAAGGTCAGTCTGGCTGAAATGGCAAGCAACAGCTTTCTCTCTGTGAGAGAGTCTGATGTGTGTTTTATGTGCATTGATTCTTTGGCGAAGTGTCTGAGAAGTTTGTCCAATGTGCATAGCAGACAGACACTTTAGGCACACGATGGCATAAATTATATTTCTGGATGAACAGGAATGTATGTTCTTGATCTTGTAACTGGCATGGTTAGGTCCAATAATGGTATCAGCAGAGTAAATATGTGGACAAAGCTGGCACCGGGGTTTGTTTCAAGGAAAAGTCCCAGGGTTGGTATTAGTGTGGTATGTCCTGTGGTTGTAGGTAAGAATCATCCTGAGGTTAGGTGATTGTCTATAGGAGACTATGGGTCTGTCTCCCAGAGCCTCTCGGAGGGTAGTATCCTGTTCCAGTATAGGTTGTAGTTTATTGATAATGCGTTGGAGGGGTTTAAGTTGGGAGCTATAGGTGATGACAAGTGGTGTTCTATTGTTGGTTTTCTTGGGTCTGTCTCTCTCCCTCCTCTTTGGAATCCCTCCCCCCACCCCGGCTGCACATAGTTAAAGGTTGCTATCAGATCGCCCCTCACTCTTCTCTTCTGTAGACTAAACAAGCCCAAATCCCTCAGCCTCTCCTCATAAGTCCTGTGCTCCAGCCCCCTCATCATTTTAGCAGTCCTCCTCTGGATCCTCTCCAATGCGCCCACATCCTTTTTGTAGTGGGGGGCCCAGAACTGGCCGCAGTACTCCAGATGTGGCCTCCCCAGTGCCAAATAAAGGGAAATAATCACTTCTCTAGATCTGCTGGCAATGCTCCTCCCAATGCATAGACTCTACCACTGCAGCAAAGCAACCCCTCTGCTCTGGGCTCAGGTGTAGGGGACCTGGACGATACCAGACCAGACCTTTGTCACCGCCTCATTTAGTTCACAGCCTGCACATTCTGATGAAGGGAATAAGAGAGCAGACAATAAAATCCCAAGCTTCACACAACCCACAATAAACCGGCCTCCCTGCGGCCTCGTTACACGCGACTCTCAGGAAAACTCAGAAGTTTCAGCAAATCACAGCTGATTCAGTCCTCCAAAACTGTACCAGACCATTCTGCCAGCTGTCTCCACACCCAGTCTCTCCTCAGCCCTTACCTGCAGGGATGGATGGCTGTCCCTGGCAGCATCGTCAGTAAAGAAACTGCTGTGCCCACCTTTGGTGTCCATGCAGGATAGCAAGGGGGCTTCCCTGTAACCTTTAGAGATAAGCACCTGCTTCTTGCAATGAAACAAGGCACAACTCTGTGCTATGCCAGCTATTTCCAGTTACAAGCTGAAAGACAGAGCAAGTAAACAACTCAGAGCCAGTTCCTTCCAAGAGCCAAAAAGCCTCTTGCTATTATTGATTGGGGAATTCCTGGCTGGGCAGCTTGGTGTATTTAATTGTCTTTTGGAACGTCTCCTATTTTTTGTTTGTGAAACAATTAGATGTAATTACTTCTATTGCAGAACGGCCGACTCCTCTGTTCCCAGCCGCAGTGCCCCTTTCTCCACACCGGTTCCTCACATTTCTACATGGTCACCAGCAAAACACATCACCAGAAACACTTAATTCTCCTGAAGGCCTTTGAGTTTCACAGACTAGTGGTTGCAAACTCAAAAAACGGGCCATTTTCAACCACAACTCTTACATTGCATCCACCCGCGTAGGCACTACTTACCCTGCAGAGTTTCCTTGCCAGCATCAAGGAACTTCCTGGCTAGCACGGGTTGATTGTTTCACTCCCTCATCCCCAGACCCTTCAGTTCCTTCCTCCTCTGTCCTCACCCCGAGCTGCCTCTCTTGCCGGTGAGCTGCTTGACCCAGCTGCTAACAGTCGTTAATCAAGTCCAGCTTTGGTCAATTCATCACCTCCAGGATACAGGTTGCTGCAGCTGTCAGCTGCCCTGCTGTGGGCTGTAGCTCAGTCCGGGTGTAGGGAGGGAGGAACAAGGAGAGGAAAGGGACAGTTCATGACGGCCAGTTACAGGACACTGGGTAAGGTGTAATGGCCTGTGGCTGGAAACGGAAACTCAAGCAATAATCGACGTAGGGGACGCTCAAAGCTCCATCCTATGGAACTCCAGCAGTTGTGCTGTGTGGTGGGCGGGGGGCACATGGATGAGTCTTTTCTATCCATTATTAGAAGTATTTGCGTTAATAGCACAGTCCCTGGAGCAGGCCCCCATGATGGGGGGGCGTTGTCCGGGTTACAAAGCAGACAGCCCCCTACTACATCACATCCCTCCCCCCTCCGAGAGCGAACTGAGCGGGGTCGCTCCGCTTGTGACCTGGGGATGTTCGGGCCCCCTGCCAGGTACAGCAGCGGCTGTGACATTGGCACTCCCCTTGTCTTGGGCCTGCCACGGCGGTGCCCTGCAGGAGTCGGCTCTGCCTTGTTCGGCTGCTGGACGGCTTTGAGGGGGCTGGCTTTGAGCGGTCGTACCAGCCCTTCTACTTCCCTTGGACTCTGCCCAGTGTCTCCCTGGCTGGGCCCACGAGCTCAGCGAGCCTTTCCCGGAAATCCAGGATGTCCTCCACCCCCGACTCTCCATCTGGGGAGGCCTCCCCCTCCCATAACTCCCTCAGCAAGCCCAGGGGCCCCCTCCCCCTTCTGCACCATGGCTTGGTCGGGGAGAACCTGGTGGACCCTTGGGGCACCTCCCTGTGTGCAGTCAGTCCTGCTTCAGGGCGCTTCCGGCATCAGACTGAAACCAGAGACAGGCTGGTGGAGGAGAACAAGGAAACAATGGGCCAGTCTTGGTCAGGGTGACAGGCACGGACCGCAGGCCTGATGGTTCCAATTTCTGGTAGCTGTCCTTCCCACGGCGAGTCTAGGCCCGTGGGTTTCACACTTTGCTTCTCAGGACCCAGTTGAAGAAAATGGTGGATGCCACGACCCAGCAGAATGTGACAGGAGTGCGGGCTCCAGGGCGGGGCTGTAGAGGAAAGCTGTGGGGTTCAGGGGGGGCTCCGGCTTTGGGGGGGGTCAGGGCTGGGGTGGGAGGGGCTGACCTTGAGCGGCTCCCGGTCAGCGGTGCAGCAGGGGGGCTAAGGCAGCTTCTTGCCTCTCCTGGCACCACAGACCATGCTGCCCCCAGAAACAGCCAGAAGAAGGTTCCCAGGCAACGGGAGTGTGGGGCTAGTGCTTGGGGCGGGGGCAGTGTGCAGAGCCCCGTGTGCTCCCCATGCCCCACACCTAGGAGCCGGGCCTGCTGCTGGCTGCTTCTGGGGCACAGTCTGCGGTACCAGGACTGGCAGGGAGCTGCCTTCGCCCCCCTCCCACCACTGCTCACCTGATGCCCCTGCAGCAAGGAGACCCAGCGCCCGACATCCCCCCGCCCGGTCCTGGGTCACACCCCGTCGTCTGAAAACCCCCTGTGTGACAGAACTTTCACATCTGTTCCCCCGCACGCCTGGGCCAAGCAGCTCTGAGTCCCGAGTCCAGGAGGAGAGGAGACAAACTCAGCCGGCATCCAAACAGCTCCCTCCCCGCAAAGCACACGTGCAGCATGTTGCGTTTCGTGCAGCCTCCCCCTCGGCCCTGCTGCCAGCACTTCACAAAACTCCCTGGAGAGCCACCAACAAGGCAGAGCCCAGCCATCTTCTGTTCGGTTCCTCTAGAAGAGCTGGCCAAAGCAGTTGGTGAACTGGGTTGGGGTAGAAGGGGATCCAAGTGATGTGACACAGCCCTTAGTGCTAGGCAGCTGCCTATGCTGGGATAGCTAATTTGTGTAAACATACAGGAATCTTTACGTTTTTATGCCTGCTGCCGGAAGGGATAGCAGATACCTCCGCATGCACGGATGGACACTCTAGGCCGGGGGTGGGCAATAAAAATGTGGCAGCTCACCAGGGTGAGTCCCTGGCAGGCTGCTGCTGCTATATTTACCTGCATCCTCCACAGGTATTTGGCTATCGCAGCTCCCATTGGCCGCAGATCACCATTCGCAGCCAATGGGAGCCGTGGGCAGACTGGGACACCCCTTCCTGTCGCTCCCATTGGCCAGTGGAAGCACAGGTAAATATAGAGATGGGAGCCCGCCAGGGACTAACCCTGTGGACCGAATCCAATTGGTATTTGCCCACCCAGGCTCTACAACGGATTCACTATTGCGTTAGGGAAAGACACATTGCCTCCACAGAGTACCCATTTAGCTCTCCTCTTCATGGGGTGCTTTGCAAGCTTGACTTTATTATACCAGGGGGGTGGCATTTCCTCCACTTTACAGGTGAGTAAACTGAGGCACGGAGGTTCAGCAATCTGCCCAAGATCCCAGAGGGATTCCATGTGAAGGCCATTAGTAGTAGCAGGATGGGGCGGTCTCTGACTCCAACCAGCCTGCTTCCCCTCTTCCTCAAGAATGTCCCAGAGAACGTGTCCTCTTGCTAGAGTCAGGGAGGAGGCCCACTTCTCGCGGATTCTGGGGGAGAACCCCACAGCTCCTCTGTGTTTTCACGATACCTGCTGGCATTGCAGGTGGAGGTGCTTGGTACTGCTAAATGGTGATTCACCACTCCCCCCAGCTAGGAGGCACAACCCCCTAGAAACACAACCTGGGGAGATTAGCAGAGCCCTGCAAATCCACAGCGATCCACCAGATATCCGCATCTACAGATGTGGGGGCAGATAGCCGCTGCTCCTTTCTGCCGCTATGGATGCCGATGTGGATGCCAGTTGTGTACCTAGAGCACGGCAAACGTGCAGGTCTCCGCTTTATATCCGCAGTCTCCGCAGGTGCAGATGTCAGTGCGGCTATCAGCAGCTCATTTTTGCGGATCCAATTTTGGCATCTCTGCAGGGCTTTAGAGATGAGAGCCCAGCACATCCAGAGACTGTGAGCGGCCTTTGCTCAGAGCCTGACTGAGCCAAAGCACGGACAGGAACAATATAGGGTCACCTGCTAGCTCTACTGTTGAGAACGTGGTGTGACGCCGACAGCAACTCTCGTACCCGGTGCAAGAGGGCCCAGCGCTGGCCGCTAATGTGAAGCACAAATGGACGTGGCGTTGACCAACAGCATCGCTCTCATGAGCCTGCACGGCGAGGTTCTGTTCTCAGCATAGCTCCGCCCACATTGCCTTCCGTGGCTCTCGAAACTTGCGGGGCACCGCTGTTGTTCCAGGTAAGTGCTAGTGTAGCTCTACGTGTCTGGCTGGAAACCTCTGCTCTGTGACCATCTCATGGGCTGAGCAACCTCATTTAGTTTCTCTCTGCTACCTGGATAAGACTCCTGCCCGTTCCTTGGGCCGTCCCTGGATAAGACTCAGCCCAAACAGAGGCCCCGCTGCATGCTGGGTGGAGTGCCAAATATTCACGGATCGGGGTAGCGTAATTACATGGCTTCTCCGGGGATTACACTGACACCGCCCCCACCCGTACCAGAAAACAAAATAAATGTGGGTTATTTTACTCCAAGTCACTATGACAGTCTTGGAAGTACGCTGCAAATGTGAAAACCTGGAGCTGCCCCCTCATGTCCCATCAAACCCTTTTCTTTCTGCTCAGGTTAGCCTGCCTTTATTTTGCGATAGGTGATTTGCCAGTACCGGGTGGCTATATTAAACATTAGTACTTCCAAGTTATTCTAAAGCCGACAGTGGTTCTCCGAGTGTCAAACATTCCCTGTCAGAAGCCTGAGAGCTGTGAACTATTCCCCCAGGCACTGAAGTCTGTTCCAGAGAAGTGATCCTCTGGATCTGTCCAGTCCAATCGACTAGAGAGGACTTGACCTTCCAAGTTTGGAAACAGCCTGGCTGGCTGCCAAGAGACCCTAATGTGAGCATCTCGCTGGAGGATTAATAGGAAGCAGAGAACGTTAGCTGTACAATAGACTGACTGCTTCCAACAAGGACATTCAAAGTCAGAAAGCAGAAAATTAGAGCTTCAACCATAAAGTTCAAAGACTGGAGGAAAAGGCATGGAAAAATAATTCTGACACTTTTGAGTGGAACTCAATTGTTCCATTAAACTGTATTTTTAATAAAAAATAACAATACCAGCGTTCGAAATTTCTATTTTATAAGCTTTAGTAATGTATAATTTTTTTAATATATGTCAGAATTTCTTACTTGAGGGAAATGCAATATGCATAGAAAGCAAGACACTTCAAAACAGTTCCAGAGACTTCAAGCTTTCGGTTTATACACAGATTTAGAATAACTCAGGAATACAAAATGACAAAATGTACATTTTTTATATTGTTTACTAATGTATTGTCTCTTGTCCCTGATCCATCATCTCCCAGACTGGGGGACTCACGTTTAGCTGTTCACCTCTCTTTAATGCTGCGTATTTCTGGAGTGAAATAGTCCCATATGGTGAAACTCTATCATAAATCTGTCTTGCAGAATATCATTCCCAAAGAATTACATTAAGATCATTAATGAACACATTTGTGCAGCAACAGACTTTTCTTCTCTTGGTTATTATTTCAATCCTTTTTTTTTTCTTTGCCCCACCCTATCACAATACCTGGACGAACTCTCCTCAGATCAGTGGAAAATAGGAAACTTAGTCGTAATTGAATAATGAAATCCAGTGTTTCACAAGATGCAGTCCCTGAGATTGCTGCTCTGCAGTGGAGGATTGGTTCTTCCCCTGCTCTTCCCCTCCCCCATGCCTTCCCCAACTTCTCCGCTCCACTAATTACTACCTCCAATTCAGAAAAAAAGAAAGCTTGTGACCAAAAATGCGGATGTTCAGTAGACTGCAAAGCTTAGCATGAGCCATGCCTCAGCAGGTGCAGTAGAGACTATAGAAGGGTGGGCACATTATTATTTATTATATTGCACCACAGTCTGTTTTGCTAACCCAGCACATTCAAAAATTATGACCCAGGCCCCAAAAATGATGAGACTAAGTTTATAATTATAAGATTGTTTTAAAAGTAATCAATGAGTGTTGTTTTTATTTATCTCGACACAAGCAAACTTGTTAAAATCAAAAGCATTTTAAAACTCTTTACTATTTTCCCAGGTCAGACACTTTTCTTCTTGCTCTCTACTAAGCATGAACTATGGAAATAAAGGAGTCATTTTCATTTTTGTTGACTTAATTGGTGTCCAGTCAGTTTCACTTTCAGTTCTCATCAATTCTTTATTTATTCTTTCCTTAGAGTCTTACAGTCCTAACTAAATGCCACCCAATAAAACATTCACACAGGTTGAGACAACCAGCCACCAGTGTCCCATCCCAGATGCAGGACTCATCTGCCCTCAACATCCAATCCCCCATATTCCTCCACCAAAAAGGGGGGAAAGATGAAGTGTTCAGTCAAAAGCCTGGCTGAACACCAAAGCCTTACAGCATGTTCTGCTGCCAAATATTGCTGGGCTCTGGTGGCTGATGCTGGAATAAGGCTGCGTTGTTTGGTCGCAAACACTCCAGGGAAACCTTGTAAATCCCAAACCCAAAATACATTTTCATTGAAAAAAATCATTTTGGATACATTTCTATTCACACTCGGGTGCTACAATCTGGTCCCCTCCCCCCAACACACACACACTTTTCTCCCGCTCTCTTCATCTCACTTCAGTTTCATTGTGAAACTATTCAGTGTTGTCCCTTGAAAAAGTCATTCTGCCTCAGATTTTCAGATCCAAACTTATTTCACACACTTTGCTACCTGTTTGGGGGAAGGGAAGAGTTGAATCAACAACCCCCCTATGTAAATAGCAAGCTGTGCAGCACACCAGACCTGGGAAAACACAAGGTTAATTTTCCTTTCCAAGAAAACCCTGGATCACAATGAGTCAAAAAGACATGTTACGTTGGCAAAACGTTAAGTCCAAAGCTCTCCCAAGTGTACTGCTAGTGAATCAATAGCTAAAGTATTCAGCCAGCTCAGTAGTGTGCTAGACATACGGTATTTCATGATGTAGTCTTTGGTTAACAAAATTACAGAGTCATGTATGTGCACTGAAATCATTTGTTCCCAAAGGCATTCAACACATCAGTTTAGCACGGCAACGCAGAACGTTTGCCCTGCCAACAGGCCTGCCTAGGAATTTCTAACTGATCTTGTAGGAAAGTCTCAGAGGGGTAGCTGTGTTAGACTGTAACTTTAAAAACAACAGTGAGTAGCCCTGTAGCATCTTAGGCTACGTCTAATCTACATGATAACGGAGGTATCATGGAAAAGCAATGCCACGTCCAAGGAAGGCATCTGCTTTTCCAAAAAACCCCGCAGAAAAGCTGACGCGTTCTTTCACCATCCCTGTAAACCTTGTTTTATGAGGGAGAAGGGATGGCTTGAAAGAGAAGGTTTTTCCGAAATTTGGCACCGTGTAGATTCGCCAAATTTCAGAAAAGCCTCTTTCGAAAGAAAAACGGAAAAAGATACACCAATTGCGGTTCACAATTATGCATATCTTTTTCCGATTTGTAGTGTAGATGTAGCCTTAGAGAGTAACAAAAATATATAGGTAGTATCATGAGCTTTTGTGGGCAACACCCACTTCCTCAGATCAGCAGAGTGGAGAAAAAAGGGGAAACCTCACAATATATAACAGAAAAAGAAGCGGGGAGGAAAAAAGTATCTGTCAGTTGTAGTGCCCGTGGTAATGAGGCTAACAGTGGTCTGGGAGCATCCCATGCTTAGCTTTGATGTCAGCTGGGTGTTGAACATAATGGCTCATCCAATTCATGTCTTTCTTCAGGTCTTGATCTTGTAGGAGAAAACCCAAACCCAGGGCAGGAGGAAGGTTTGTAATACCTGATGAATGTTCTCACAATTCCCCTGTTTGGGCTCAGACACTTTCCCAAGAGGAAGAGAACAGAGCACTGTTTCGGGCCCTAATCCCCATGGCCTGTATGAGCTCATATGACTTGCAGGGTCAGGACCTAAGTTAGAGATGAATGAATCTTAAAACATGTATCTGGGCTGAATTTCTGTCGGGAGCCCTGCCCGGCAGTTCTCATTGAGGGAGGCCTATCAGAGGCAGTTGTCTGATGAGCAAAGATTTTCAAAGCCCATTTGAACCAGAACAATTCTCCAGGTGGAGGCAAATTAATGCTCCTAAGTGGCAGTTTTATTCCACCACTAGAACTCGAGTTTGTTCCAACCCAGGAGACGTAGAAGCTGTAAGTGAAACGGATTCGACAACTCCACTGTCTCACCAGGACAGAAGACGGGACTATGCAGCACTTTAAAGACTAACAAGATGGTTTATTAGGTGATGAGCTTTCGTGGGCCAGACCCACTTCCTCAGATCAAATTGTGGAAGAAAATTGGTATGACCATATATACCAAAGGGATACAATCAAAAAAATGTGAACACATATAAAATTGACAAATCAGATTTTAGAGCAGAGGGGGGAGTCAGGGGGGAGGTTAGTGTCTATGAGATAATGATATTAGGGGTGATAATTGGGGAAGCTATCTCTCTAATGTGTAAGGTAGTTAGCATCTTTGTTAAGGCCCATTCGTAAAGAGTCAAATTTAAGCATGAATGACAGGTCTGAGATTTCCCTTTGTAGTCTAGTGTTAAAGTCTCTTTGTAGTAAGATACATGTAGTGAGGTCGTTGAGACAATGCCCAGTCTGGTTGAAATGACAAGAAACTGTTTTTTCTTTGTGAAACTGTCTGATGTCTGTTTTGTGGGCATTAATTCTTTGGCGAAGTGTCTGAGAAGTTTGTCCAATATACATAGCAGAAGGACACTGATGGCACATGATGGCATAAATTATATTTCTGGATGAACAGGAATATGTGCTCTTGATCTTGTAACTGACGTGGTTAGGTCCAATGATGATGTCAGCGGAGTAAATATGTGGACAAAGCTGGCAACGGGGTTTGTTGCAAGGGAAAGTTCCAGGGTTGGTATTAGTGTGGTATGTCCTGTGGTTGCTGGTAATTTGACACTTTATGAATGGGCCTTCACAAAGATGCTAACTACCTTACAAGTTACAAAGGTAGCTTCCCCAATTATCACCCCTAATATCATTATCTCATAGACACTAACCTCCCCTCCACACCCCCCTCTGCTCTAAAATCTGATTTGTCAATTTTATATGTGTTAAAATTTTTTGATTATATCCGTTTGGTATATATGGTCATGCCAATTTTCTTCTACAATTTGATCTGAGGAAGTGGGTCTGGCCCACGAAAGCTCATCACCTAATAAACCATCTTGTTAGTCTTTAAAGTGCTGCATAGTCCTGTCTTTCGTTTCAGCAAGACCAGACTAACACGGCTACATCTCTATTACTATTCACCAGGACAGGTTCAGGTTGTGGCCTCTGTGCTCATGAGTCAGGCCACCCAAAATCTAGAGATTAAAACTAAACACTAATAAATCTTGGGATCTTTTTCTTTGCTTCTGGGTTTTGGGGACCTTTTGAGTGTGTATTTTCAAGCTTTTCTGGGTCACCATAACAGCTAGAAACCTACTTTGTTAAAAGTATGGAAGGTGAGCGTTTCACATGAGCTTAAGAGAACAAATCACTAAATATCACAAGAGGGGTGAAAAAATCGCAAGGGCTGGCAACAGTGCAATTGTAGAGGCCGGGGAGGTCAGTGGGTCAGCTGGTCATGAAACCACATTGAGCTGATTTAAGAGGGCCTGTGTTCTGGGGCACCCGGCCAATATGCAGGATACCCCAGTCCGAAGATCTGCAGTAGCCCACTCAATCCAAACAAACACTTTTCAGAGGCAGGGGTTGAAACCAAAAGCTCAAAGAGGCTCTTTCTGCCTTTTTATACGCAACGGCTTTGAGCACTCAAAGCTTGGCTCTGCCCAAGGACGCTAATTCCCCAGCTATGATTCCTTTCCCCAGAGGTTCTGGCTCCCCAAGCCAGCTAGGCCTGCTCTTCAGAGCATGGCCAGCTGGTAATGTAGGCAAGGGAAGGCACAGCCTTCCCAAACTGCCTACATGCCTGACTGGGGCTGCAGTGTGGCAGCCCTCCTTCCTGGCTGCCAGGGAGGGCCTGGCCAGGGCCGCAGCATAGCTGCACCACATGGAGGCAGCCCTCCTTTCTGGCCGCCAGGGAGGGCCTGGCCAGGGCCGCAGCATAGCCGCACCACATGGAGGCAGCCCTCCTTCCTGGCTGCCAGGGAGGGCCTGGCCAGGGCCGCAGCATAGCCGCACCACATGGAGGCAGCCCTCCTTTCTGGCCGCCAGGGAGGGCCTGGCCAGGGCCGCAGCATAGCCGCACCACATGGAGGCAGCCCTCCTTTCTGGCCGCCAGGGAGGGCCTGGCCAGGGCCGCAGCATAGCCGCACCACATGGAGGCAGCCCTCCTTCCTGGCTGCCAGGGAGGGCCTGGCCAGGGCCGCAGCATAGCTGCACCACATGGAGGCAGCCCTCCTTTCTGGCCGCCAGGGAGGGCCTGGCCAGGGCCGCAGCATAGCCGCACCACATGGAGGCAGCCCTCCTTTCTGGCCGCCAGGGAGGGCCTGGCCAGGGCCGCAGCATAGCCGCACCACATGGAGGCAGCCCTCCTTTCTGGCCGCCAGGGAGGGCCTGACCAGGGCTGCACCACATGGCCAGGAAGGATTGAGCTGGGGGGTGGGCGGGGGTTGGCACCAGGGGTGGGCTGAAGGGGCGGGGCTGGGGCTTGCCTTCCCCAGCTGGGCTTTCACCCGCCGCCCATGCCCCAGAGCACCTCTCTTCCCCTCGGTGGTGGGGGGACAGGGAATTCCTTCCCTCGCCACAGCTGGCTTGACCCTGTGACCCAAACCAGAGTGCCAGCAGCTGTCATGCCTCACCTGAGAGGGGGAAGAGTATTAACCACTCCCAGCCAGCTCCTGGGCAGGCATTCTGTGGGGTCAGCTGGGAAACCAGCACTCAGAGCCTGGGGTGAGGCATCAGGCTGCGAGAGGAGGCCACACAGAAGGAGCAGTCTGTCTCCGAGCCAGATGCAGGCTTGGAGAGGTGTAGCTCGCAGTGAGACAGACACACACCCCTCGACAGCTGTCACCACCTGCCCCGTCCCATCTGGGGGCGAGATTGGGTTTATTTTATGAAAGTCACGTAGGGAGTGGAAATATAAAGGAAACCCAATGAATGTCGCACATAGGCCCTCTTCCAGGACACTCAATCCTGGCCCCACCAGCCTGAGAGCAAAGGAGCAAACTTTGGGTGGAGGCCCACGACACGCTCAGAGCTGAGGGCCGTCGTTAGAAAGGAGTTTCTCATCCCCCAGAGGCAGCTGGCCGGAGGAGGGGCTGCCTTGGGGTGGGGGCCCGGGGTGACTCCATGGGGAAGTAGCAGGATTAGTCATTGCACTGGATGGCGCGAGTTTCATATTGACTTTTGAAAACGGCTTTTACCGGCAGAACTGGCTCTGCAGCCGCCTTTGGAGACCTTCATTAATACTTAATTTTGGACCGTTTGGCTGCTGCTGACTGGAATTCCCTCGCATGGCTCACTAATGGGGGACGTTGTCACCTGAGGAGTATTCCTCGTTTGGGGGGTCTATTCGTGGGGTTGCTGCGAGGCGCGTCACTGAGATGTGGAAAGGAGACTCATTTAGCTGCGACGGAGATGGTTGCCTCTGAACTTTGACATAAATCCCACTGAGCTACATAACTGACTTTTAGCAATGGAGCTACCGTTGTGAGCTCTGAAGGACATTCAGAAACTCCAGCAATCTCAGAGAGCACTGGGTCTGCACGGCACCTGAGTCCAGGAGGACAGCGTTTCTGCGCAGGGCGCCACCCTCTTTGAGTCATGTGATCCTGGCAGCTGTCGCACCCTCTGGGCATCATTGTCTGATTTATTTTTATTCCTCTAGATTCGTAATATAGAATTAATTTTCACAATAGCAGCAACAAGCCCTGCCGAAATCACCCTCCACTACATGGGACATAGAATACTGAGGCCAGAAGAGACCTCAGGAGTCATCGAGTCCAGCCCCCTGCCCAAAGCAGGACCAGCCCAACTAAATCTTCCCAGCCAGGGCTCTGTCAACACCTCTAGGGATGGAGATTCCACCCCCTCCCTAGGGAACCCATCCCAGTGCTTCCCCACCCTCCTAGGGAAACAGTTTTTCCTAATCTCCTAGACCTCCCCCGCTGCAACTTGAGACCATTGCTCCTTGTTCTGCCATCTGTCACTACTGAGAACAGCCTTCCTCCATCCTCTTTGGAACTCCCCCTGCACATAGTTAAAGGTTACTATGAGATCCCCCCTCACTCTTCTCTTTTGCAGACAAAATAAGCACAAATCCCTCAGCCTCTCCTCGTAGGTCATGTGCTCCAGCCCCTGAATCACTTTTGTTGCCTTCCACTGGACCCTCTCCAATGCGGCCACATCCTTCCTGTAATGGGGGGCCCAGAATTGGATGCAATACTCCAGATGGGGCCTCTCCAGTGCCGAATAACCATATGACCAAACGAGATCCATTCACAACAGACAGAGTGCTCACCCCTCAATCAACTCGCTCCGCAAAGAGCTAGGAAGTGAAAAGACCCTCCCAGCATGCCTGACTGGCTAGCAAATTTCACACAGGGGGCAGAAACAAATTCCAGAGCTGCTTGGTTTGTTTGGTTTTTTTTAGTGGCACCAAGAGTGACTAGATCCAATGCACTTTGTAGTTAATGGGATGAACCCTTTTGATGCATGTGGGCTCCAGATCAGGCCCTAGAAAAGCTCCCACACTGATAATGGCTCACCACTGAATTTTTAATTGAATGTTAACAAGATTCTAGCTAACTCCAAACAAAAGGCGAGCTCTTAGTTTGTCCATACGGCAGTGAGGTATACATTGCAAAGCCTAGATACAGGCCCCAACGGTCACGGCGCTGGAAATCTAGAGAGCTGCTTTTTGGATGAAATCCATCACAAGCTTCACCTTTTCATTGCCTAGAGGAGACCCAGCCACCCAGAGAACAGCTGGAATCCCCAAATTCAACCCTCAGTCAGTCAGTTACTCCATGCAAATCGCTGACATCAACAGCGTTCCAAGCCAGCACTTAAATGCAAGATCTGACCCATATTGTGTAGGCTGCTGGGGCAGAGGGGAAGGTGTTGTGTTTTGTTTGGTGTCTGTTACTTGCTGTAAAGCACCCAGCGTGGTGACAGCACTTGGCAAATCACAGTAATAACAAAGTCTCAGACGAGTAGCTGTGTTGGTCTGTAACTTTAAAAACAACGAGTAGTCCTAAGGTACGTCTATACAGCAACATTATTTTGAAATAACTTAGTCTGTGTCTACACAGCAAGCAGTTATTTCAAAATAATGTGGAAATATTGTCAAGATGGAGGACTTCTTATTCTGACTCCTGTAACCCTCACTGTACGAGGAGTAAGTAAGGGAAGTCGGAGGAAGAGTGCTCTATTTCAAAATAAGTGCAGTGTAGATGATCCCAATTTTGAAATAAGCTACGCAATTGACATAGCTCAAGTTGCGTAGCTTATTTCGAGTTAAGCCCTGATGTGTAGACACACCCTTAGAAACTAACAGCCATACAGGTAGCCAGGACCACACTTAGCAATAACAAAGGTTTGGTTGTCAAGTCAAGGCAGGAGAGTGTTGGGAGCACCAAGCTACCTTGGAGCTAAAGGCCAAGTCTCTCCCGTACATGTGTAACCCCACCCCACCACCCACCGGCACTGCGACCACGTTCAGAGAGAATGGTGACTCTGCTCTCCAGCCTTAGCTACTAAGCAGCGGGTTTTTGTCTCGTGGTAGAGGCTCAGGCGCGAAGCTTCTGAAATCCCTGGTTCAATTCCGTCGGCGTTACACGCACCCCTTCCCCCAGATCTGCTAGCTGCTCATCTGTTCTATTGAAGAACATCCACTAACACAAAGAAAACTTAGAACTCCCCTTTCCGACGAGCAGGTGGTCCACCAGGAGTGAAGAATAGTGATTTGCAGGTATTGGGACGACCATTGCTTGGGCGGAGGGATTCACTCTCCAAGGAATTCAGTCTGGCTCCGTTCATTGGTGCTGACATCCACTCTGCTCTCACTAGGACAGGTTTCTAATGGGGGCCCCAGATCACCAAACACCCCAGTGCTAATTCTCTCACCAGGGCCCATCCCCACTGAGGTGGAGCAGGGTCTCCCAGGCTAGCAGCTTGAAATGCACTCAGGTGTCAGATGAACCCAAGCCATTCTCAAGCTGGTAGTGACATTTCCCAGGGTTTGTCTACACTGCAGCGTTTTTCCGGAAAAACTATACGTATGTCCACACTGCTATTTCGTTCTTTCGGCAGAAAGTCCAAAGAACGCAGGGGGTTTTCTGACAGCGGT
The DNA here is from genome assembly GCA_032595735.1 of Pelochelys cantorii. Lineage (NCBI taxonomy): Eukaryota > Metazoa > Chordata > Testudines > Trionychidae > Pelochelys > Pelochelys cantorii. The sequence goes on from CM064347.1 coordinate 3,314,043, forward strand.
AAATCTCTTTCGACAAGGAAGAAGCCTTTTTCCGAAAAAGCTTTTTTGGAAAAAGACATGTGTGGACACAGAAGAGGGAGTTCTTTCGAAAGAAGAGGCCCCCAGGAAATAACACAGGTGCCCTGGTGGCCACTCCATCCAAACTTATCACAACTTACATGTGAGATAGTGTTCAATAAATGGGGACACTCTTTCGAAAAAGCACATCGCTTTTTTCTTGCGCTTTTGCAGTGTGGACGCTCTCTTTCAAAATAAGCTTTTCTGGAAGATCTCTTCCGGAAAAGCTTCTTCCAAAAGAAGCTTACAGTCTAGACATTGCCCCAGTCTCAGCTCAGAGGACCTGTTCTCAGGGCTTGTAATATCAAATCAGCTTTGAAGATACAAACAAGCAACAAGATCAGGGACAGCCCAGTGATGTTGCAGGCTGAGCAGTTATTGCAGGCAGTTGCATCCGTTTAACAGACACCTTATTCACTTCCTGCCCCTCTCGCTCGTGCTGGTCCGTAGGGCAGCCGTTCCGTCCGGCCTCTTGCCTGTGCCCCTGCTAACTCCTGGCCACAGCTGGAGCGGGGAAGAGCTGGGAAGTGACTCCTCCATCTGTACAGACTGTGCGGAAAAGAACAGCGCAGCCATGCAGTACAGGAAAAACCCTGGTGCCACAGCACTCCAGCCACCCAGGAGTAGATGCTACAGAAGACACGCTGCCTCGCAAATTCTGTTCCCAGGGGTTGAGACTTCTTTGGACTCCTGTTAGAGCCCCGGGTAGCTGTTCTGCCTCTTGCAGGAATATCTATGGGTTCAGTCCTTCCATCAATCGCGGCTACACAGCCAAAGGGCAGGGTTTAAAAAGAAGCAAAGCCCTGGCAGTCTAAATATTCATGCTCGCTTTTGCAGCCAGCTCTGGATTGGAACCCCTCAGAGAAGGCAAGCGCCATGCAGGCCAAGCCTTAGGAGCAGAGTTTGCTTGGAGGGAGAAGGTCTGAGTCTCCATTCCCTTGTGCAAGTCTTTACATCGATGTCGTGTGCAGACAAACAAAGACTTCTGGCCAGATAAAGTCTTGCAAGCCTTGAAATCAGTCTGAGGCAGGCTCCCTTAATGTGGACGCGCTACCTCGACTTAGAGCCCCAAGAAGCACTGGGGAGTAATTAGTCTGAATTACTCTGGGGAGTCATTATTTCAAAATAGCGACACTGGAGCGTCCACACGACTGCTATTTCAAAATCACTATTTCAGAAGTAGTGTCATTCCTCGAGGAAAGCAGGAGCACAGATTTCAAAATAAGCAGTCTGTTATTTCGAAATAACGGGCTTGGTAGTGTGGATGCTCCGCTTATAAATTTGACCGAAGGGGGATTATTTTGAAATAAAACCCTAGTGTGGAGCGGGGCTTAGAAAGCACTTTAATATGTTACGCTCATCAGATCTCTCTGTCTGTAAGTGTATGCGTCATTATTTACATATATGCCTTTAAACCTGGATGTGTATAAAAGCATACGTCTGAATATTTGTCTTACACAACGCTGGATAATTTCCGTACCAACATGCTGTGGCTAAGTTAAACAACATATAATGATACAAATGTTGGTAGGTTGAAAGGCAAGACGGCAAGAACTAATTTAAAAAAAAATTGTATATTTAACTGCTCTACTGTTAGCACTTTAGTGAATGCTAAATTTAATTGTCACCCAGGCTGAAGTAATGGGCTTGTCAGATCTGCACATTTTCCTGTCTTGGACAGCAGTAATGTTTGGAAGAGACAATCATCGGTTCATGAGGACGGTCTTCCCGGTTTTTTATTCTCTATATTCTTCTCTGGCTGAGTGCCTGAGAGCTCAAACTGAGATTGTTCCCACACGTAAAGAGTTAGCTTTTCCGCTGCCATTTTCTTTGACACGCCTGCGCACACATGTATGAACATGGCGATCTAGATGTTGAGGGCCTGGACTAGCCAATGCTAAGATCAATGGGCAAAACATCGAAAAGGGACCTTGAGTTTTGCTGCCCTCCGTTGTGGGGTGCCTCACTTGAGATATGATTTTCAGAGGGGCTGAGTACCTGCAGCAAACTGTGACTTCAGTGGGAGCTGCGTGTGCCCAGCACCCCTGAAAGCAGAGCCAACGTGTCTCAGACTGGGGGTCTCAGAATTCACTGAAGACGCACAGAGTTACAGGCCTCTGCCCTTGGAATTTGTTACCGTTCACTGCAACCCTGGCAAAGAAAACAGAATTCAGCGATGCAGCCCCCGGCCAGACTGCAGTGGAAATCTCCGGCCGGCCACCCACGTGCTGTTGTTTGTTTCACGTTTGCCTTTTGACAGGGACAGTGGGTACGCTGGGCAGGGGCAGGCGTTGCCTTCCCAAACCGCCAGCCTGGCCCCGCCCACACTCCACCCCCAGAACACCCGCTGTAGGCAAAATGGGGGCGGAGTGTTGCTGCTCTCAAGCGCCTGCCCTCCCCCATGTTCCGGGGCCGGGGAGGCTGGAGCTGCACTGCCCTACCTCCTCATGGTGCAAGGGGAGCGGGGAGGCGGCTTGGCTCTCATGGGGGTGGGGCCTCGGCACAAGGGGCAGGGCTGGGGATAGGGCAGGGGTTGGGGGGCTTGCCTCCCCCAGCCTTACCTTCTCCCACCACCCATGCTTTTTGATATTTTCCTTCAGGGTTCTAATCCTTTCAAAGTGTCTTTACAGGCTTTGACCCAAGTCTAAGAAGTAGGAAAAAAAGTTTCCTGCTCAGCTGGAGTACGGAGGGGATCACTTATTACCTCTCCAGTAAGTGTCTCGGGATTATTCTGCCTTCCTCTACTCCACCACTAGACTCTTTGCTTACTCCGGGCTCTTTCAACCCTTTCTGATACTGCAAATGGCTTTGACAAAGCCAGGCCTATCCCAGGGAACCGAGGATATGACTCCTTTCTGGTGTCTGTGATAATTGTTTAGTTGTGGGAATTTTATCAGGGCTAACGTGTGCAATTTCCCTCCAAATAAAGGCCTTCTTCTGCCCATCTATGTGGTTAAATTATTGAGTCAAAACTCTATTTCAGAAGTTCTTATGATTAAATGCTTCTGTGTCCCCAAAAGCAATTTAACTTTTCATCTTTTATGGATAGACTTTTTTTTTTTTAACAAAAATCCTATTGGGTGGTTTTTCTCCTCATCTCCTTCTGATCTCAGTGATACTACGTGATGTGGCTTTTGAAGAAGAAATGCTCCCGTGGCTAATGCAGCTGGAAGAAGGAACAAGCAACTTAGAATAAAAAATCCCCATGTTACTATTTCTATCACAAACTCCTAAAAAGAATTCCCCACGTTGAGCAGGGACCAGTGTCAGAAGGGTAGTCGTGTTAGTCTGTTTCAGCAAGAACAATAAGGAGTCCTGTGGCACCTTAAAGACCAACAAATTTATTTGGGCAGAAGCCGGTGGAAAGTATGCACAGAGCGTCTCCACATCACCATTTGGAACCACTGCTTAGTCTTCTTCCTGTATTACCTGGTCACATGGCAGGAGGATAATGGCTGTCATGGAAGGCCTCACCTTTCCTCCTGATGCTTAATGCACCAAGTCCCAAAGGAGACCCAAGTCCTGGAAAGGAGACAGAGTTGGCTAAACAACATAAACAAATTATCCCTCCAGACATAACAACATCCTTGGGCGCCCCTGGATTTAGCCAGCCGTTCAGCAAGGCACTTGGAATCAGGCGGATTTGCACAGAGGTTGTTCTACTAAAATAAACAGCAAGAAATCCTGTGGCACCTATAGACTAACAGATTTATTGAAGCATAAGCTCTCGTGGGCGAAGACGCACTTCGTCAGATGCAAAATGTTGCATTGACTAAAATGATGGTCAAGGAGAATTTTTCTAGACCAAACAGGCCAGACATTCTTTTTGTGTCTCTGAATCCCAGAGCACTTTTCAGCAGGTGCGGTATGGAATTTTGAGCTGGGGACAAGTCCAGAATTTGGGTCTTTATTTGCTACGGTCCCTGCGTCTCTCGTGCGATAGACGGATGTCCTCCAACACGCGATTTAATGGACACAATGAAATGCGAGTCGTGGAAGCAATCTCCTTTGCGGGGACTGCTCTCCTTGAATAAGAACAGTGCTCCCTGAGCCAGCCGGCAGGTTGTTTTGCAAGCCTTGTACCATGGAGACACCGTCTCTCTCTGTGCTGTGATACAATGCCCAGTATTCGCCAGGCATCGCTTTAGTTTTGGAACTGTTGCTCAGGTACCGCTCCCAGAAGAGCATGCTTGTTGAGATCCGACCGCAGTGAAACAAGGTCTCTGGAGTTAGGCGGGTGGTGGGCACCCAACTGAAAGGGGTCCCCATTGCGAGCCACCCTAGGCAGATAACTATCTTTTAACTATTAGCTAAAATCTAAATCTACGAGTTTTAATTTATCTCTACATTAATAAACAAAATTAAAGCCATAAAGCCAGAGCATCCCCCAGCCAAGGAAGCATCATTAACATTCTCTGCACCTGAATAACAAGCAAGGCAAAACAACAAGGGGATTTAGAGTTCAACTTGCAAAAGATAACACCATGCATTAGAAGCGAATGAGCATCCCATGGGGAACAGCACTAGAGAAAGGAAGGAAAATAAAGTAGGGCAGTGTGCCAAATTCAGGAGGTTTAAAAAAATAACCAGCGTAGCCATCACAAAAGAATCCCCATTTCAGCCCAGCATGGGAGGAAGTATGAACTGAAACCCAATGAGGATTTCCATGTTACTGTCTTAATTTGTAACGGCTTTGAAAAATAACACAATGCTGAGCTGCTCTTTCTTTTGGGGGGGGGAAGAGAAGGGTCAAAGGGAGCTGGATTGGTTATCAAATAATGACTGGAAAAGCTATTCTCTCTGGCTCTCCCAGACTCCCAAGTGACTAGAAGGGGCACAAAACACTTCCAAAGAAACCCACACACAGGAAAGCAAAGCAAAGGCGGCATTTTTCTCCGGCAAGCTGCTCTTGTGTACCTTTTCCTTGCCTCCTCGCTGTGTACTCACACAGAGCAACCATCCCCCAGAGAATGGGAGCTGCACCTTGAAATGGAGACTGATGCTTTTTCTTGCACCAAGAGAAAAGCTTTGCAGACTACAAAGCAGAAGGTAACAATAGCAGCATTAGGCCTTGTCCATTTGGCGAGGGTTCTGGGCACAGGGCAACATGCAGAGTCGCCGTCCTCTAATTACCTTCCGAAACCAAAGTGGGTTATTAGCATAAACACAACAGGTGTGAATGCAGCTGAAGCACATGGAGCCCCTTTTGTCCTTCTGCGAGGGGCTGCTGCCTTTACACACTCTTCCCTTGGGTCTTTCAAGCCTGATCAGTGTGTGTGTGGGGAGAGGGGGGCTTGAGAATTTTAATTGCACAAAGTTAGCTTTTCACCTGGTGCTGCTACGAGGATTGGAAGGAAAGCCGAAGAAAGGTATGTTCCACACAAAAGCACCGGGCCAGTGAGCACTGAAGAAACAGATCCAGGAAGGGAACAAAAAGGAGCCCACAAATGGATGGCTGAGCTTGGTTGTACTCACAGCATGTAACAAGTCAGGGAACAGCTACTGCCCCTGAACTAGGTGGCCAGTAGGTAAACAAACTTTCCCCGAGATCAATAAGACTTTGACTAGCTTTGGAAAATGACGCAAAGAACAGAAGTTGTTCTCCTTGGGCTGGGCAATTTCCCGGTGAAAGTTTTCACAAGAATGAGGCTGCATAAAATGCATCTTGTTAACCCAAATTACATGCACTCGAATTCCCTCTCTTTCCCCAAAGAAATCAGAGGAGAAATCAGGCGTGAAATGGCATGTGGGTGGGGCTGAGAGAAGCTAGCGCTGAGCTTGTAATTAAATGAGGCTCCCCGAGCCCCCCTTCTCTGCGCCTCAGTGAGTTTCTGATAGGGGCAAAGTGCCCCCAGAAAAATAAAAGGGAAGGGGGGGGACACCATGTGTTTCAGGGTTGTCAGGGCTGTGAGGATGGCCAGCACTATGGCACAGAAAGGTTAGTGCAGAGGAACGAATGCCTGCTTGCAACTCCAGAGTTCCGGGAACCCTCCGGCCAACTCCAGAGAGATCCAAAGCGCTTTCTCTAGGCGCTGAGGGTGCTCGGGATTGGATGGGAAAAGTTTAGATCCTCTGCCCCAGAACCTGCCCCTGCGTCTGTCTCGGCCACAAGGTGGGATTTTTCCTTACGAGGTGTCTTATAGGGTTGCATCCCGTCTCCTTTTAAATGTCCTGACTCACAGGGCTTCCTCACTTCCCCTTGGGAGGAAATTCCACCAGCTGATGCAGCTCACTTTTGGGGTCACTTTCCCCTGATATTCAGCTCAGATTTTCTTCTTCATCATTTCACCCGCATCCTCTTAATTCTACACGCTGATGCCCCCCTTTTGGCACTGACACCCTTTCATTTCCACGTTTTCCCTTGGCCCCACCAATTGTCGCTGTTGTTTGAGAGACTCCTGTGCAGATTTGGTAGGTTATCTCTCGGGAGAGAGGGTGGGGATGCGGGGCCCTGGCTTGCTGGAGCGTGGCAGTACAAGCCTCTCCCGTACAGCACTCGACACACAGGCGGAGAGGCCACAGGGAAGCATTTGGACATGGAACGCCATGACCGGTGCACATCGGATGCATGCCCAAATATGCAGCACTGCACCCAAGATCCCTGTCCATTCCCAGAATCTATCAAGCTAATCTTGCAACATTTGCTTCTACAGGAGAGAAATACGCGTTTGAATTCCCCCTCCGTATGCACCGGACTCAGGCAGCCAAAGGCTGGATCTGAGCAGGATGTGGTCCCCATAGGGTGCTTCTCATGCACTCTGGGCACGGTGATGTCATGCACAAACTTTCCGACGGCTCCTTGTACTCAGGCCCATACCTTCCGCAGCAGGCGGCACAGTGCGTATCTTGACGCTCGTCACTAGGTTCTGGGGCCTCCACAGCGCGATCTTGCGCTGAACGCACAAGACTATTTATTCCCCGGGACAGTGCTGCTCAGGATTTTAAATATTTATGGTGCGTTTGCATTAATGGGGATTAATAAATTGTTGAATTATTGTCATTTATTTATTGAAAATTTATGGCACATTGATTGTGGGCCCCGGATTAGGCTGCTGAATAAATGATGGCATATTTGTATAACCTAGCGGAGCTGGCCGGAGCCATTCGTAGAATCTTATTTATTGACTTCATGCATTCAGAACTTTACTTTTTATTCCCTCCCTCCTGCTCCCCGACTCCATACAATGAGACTGCAAAACTACTGTAATTCAGAGAGAGGCAACTCTGAGCCAAGCTATTTATAGAGAAATAGAGGCATTTTGGACTCCGGGAGATTCCTTATGAAATACAGAGAGGAACACAGAGCGCTTTTATCCTGGATGAAAGAGTGAAGATCCTTCCATAAAGCTGCCCGCCTTTGAAACTTTTCTCCCTCTTCAAAGTGTCTCTCACACGTGGGCTATTCTGACCTTATCTCCAGCCCTTTGATTAACTTTCAACATTGCCAAAAACCCTAAACTGATCAGAAGTATTTACTGATTTTTTGGTTGGGAAGAGTCAATGGAAGGGCCCACAGCGCCACCCCCAGGAAATAAAATCCAAGGGAGCTGCAGGCTCGGGCCTGCCAGAGAGCCTGCTTTCCTGTCTCTGACACTGCTTACAGCCGAAATGGCTCTGAGACCATAATTGAGGGCAAGCAAGATCAACTCCGTGTAACTGGAACAGACTGCAAAGCAAAGTGGTCTGCTCTTTCACACGTTGAAAATTGGCCCCTGATTTAGTTGTCTTGAATAATAATTATTTTGGAACTCACATTGTTAAGACATTAAATGTTTCTGGCCTGTCAAAGTCCTGCACGTGACTGTGCAACTCTAAAGAAACAAAGGGGCACTTAGTACCGGGGGGGAAAATGACTGAATTCCTTATTCACCACCTCTTCAGGAATATGGGGAAGGAATGGGGTACAAGAGGAAAGGCTGTTGGGATTTTAGTACACATACGTTCTTCTGAGATTTGGTTAGTTCTGTGCTAAGGACAGGATTAAATCCCAGAAAATGTATATTGTCTTGCTGTTTGGTGTCATTTTATAAACATATTTTAGTAACAGAAAAGCTGCCATATTGGACCAGATCAATAACCCATCTTAATCACACGTACCTGATACTTCATCTAAATTGTACACAGCTCACAGAGGAAAAAAACAAACTCTTCCTCATTGTAACACGGGTGTTCAGCTTACTTACCTGAAGTATGAGAATTAATTACCTTTATCTTAGCTCACATAGTGGCCATTGTTGTTACTGGCCAGACAATTAACCACTCCTAACCAAATTCACATGTAGTATTTGCCCTAATGATCGGATGCAGCAGTGTGCTCCATAGGCCAAATTTACACCCCAGCAAAGTGCTATTTCCTTGTGGAATACGAAAGGAATTGCAGTACCGTATCCCTGGTATACAGCATGATTGGATGGCTGGAGAATGTAGTTCATAATCATCGGCCTAGCATCTCTGAAGATGCAACTCTCCCATTTCCTGGGTTGCCCAGAGATTGGTGTGTTGGGTTATTTTAATAGTAATTTGTATTACAGAAGTCCATTTTCAGATCAGGGCCCCGCTGTGCTAGGTGCTGTACATTATTACACACCCACAATAAAAGACAGTCCCTTCCCTGAAAAGCTACAGTCTAAACAAAGGCAAGGAGAAAGGGAGCCATGTTACTCTTTTACCACTGAAGACAAAGCTGTCAATGTGATTTAAAAATACACTACATAGTTTGGGATCAAAAAAAAAAAGTCTGTGTCTCCTCTTTTGTAATTTCCTCTATGCACTGTTGCAATTCACTCTCCAGGACCGGAGAGCTGCTACAGCCTCCTGCTCTACACCTTTCTGCTCGCTGGTACTCGTCCAGTCTTCCAGCCCACTTTCTCCTCCTTGCCATTCCGCCGCACAGCTCTGCTGCTGTTGTAGTGCTGGAATTCTGCCTGCTGGGGCTCCGTGCTTTTCCAGTTTCCCCTTGGTTTCTGGCGGGTGTTTTTGTCAGGGAGGCAGATGGTGCCGTGCCAGTGGTCCTAGTGATGCAAGGAAAGGCTGCTGTTGCCACAATAGGCAGGCTGGGTAAACCCTGGTGGGAAGCAGCCTGTGACAATGGACTTCTGGAGCCGTTCCTCCAGAGGGGAAGGAGAGAGACAGAGCAGAAACAAAGAAAACTAGTGGTAAGAGGAGAGCGGGTAGCACTAAAGTGAAGGGGTGAAAGTTAAACAGCAAGGTATAGGAGAGAGCAATTGAGGTAAGGCATTAGTAAGAAGAATACGAAGTGAGGATCAGAGAGGATATTACCAGATTCTCAGGTCGGGGAGAGGAGAAAGGTATTTGTCTCTAAATGTTAGGCCTTTTCAGCAACAGTTGGGAATGGGTCCCATATGAAGAGAGATTAAAAAGACTTGGACTTTTCAGCTTAGAAAAAAGGCGACTAAGGGGGGATATGCTGGTGTGGAAAAAGTGAATAAGGAAAAGTCATTTACTTGTTCCCACAATATAAGAACTAGGAGTCACCAAATGAAACTAATAGGCAGCAGGTTTAAAACAAACAAAAGGAAGTTTTTCTTCACTCAGCACACAGTCAACCTGTGGAACTCCTTGCAAGAGGACGCGGTGAAGGCTAGAACTTTAACAGGGTTCAAAAAAGAGGTGATATATTCATGGAGGTTAGGTTCATCAATGGTTATTAGCCAGGATGGGTAGGAATGGTGTCCCTAGCCTCTGCTTCTCTGGAAGGGGGAGACAGGGGAGGGCTCACGTGAGGATTACCTGTTGTGTTCCCTCCCTCTGGAGCATCTGGTATTGGCCACTGTCGGGAGACAGGATATGGGGCTGGATGGACCTTGGGTCTGACCCAGTCTGTCCGTTCTTATGTTTAGAATACGAAGTGAGGGTCAGAGAGGGTATTCCCAGATTCTCAAGTCGGGGAGAGGAGAAAGGTATTTGTCTCTAAATGTTAGGCCTTTGCAGCAAGACTTTGGTGGATGGTTCTCTGAGCCCTTCCTTAGAAAGCAGTGGCCTGATCAGACACAGCTAGCAAATGCTTCGTTTGCCGGAGGGCAGGAATTTTCACTTCTTCCTACTCCGAGTTGCCTGTGCTGATCTTCTGTCCCAGGTCCAGAGTTATCTTTTCTTTACCCAGTAATGGTGCAGGCCTGGCCAAAGAGTTTGCAGGGCAAAAGGCGGCACACTGACAGTGACTGTGCCGCACAGACAGGAGGCTCCCAGCGGGGGCAGCGGGTGGCCAGGCGGGCACTAGGCATCGCGGGGCCCAAGGCAACTGCCTTGCTGGCCTTGCCCTAAGGCCGGGCCTGTAACAGTGCCTTTACTTGTACTGAGACAATATTCATAGAATCACAGAATCATAGAACCATAGAGCTGGAAGAGACCTCAGAAGGCCATCAAGTCCAGCCCCCTGCCCAAGGCAGGACCAATCCCAATTGAATCAACCCAGCCAGGGCTTTGTCAAGCCAAGACTTAAACACCTCTAGGGATGGAGACTCCACTACTTCCCTAGGTAACCCATTCCACTGCTTCACCACCCTCCTAGTGAAATCGTTTTTCCTAATATCCAAACTGGACCTCTCCCACCGTAACTTGAGACCATTGCTCCTTGTTCTGCCATCCGTCACTGCTGAGAACAGCCTTTCTCCAGCCTCTTTGGAACCTCCCTTAAGGAAGTTGAAGGCTGCCCTCAAATCCCCCCTCACTCTTCTCTTCGGCAGACTAAACAGACCCAACTCCCTCAGCCTCTCCTCGTACGTCATGTGTTCCAGCCCCCTAATCATTTTGGTCATCCTCCGCTGGACCCTCTCCAATGCATCCACATCCTTCCTGTAATTGGGGGCCCAGAACTGGACACAATATTCCAGATGTGGCCTCACCAGAGCCGAATAAAGAGGAATAATCACATCTCTGGATCTACTGGCAATGCTCCCCTTAATGCAACCTAATATGCCATTAGCCTTCTTGGCTACAAGAGCACACTGTTGACTCATGTCCAGCTTCTCATCCACTGTAATCCCCAGGTCCTTTTCTGCAGAACTGTTACTTAGCCATTCAGTCCCCAGCCTGTAACAATGCTTGGGATTCTTCCATCCCAAGTGTAGGACTCTACACTTGTCCTTATTGAACCTCATCAGATTTCTTGTGGCCCAATCCTCCAATTTGTCTAAGTCACTCTGGACTCTATCCCTGCCCTCCAGTGCATCTACCTCTCCCCCAGCTTAGTGTCATCTGCAAACTTGCTGAGGGTGCAATCCATCCCCTCATCCAGGTCATTAATAAAGATGTTGAATAAAACTGGTCCCAGAACCGAACCTTGGGGCACTCCGCTAGAAACCAACTGCCATCTTGTCATCGAGCCGTTGATCACTACCCGCTGGGCCCGACCTTCCAGCCAGCTTTCTATCCATCTTACCATCCATTTATCCAATCCACATTCCCTTAACTTGCTGGCAAGAATATTGTGGGAGACCGTTTCAAAAGCTTTGCTAAAGTCAAGGTATATCACATCCACTGACTTTCCCATATCCACAAAGCCAGTTACCTCACCATAGAAGCTAATCAGATTGGTCAGGCACGACTTGCCCTTCATAAATCCATGCTGACTATTCCTGATCACCTGCCCCTCTTCCAAGTGCTTCAAAACGGATTCCTTGAGGATCCCCTCCATGATTTTTCCAGGGACTGAGGTAAGACTGACCGGCCTACAGTTCCCTGGGTCATACTACCTGGATATTACCACAGTACTGTCCTCTTTCAGGTTCTCTTCCATGAGTGGCCGGTATGCTAGGCATGGGAAGGCTTTGCCTTCCCAAACCACCAGCCTGCTGTAGGCATTCTGGGGGCAGAGTGTTGCTGACCCCAATGCCCGCCCTCCCCGGTGCTCTGGGGTCATGTGCTGCCCTCCTTTGTCCCTGTGCTCCAGAGCTGGGGAGGCTGGGGCTGCGTGCATGTCCGCCCTCCCCATGATCATAGAATCATAGAATACTAGGACGGGAAGGGACCTCGAGAGGTCATCGAGTCCAGTCCCCTGCCCTCATGATGGGAGTGTGGGGGGGGCATGTGGTGCACTGCCCTGCTTCCCTGTGGGAATGGGGAGGTGGCTTGGCTCCAATGGGGGCGGGGCCTTGGCAGAAGGGGCATGGTTGGGTGTGGGGGCTTGCCTCCTCCAACCCTACTGTCACCGACTGCCCATGGACTTTTCCATACCTCAGCTTTCTGCAAGAGATGACGACACTTGGTTATTTTGTTACATCAGCTTTTCCGTCTCGGGAGGATTCAAATTAGGCTTTTCCAGCTCGTTGGCTAGAATGAAGCAGGAACACTTACTTCTCCCCTCTTGCTCCCTGGCATCCGCGTACAGTGGTATGCATGCCATGCAGTGCTCCTGCCAGCCATCTTTCTTCTGAATAGGGCTCTGCAGGGACTCAAATAAGACTAAAACCTTGGTGGTTGTTTTGAACTTTTTATGGGTTTTTTTTTTTTTTTGGCTCAGTGAGCCTTTTCTGGAGGAAGAATTAAGTAATTACAGCGTTCTCACACTCCAGACACTGCAATTCCACGAGAACAGCTGATATCTCATTATTTCGTTGCTGCGTGAAAGCAGACACGCCTACAAAAGGCAAACACATCTGCTAGAAAGGAGCCACACATGCCCCTATTCCAGATCACACAACGCGTCAGATCAATTCCATTGCTAATGAATTGTGGACGGGCCATTGCTGGGCCAGTGACAGCGATCGATTGTCCAAGCAGCAAGGGAGGTTGCCAGTTACGAACGCAGACACACGTGGCTTGTAAATCCCTGCACACCCATTCTGTGTGCACCAGTCCCAGCCCTAAATATCAAAGAAAGGGGCTAATAAAAAATAACAGAGTTTTTGTGGCATCCCCTAGTGGCTTATCAGGGCGTGACTCACCCAGCTGCCAGCCTCCACGGGTAGGTCGCTGTCTCTGCAACTCAAAAGCAGGGGCGTCCTGTGACTCCTCAGAGGGAGCCCCTCTTTCCCCTCAGGGCGTGTCAATATTTTGGGTGGTCTCCCAGGACCTGGTCATCCCTTCCACGAGGAGACTTATCTGACCAACAAGCTAGCTCAGTCTCAGGCTGCAACCTGGCTTCTCTCCCATGAGCTCTGCTCTTCTTGCTGGTCAGCCCTCTCTAGGCAAGGTGTCCTGCTTTAACACCCCTCTCCAGGCCTGACATCAGCTGTAAGTGCCCCCAGAGCCCCATTAACCCTTCTCCTTGCCCGCACGGGGCCCATCTGCCCCATCCTGAGCCATCGATACCACTAGTATTTGCTGCTCTGTGCTGAAGCAGTGAGGGTTCCCCGGTGTGCGGCTGCCTTCCAGGGTCACCGGGGCAAACGAATCGCTTTGGTTGGAATCGACGTGCCTTTCCTGTCAAGGGCGCGGGGACGAAGTCGCTCACCAGCCGGTGCACCGCCTCGTGGCGAGCCAGGCTTTTCCTCTCTGTATCCATGGCAACCGGCCCGTTCAGGTCCGCTGGCGCCTCACATGTTGTGACTCGGCTCTCTGGCCCGTCGTGGTTTCGACTCGCCCCTTGCAGCATCAGCCAGCGTCAAGGGCCACAACAGTCCAGCCGCCTTGTGCCAGGCCCCCAGCCCACTGACCCTTACACCCTCCCTGGGGCCTTCCCCAGGTCTTGCCTTGGCCCATAAGGGAGCCCAGCCACTGCCTCTCTCCTGGGTCCAGCCCAGGGCCCCTGCCTCTTCAGAGCAGGGCTTCTTCCCTGGGGATCTTTCTACGGCAACCGGCCTCTCGGCTTTCTTCGGGCTGCAGAGGAAAGGGGACAACGGCAAGGCACAACATCGCCCAAATGCGCCCCTGGCCCTGTCGGGGGAGAGTCCTGACAAGCCAGAGCAGGGTCAGTGTCCTCTGGGCAGCGTTTGCAGGAGCCCTCAGGCTGCTTTGTCCTCCGCTCCTTTCTGGGAGCGAATGGGTCCGTCCCCCTCCCCAGGCTGGCCCCGTCTGAACTGGGCGTCTCCCTTTTAAGGCTCCTGAGGTGAGATGAGAGGAAGAGACTGCGGTGGCGGAGGGGCGATTTGGAACAAACAGCCAATCCAAACAGGGCAGAGAAGGCTCCTAGACTGTCCCGAGGTGCCTGCTTGGCCCGCCGGTTGGTCTCTGGCTGGCTCCTCTCTACCCTTGTCCCCCAGGGCACAGGAGGCAGGGGGTGGAGGAGGAGAGGCACGACCCAGGCCCAGGTGCCCTCAGAGTTGGGGCGGGGTCTCCCATGCAGAGTTAAGGGGCCACCAAAGAGCTACGTTCTTTTCTGATGCTCACAGGCGGCGTCTCACAGCGTTCGTTATTGACACTTGCCCCCATGAAATAAAATATTTTTAAAGAACCAAAAACACCCCCAAGTTTAGATGTTGGAATGAGGAATGAAGAAAGGATAATGAGCTTCCCGTTCATAGGCTTTTGTGGGGCCTGAAATTCCGGCAGCTGCGTAAATGTGCAGCGCTGGTGCCGTAAGTCGGCATCCAGGACATGTTTCCACCAGAATTCCTCATAAATAACAATAGTCACCCTCACCTCTTGGTCTATCAGCCCTCCCAGAGAAAGCGCCCATCACAACACTGCAGACCAGAACTCCAGAGCCGTCCATCTGCCTCCCAGGTAGTGAAGAGTACAGGTGCACACCACCACACCTGACCTTACTGCTGTGTATACATGTATAATGCGTGGAGCCATCTTACAGTGGCAAGAAACAGCTTTGGTTAGAAGGACAGCACCTGTAATGTCCTGGGACCCCACCCTTCTTAAGCCCACCGAACTAGGAGTTGGGAAAAACCCAGGGGAAAAAAAAGAATCCACAAAGAACCCACTCCAAATTTTACACTAAGTTCAGTGCGTGCTGAGACAGGACTTTGGGGGATTAGTGAGCAGTGTACAGATAATCAGAGCTGCATAAAATTTAGGTGATCACTTATTTCTTATTCTACTGCAACATGCATACCAAAAGTCAGAAACTCCTGATAAAACCAAAAGCCTTACCAATAACCAGAGCTGCAGTTGACTCTTGATTATACCTTCTTTTTAGCCTCCTAACATTCTGTCTGAGGTAGGCACACAGTGATTCATGGTCAGAACTGGACTTATCTACACTGTACGTTTATTTTGAAATAAGCTAACCCGGAAGAAATACTCTGAAATAGCTTATTTCAAAATAGCATGTCTACACTACAGGAAAGCCTCAGAATTAGTCCCAGGCAGGCTCCCTTAATGTGGACGTGCTGCCTCGATTTAGAGCCCCAGGAAGCACTGGGGAATAATTAGTTTGAATGGCCCTGGGGGGGGGAGTTTTTTCAAAATAGCAGCAGTGAAGCATCCACACTACAGCTATTCCCAAATAGCTATTTTGGAAGAGGCGTTATTCCTCGTGGAATGAGGTTTACAGAAGTCAGAATAAGCTGTCTGTTATTTTGAATTTATTCCAAAATAACGGAATCGCTGTGTAGATGCTTGCATTGTTATTTTGGAATAACAACCGTTATTCCGAAATAACCCTAAAAGTCCTATCTCCTAGACTGATCGAACCACTAGGAAGAGAAACACACAGAAAGCTTTGAAGCCCTGCAAAAAATGCACCCTGGCTTCTAACCCCCTGACATCACCACACATCCCTCCTCCTAATTTAATTAATTAAAATTGTTCATGTTTTCATGAAATCCTTTGTTATATATTAATAAAAATGTGATTTAAATTTTGCATTTTCTTCTTATCCGGTTAATAATGACCTTATCTGAATGTGAATGGCAGCAAATGTGCTGGTCTTTGAACACGGATCTTTGGAGTTGGAACTGTTTTGTGGAGAGAATACAGTTTTACAGATAGCAGCAAATATCTTTTCAGCGACTTCTCCTTTGTGTTGAAATTGCCAGAGGGGACTGTATAGAATCCTGTCAGTGCTAGTGGGTGTTGGTGTGTGCAAGCTCTAACTGCAGGACACAACCGAGAGAGAGAGAGACGGAAGGAAAGTTACCAGAAACACAGGCTGCACTTGGGCAGCTGAATAGTCAAGCATTCTAGAAAAGAACCTCGTATGGCTTTTATATTAATCCAGAACAGACTCCTGAATTCAATAGACACAACAGGGTTCAGTGTGAAGACACAGTTAAATGAGGACCCCAAAAGGGGAGCTATGCTAAAAAGTAAATGCCATAAGGTTCATTGCTCTAACATCAATAACATTTGCAGCAATGTAATTTCTGCCATCCTTCAGCATGCTGGAATCTATACTGAGAGAGAGCTGTTGCCAGGTGTGTGTAGGATGGAGATAAATTTGGATCTGGATTAATTAGGGCTGGTTGAAAGAGATGATGGGAACACCCATGGCAGATTTCATTGCCTTGGAATGTCTTCTCCATAAGGAACTGAGCGGCTCTGCAGTTCCAGAGTCCTCCCCCAAAATCCCGCCTGGATAAAAGGGAGCGCTGCAGGTGGTCTGCGCGAGCTCTCTCTGAAGTGCAGTGCTGCCTCATGAGCATGAAATATGGCACCACTTAGCTGTCTCTTGAGCCCCTGGGTGACTTGCATGTATCTGCAGGCCACGCCAAGAAAACGGAAAGTAGATACTGAGGGAAGAAGAGATTAATCTAGAACAAGACCTACTGCAGTCTGACGAAGATGGCACAACCCAGCATCTTTGCACCATCGAAGTGCTGTCGGAACAGCAACAAATCCTCAGGAGGTTGGTAGGCAGCTGTGCCCACTCAGCTCTGCAGGTCATCGTATTGGGAACATGGAGTCACCATCTCCCTTCCCCTACCCACCAGCTTGTGGGTGGCAGCAGGGACCTTGCAGAACCCACTGTCCCCTTTTCATGGCCCCAGAAGAGGGGGTCAGCCTCATGCCTGCTAGAGTCCCTGCTCCGTATACAGAATGAAGTTAGGGTGTAGCCAGGGCTACTCAAAACGTGGTCCATTGGCTGCATGCGGCCTGTGGCCTGTTTGTTTGCAGCCCATGGTGTGGTTTGGATTTACGCGGGGCTCAACACGTGGCCCGCGGGTGGGAGCCAAAACAAAAAAGTAGTCAATAAAATGGTCTTCTGTTGATGAGTGTTTTAGTAGTTAAATTGCCGGACTGTCATTGCTCCTTAAAAGTGCTGTCATATGGGTGGAAACTGGGTAACTGCTGCATTTTATTAATATCAGCAGAACTGACTTAAATAGGGCCTGCGTGTTGTGTAGTCTTGCCTTAATCTTTGTATTCATGCCCGTAAGTGTGAAGGAAGCTATTTGCATAAATTTGCATATATATTTGCATGTATATGCAACCACACTTCAGTTGCGGCCCTCGGCATATGCTGTGAGTATCCTTGTTTCCCCCGGGGCTTCCGAAGTTGAGTAGCCCTGGCATAGCCCTCTGTTTGTTCCAGTTTCCTGAACGGAGGCAGCAAAGAAACGTGACATCAAGCAGGGGGAGACAGCGATGGGAGGATCATATAACAGTCACCGGCAAAGTTTTTCTGGAGGATTGGCACTTGTAGTCATGAGCCCTGCTCACAGCCTTTCCTTGCTGGTGGCACACCAGCTCCTCTGTCAGGCCAGGGTTAAATCAATAGAGCACGTGGGAGGAAGGGGTATTAATGAGGTCGTGGTGCAGCTAGCTACTTTGCACAGCCCTTTGAAGATGTGACATGCTGTCTAAGTGCTGAGTATTAATAACATGTGAGGGGCTTGCCGGCACTAGAAGCATACTGCTCCTGGATGGGCCAGGTGCATTCAGCCAAGCAGGATGATCAACATCTGCCAAATACATCTGGCAGGTTTTTCAACAGAAAAGCTGTTGACGTAAATATGTAAGTAAAGTAAGTATGTCCCTTTGGTCCATCTCTCTACTCTGATGAGGGATGACGATTAAATTCACCAGAGATTACACATAAGTAGCTGCAATGGAAATCTAATGGAAAAGTTAGTTCTCACATAGTGGTAGGTGAGGGTTTTGTGGATCTTGGCAAAATTGCTATGCAGCACAACAAATATTTTTTGAAAATATGTTAATAGAATCAAACTAAAAGGAACCCCTCCCCACACACACACTCATTTAAAGGGGATGGAAGAGAAAGAAGACATAATTGCAAGAACTCTGAAGCCAACTATGGACTTTGCAGGTACAGAACTGCTGATAGCTGTGTGTTCTCCAGGCTTAATGACAGCACCCCTTCCTTAAACTGACCTCAGAATTTCCAGAGGCTAGAAATAAGACACTCTATCCTTACCCTCTGGCATAAAGCGACATGCAATTGTTTTCCATTAGGAAAGCTTCTATTAACTCATATCACTTACTAGCTCATGACAGCAAACCAGCATGTGACACGCTTTCCCTTTTCCATGAACTTTCTTCTGTTGTTTGTGTATTAAACATGAATGCAAACAGCAGGAGGCTTAAACATCTACGGTGCTGTCTTCTTATTGCATTGATTAATTTCATATGGCACTTGCAAAATTTGTGAACACAAAATATGTGACTTCTATACTGTATTAGGCAACATACAATGGGATGGCAAAGTGGTCTTGAATTGTCTAATAGAGGTTTCAGCCTACACTAGTATTACTTGGATTGAAGCTTATTATCCATGTTCCTCGCCATCGGAGACACATGCTCATGGAAATTCAAGCAGCCTTTCTTAGTGACACTTTAAATTACAGGGGCATAAATATCTTCTCGCCATTCTCTAATAGTAGCTGAGGAACATTGAATTACATGGTAATTACCATGCAGAGACGGGGTAACAGCATGGCTAGTTCTGTGTCATTATGGGAAAGGTACATGGTTATTTCTGTGTTCAAAGTGCTGATTAGTATGAGAATCTATTGTGACTTCACTAACTGTAATTACACAGTAATCAGTATGCGCCTGTAAACAGTCACTGCTGGTATTTATCAGTTAGACAGAGTTACCATAGGATGGAACCGCCTCGTCCTGCTATTTGTGTCTCTCTCCCTGTAGCTCTTACCATTTATTTTGTCCTCATAATTGTTGTAAATATTGAGCCAACTTCTGCAGTAAGTTATGCTGGACTTACACCAGTGTAACTGAGAGTTTCATTTGCACACACGCCCACTGGCTGTTGCAAGAACTTAAATTTTCCTTAAAGGTTGGCTTTAATGAACTGATAAACTAATACAAATAAACTCCAGAAAAAAAGCCTCTTACAACGAAGTCTTAAAAAAAGAACAGCTTCTATCAAAGTGGAATCCTCTAGGAAACAAATTACAATTTGTACACTGCAATGCATTGACATTCACTAAATAACATCTCTGTACCAGACTTTATTATAAGCCAGTCCCAATGCATTCGAATAGAATACTATGCTTCACTTAAAATAGATGAACCAAATCACAAGCTAGACTTACTGAGTCTGACATCTCTAAACTGGTGAAAAATCTAGGCTCTGGGCCCAGAAACAGCTGCAAACCTTAAATTAATCTGATCAGAACTTAATTAAAGGACCAATGTACCTTTTGGTGTTTTCACAGAATGCTAGAACTGACCACTTGATGAATGCCAGCTTACAGAAAAATAGTGCTTGACAGTAATTAGTATGACTGGGCAGTTACATGAGAATAAACATTTGTTTAATTAATACAAGTAATAAAGTTTAGAGAGAAAAGGGGAAATTTGTAATAAAGTTTGGAATAATACAAATTCCCTTTGGCTAGAACTATATGTACTTGTTGCTTTGGTGGATGTTTTCTTAAAATGTTGTGAGTTCTCCTTTCAGTCAACAAACTTAACTTGCTGCAATTGGGAATAATTCTTTTGGCCTGTCTACTCACTAAATTGACTACACTTCCCTCAAGGTATAGAGTGAAAACTCACTAAAGGGCAACTAAATGTAGCAGAAATACAGCCCAAAGCATTTGAAGTTTTAGGCTTTTCTATAATTGACATTTCTGACATTGATTTTCGGATAAAAATGGAGAATAATGTGTAATGAATAATGTACATGCAGCCTTAAGAGGACTCTGCTCAATTACATGCCCCAGTATTCTTTACGTTTGGTTGCCTCCATGGCATGAAGCCAAAGTCAGTTGCAATGGCAAAATCTGGAAATGATACTGAGACATCAGGAATATTAAAAGGCTAAATAGGGGACAAGCTAGCAAGATACAACATTGACACTGATTAAAAATCTAAATGATTTGTTTAATCTAAATCTCCTTACTTAATATAACCTCCTTAGTGATTCAGACCATGCTCAAGTACCAGCGGGCAAGAAGATGACAACTTTGAATATACTTGGAGAGCAGGATTGTCTCACGGTTAAGAGGAATGCTTTACTGGCATCATTAAGCAGCCATGTTTGCTTGTAAAAAGTATATTCTCCTTGTGTCCTAGTAGGGCCATGTTTGCATATGAACACTGCAGACAGTCTGTTGATCATTCACGGATTGTTACGATAGTGACAAACTTGATTCTCTGCTTTTAAATCAGCCAAACCCCACAAAAACTAAATACCATCTCTCCATTTGTGGAGGTGAAAGCATGACTGCTCAAAGTCCATCTGCCTCATTATTTCTGTTCTTTACAGTAATCCCCCTAATTGCCTCTGTGTTAAACTCTCTCCTTTGTATCCCCTTTCTGAAGTAGACTAACCATCCCTGAGATACTTTCTTAAGCACTTATTCATTACATTTAGATGAAGAGATTAATACTTAGTTCTTTTCTTCATATGGGAAAAAGAAAGCAGACCCCAGTTCTCAGAATTGCCATTAGCTATCCCAATACTGATGGACCCTAGTAAGTTTCTTAGATTTTTGACCCTGCTTAAATGTAGAGCATGAAACTGTTCTGTATATATGTTTTGTCTTGATGTAGTCATTCTGTTACACCAAGATACTGGAGACTAAGGCAAAATGACCTCAAATATGGGACAAGACAGGGTTCAATCAAGACAGAGTTCATCTACAAAAGAGGGGAAAGGTCTTGAAGGGTCTGAGAAGGAAGCTAAATTTGAAAACAAAAATATATATGCACTATGGTGCTAGCGTAAGTTGCATACACCAAAATTAGATGTGAAACTGGATCTGCACCCATGCAAACCTCACTTCTGACGTACATTGGTTATTTTGCACGCACACTTCTACATGTAGCCATTTAAAAATCTGGGCTTAAATGCTTTGAAAATAAGAGATCACGTGGTGCATTGTTGAAGATGGGGAGGGGGGAAAAGTTTCTTTGTCTACAAGTATATTTATTAACGAAGGATAAAAATCATCTCTGGCAGAAATGGTTTAGCTGTATCTAGAGAGGAATAAACTCCTCCAGAGATAGGGGAACACTGCTCACCCATCTCTCTCTCTCTCTCTCTCACACACACACACACACACACATCCCCATCAATGTCGCTTCTTCAGTTCAGACACTTGTATCAGAATCTGAATATACCTAAATTCTCCTAGACAAGTATACGCTAGAAGAAGAAAGGCTAATATCTGTGTGCACCTTAGCACAGCCGAGAGTAGACTATGACCCAAAAGGGGATTTTTTTGCACATTAAGAGGAAATAATGTCTGATATTGATTATGCTTGTGTACAGGCAAAACCCCTTACATCTCCCAGTCAAGCTGTTCCTTAAACTGTTGAGCTGAACTATCTTGGAAATGCAACACTGGTAAACTCAAATAACTGGCCTTTTTTTGCTCTATATCATCCATTCAATGTGTTGTCTGGATGAATGGTCAGGACCTTCCTTGTCCCATATACTGCTGCAATACACATCATCTCATACAACCTACAGCAAAACTTTTGACCAATTGGTTTTTATTGCTGAAGACTCCATATAAGATGCTGGAACCAAATGGAACCAGATCTCTTAGTTCTCTAATTTAAACCTGTATAGATGCTTGAGCTTTGTATAGTTCCCCAGTCAACTTGAAATTTTCCAAAGCCAGTCAGTGGACTCAGGCTCTTAGGGTATGTCTAGACTGCATCCCTCTGTCAGCAGAGGGATGCAGATTAGGCAGGTCGACATTGCAAATGAGGCAGGGATTTAAATATCCCGCGCCTAATTTGCATAAAAATGGCCACCGTGTTTTGCTGACTCAGCACGTTGTCAGAAAAAAAGCGGCAGTCTAGAGGGGGATCTATCGAGAAAGAAAGCCTTTTTTGACAGATCCCTTATGCCTCCTGCAAGGATAAGGGATCCTTTCTCGACAGACCCCCCTCTAGACTGCCGCTTTTTGCCGACAAAGTGCTGAGTTGGCAAAACGCGGTGGCCATTTTTATGCAAATTAGGTGCAGGATATTTAAATCCCTGCCTCATTTGCAATGTTGACCTGCCTAATCTGCATCCCTCTGCAGACAGGTAGTGAATACTCGTAGTGAATAACTCCAAGAGCTATGGATACAGCCAGAATCATCAATGCAAAGAGAAAGTGTTTACAAATCTGAATGTGCAGGATGCCCATGAGCAGGAGGTTAAGCAGAGAAATGGTGTATCTGTCACTGATACCAACTCCAAGGTCTTCCTGCCCTCAGGAAATGATATACTAGGTTCCTTATTTGCAGTTCTCCATGGGGCTTACCGCAGGAGATGGTATCCAGGACTGAGGTTAAGAAAAAGGTGGGTGGAAAGAACAGGACAAAATATCCTTACTCCAAATGCCCAGGCTAGTCTCTTCACAATGTACTAAACACTGACATTCTTGCCCCTCCCTTCTGTACATCCTGAATTTTCCATACAGAGTAATTTTAATCCAGCTGCATTTGGAAAACAGTAATGGAGTTAATGCTAATTTAATGCAGCATCAAAAGTAATGAATTAATTCAATTTA
The DNA here is from genome assembly GCA_032595735.1 of Pelochelys cantorii. NCBI lineage: Eukaryota > Metazoa > Chordata > Testudines > Trionychidae > Pelochelys > Pelochelys cantorii. Next base: position 3,336,890 of record CM064347.1, read on the forward strand.
TCGGCATTCATTAAAAATCTCCCTCTCTAACCATTACTAAAGCCCCTGTCCCTTGTAGTGTCTTGACACGGGACGTTTCACTGAAGCATCTGTAACTGGTACTGGTTCTCAGTTCTCTATCAGCATCTAAGTCTGGTATCAGCAATACTCTCTCTAAAAGTCACTCTTGTTTTGCTTTCTTATTTCTCTCATTTTTGGTTTTTAAGGGAGGTGGTGGCTACACATGCCTAATTCTGTTTTCTAGTTACTCGTTTAAACATATGCCATATTTATCTTGGAAGGCGAGGCACCAAAAATACCATACCTATTTGCAGGAAAACACTGAAATATGCACTTTTCAAATACCTACAGGCTTGTCTTCCAAAACAATATGTTTTATTATGGAAGCATTAGTTGCACCCATAACATTTACGGTTGCGGTGACTTCTGCTCATAAAGCAGACGTTCAGACTCTTTGTTATAGATGAAGATACAGTATATCCTCCCTAAACATGCAATACTTATTTTCTTTGAGAGGAGACTGAAGTGTCTGAAATGAAAAAGTTAACTGTATCAGCATATTTTAAATTGTGATAATATTTCATAAGAACAATCGCTAAGGAATTTTACCTTAAATACAGAGAGATTTGGACATCATTCTTAAGATCTTAAGATTCTTTCTTTCTATTTGACTGAAGAAGCAATCAAGTGTTTCAATAAAATTACATGCTGGCTTGAAAAACTCTCTGTTGTGTAATCCACTTTACTATTTTGTATTATGTAGGAATTAAAAGACAAAATACCTGCATTATCTTAAATACTCTAGAGAAATGTATTTCAAAAAGTATCTTGAGTCAAAATGTAGCAAATCAAATGTATGTATTTTCCATATTTGTATAGTTTTCATTATATTTTTGATCTAAGTTACTCTCAAGTCTCTTTCATATTTAAAAAATGAACTACACACCTATCATGCAAGATGTAAAGAAGTATGTTCAACTAGTTCAAATTAGATTTACAGTAAAAATACACTTCCAAAGAAATAGCATTTCCATTTTTGTTCATGTTTTTAACAGAATTCCAGACTAGTACATCAAATGTGGAACTGTACAAGTATGTGAAGAAACATTAGGATTGCAGTAGTAAAAAAAAATGTACAGCATTTGAAACCAACAAGCTCTAAACAACTGAACAATACCACAGGATTGAAACAATCATGGGGACAACATAGGTCATTGGAGACAGTAAGTGAATCCCAATGTCCCTACATAAAGGCCCTATATAGAATATTGTATCTTACTTATATGCAAAATCCCTGATTTGATTAAACCAGACAATTGATTTAATTGTCTGGTTTAGGTTTTAGATAATAGAAACATGAGATTATTCCCCTCCATCAGTCTCAGCTATTGAAAAGGCAATATTGAGAACTGATTTCAATTATGTGGATTCAGGTAGTTAAAACAAAAGATCAAAAAAAAATACCAGAAACAACCAGAAGCTCTCTCCAAATTGTTAACGGTTACATTTTGCTGCAGCACTACTGAATTTAATAGTAAGATTTGAAAACCATTTTGTTTACATAGGAATACACAGGCTTTTATTTATGGCCTGTGTCCATTTCATATCAAACCAACATTGCCTTTTAAATCAAGAAAAAATCCAACTAAAGCATTTAACAAAAATAAAATTCCCGAGGTAATTGACAATAAACAAACCACATACAGCAGGATATCTGTGTCTGAACACCCTTTTGAAAAGATAGAAGCATACCTTTTAATAATCCATTAACCAATATTATTTCCTTTTTAGACATTTTTGCTATGGGGTGTCTAGTAAAGTTTGCTAACTCAACCTGCAAGGGGTAGGGGAAGCTAAACATATATTTGTAACAGTGTACAAATGTAATGAACAAGGTTAAACTGTTTGTTTTTTAGGGATGGGAATATAACCCCCATCAAAAATCTTATCCAGTCATGATTTCCTATGCGGACTTTCTTGTTTTTCAGATTAGTCATCTTTATTTACCAGAATTGAAGAGCAAGAAAGGTTAATAAATATCTTAAATACATCAGGGTCCCAGTCTCACAGGCCTTGTGCACCAGATCTCTCACTGGCCTCAGTAGGTATTTGGCATGCGCAAGGTCGGCAAGCTTTCAGCTGAGAAACCTTTATAAATATAGCACTTTAAAACCAAAACACTGTTTGCACGGAGCCTGGCCTAATGAATCATTTTCAGTACACTGAAAGGAGGAAAGAACACGAATTTTAGCATTTATCTTGCTGCTAGTTTGGAATAATCTTTTGCCGATTTCAATCCTATGGGAACAACAGAGCAGTGTTTACTAAGTCAGCCACATACAACCTAACACATCTGACTGAAGAACCTTACAACAAGATTGAAAAGAAACAACCTTATAGATGGAACAGACAGCTCATAGTCTGTATTAAATAAACCACTGGGCAAGTAGAATACAGCATTCTAACTCAAATGTAAACCTTGCTGAAGCATACTTATTTTTCTCCTTAAAGAATGAAAGATTATCTTTCAAAAAAAAAGGAGAAGGAGCTCACAGCACAAATGATATTCAGAAGAGCAAAGGTCTCATAACTAGAGAAGGAATTAAATTGAACAGGTCCATTATGGTTTAAGGAATAGCCATTTTTATTAGTATCCATAACAATATATTCTTACCTGCTTTTTTATACCTTCAAACCATTAAAAAGGCCATATATGTTTGTGAAATATAATTTTGTTTCAATGTTATCTGCCAGGTTTTTAAATTAATCTAACAAATATTTTTTTCTTTGTTTCTAGGGGACAACATTACCCAATGTGGTCTCAGAAATAGGTTGACCATGCCTACACTGCTTTCAGATGTCTGGCTTGCCCTAACCACAATATAGGACAGACACCTTTGATTGCATAAAAGCCATATTCGTTTCCTTTTCAATGTTAACTGAAGTGAAACTGAGTTTCAGCAACAAAATTAAGCGGTTTGTGTAAATTATAACGTTCAGTAACAATTTTTAGCATCAACTAACATTTATTTATTTCTCTATAACGAAAATATCTAGACCCTGTTTTACAAACTGGATTTTTCACCCATATGTTTAGGACTTAAGAGGCAGATGTGTATCATATTTAGAGTTTACTCTAAGCAGATACTGTATTTGATGTGCCATTTTCTAATCAATTTAAATACAAACAGCCTACCTGCACTGTGAAATTAATGCTAAATGTAACTGCGGCTGTTACCAAGTAGTTTCCACAAGTGGTTTTATTACTGGTTAGATTTTACAAATTCTGATATTCAAACAGACTTTCACCTTAAAATTCTAAAACAACAAAGCAACCAATAAAGGGCATAGGACTATTCAAAGTAACAAATTCTTGCAACATTTTTGCCCTTTGTTATAAATATACAGAGAGAAAAAGAGAGAAATGGACATGTTCCAAAGTACGTAGATAAAACAGTATATAAGGCACATGGCAGTCTTTGAAAATTACAGAAGCTTTAGCCAACTTAAATTAATTGCTGTTTCCCTTACTCAGTCCACAAAACTGTACAGTTACACAAATGTTGTGTTGCAGATAGATCTTCCAAGTTATTCTTCAGTCCAAACTCTAATATCAGAACAATACATTTCCTTCTGTTTTCAGGAGAGATCCTAAGTGTGGTTAGTCACTTGCTCAAAGCCTCTATTAAAATACTCTTGGAATTCAACTAAGAATAATTTCTTTTTTAAAGAAATTATTGAGAAAGAGTCATCAGAAAAGATTTGTGAGAGTTGTCTGTGAAGGACTTCGAGATTCATGAACCTCAAGACTTCCGGGCACTGACGTCAAGACAGCTGTCACAGTAGGCATGGTAGGGTTAGTCAAGTCTGTTAAAGTCGTGGGAGTGCTAGATGGACTCATGGAGGCATTGGATATTTCTGAGGCGGGTCCTGATGGGGTTCCTGCTTGGAGTGTGGAATCTGAAGTCTTATCCACTCCTGTGTTTTCTTGACGTAAGAGGTTCCGTCTGAATTTGGCTCGGGCATTTTGAAACCAAACCTGAAATAATTTAATATAATAGAGTAGCATTTAAAAACCAGCTTTTTTTTTTTTTTTAAGCAAAAGACACAAATTCAGCACAGTCTCAGATAGGTATATTTGGGTACTGAATGCATGTAGGTAGAACAGCTCACTTTGCTACAGTAACTCCACAGGTTGTGCCCAGTTGTGTGACTTGTTCTCTGCTTAGCATGTAAAGCATTTTTGTCTTTCCCTCACCTGTCTAAGCAAACAGACTGTGCACTGGGATAGGAAGAGGAAACAGGATGAAAGAGAGGAAACTTGCCCTCCAGACAGTGGAGAAAATAGTCATAGGGTTTTAGTAGGCCACTGTGTTCATGCACCTCCTCCCAGCTCCTGAAAAGTACATGTCAGGATAGGAACGGAACTGACAAGACAATGTGTATAATATCAGATTCACCAGCCCAGGCCATTTTTTGGTCCATCCCTCCTCCCACCATGCACCACAAAGGATATAGACTCCATGCATGACATCCTGCTCTTCTCGTCTTCCCACACAGCTCCTCTACAGCACCAGAAGGAGAGAACTTTACCCTCTCTCTGAAAGATTTGCCACTCTTTCTCCAGAAAACCTTCCTCACCCTAAAAGTGTTTTGACTCCACTTTCTGCCCCAGTCTCTCTGCAGAATGTTCCCTCGCATTGTTATGAAGGTATAAAAACAAATCGTATTGTACTAAAACATAATTTTTAAAAGTAACAATATCAATGTGCAAAGAGTATATTTATCTGAATGTAGCTAGAACTATATTTATCTCCTGTATTGTCTAGCTATTATCTCTCTGCCTATGACTGAGACAAGAGCTGCAAAGTTCATCTACTGAGGCTAAATTGCCAAGGCTTCTCTCCGGGGGAAATGGTGCCTATCCCATGCCTATGGGGCTTGTTTTAAAATAAAACACCCTGCTAGTTTATCTCAAACTAAATATCAGTACAAATATTTTAACCCCCAAGAATATTTCTATCAAATCCAGGTACTGAGTGATATCTCTATTAAATTTCAAAATGGCATTAGAAGTCCTATGCTCATGCTGATGCAGACACACAGACATTACTGGGATAATATATCCCCTGGCTCTGATCTTACAAAGGGAAGCCCCACTATTTAGGTATCAGAGAGTGTCTCATGTTATTATGTGGTATCACCTTTAACTGACTCAGCCCTGCTCTCACTGAGCTCACGCTGACTGATTTCATTGTGAGTAGCATCAGTCCCGGTCTGTCTAGGTGCAGAGGGCCTTCTCGTTCTTTCTCCAGGAAGTGCCACAGAAGGGGGGTAAGAGAGAGGAGATATTGGTGAAGATCTCCTCTCGCAGTTTTCTGCCAGACAGTCTGTTGTGAAAGTGGGGGTGGGAACCATCCACACAGAAGTCTTATGTGTCCCAACCCCGCCAGCTTCCTAGCCAGTATGGTTTTGCTGCAGCTTGGGCAGTCCCAGAAATCACCTTTGAGTGTGAGCCCTACCACACAGAAGAGGGGTATGAAGTGTAAAGATAACAATCCTGGGATAATGCCGTCCCTCTGAATTCCCACTCCCTCCCTGGCCTGTCTATTTCCCACTTATGGATCCCCAGAACCAAACACCCTTTGTGGAGCCCAGGGGAAAAGGGGATGCTGTTGCAAACCCTCCTTTCTTCAGGGAAAGAGGAAGAGATCCATGTGAAGAAGTGTTTAGGTATGTTTGGGACAAGGGGTGGAGTTAAAGACAGATGGACAGCCTGAATGTGAAAAAATTCCCTTTATCCTCATGTGTAACTCTTACTAACATCTTTTCAAATGGTACATATAGACCAAGGGTGGTACATGTCCATTTGTGTCCTTGCTTGTTCAGCTTAGTGTTTTTAATAGTTTATTTTGGCATTCCTCTTGTTTAGAGGGACACTGTCATGTAGGTTAGCCCCATGCATAGGTTTGGTATATTACAATCAGGAAAAACTTTCCCTAAAATAAATATTAGTACTAACTTGTTAGGGTTCTTTACAGATGTCAGAGAGGTATATTATTATTATTTTTCATGTAATTGAAAAGTGCCAGTGATGTGTTCAGTTCTGGGCAAAACAAAGGGGAAATGGATTTTGGCTTAAACCTTCACCTGCCATTCCCAGGCCCTGATTCTGCAATCGGATCCATGTAGGCAGAGCTGTAGGGCTCCACTAAGAGTGCAAGAATCTGTCCGCATGGTTCCAGCAGAAGGACCAGGAACCACGCCTGGTGCAAAGAACAAAGGGGAAACAGATTAGTCTATTTTGATTATTTACACTGAAAGTATGGAAAAGTATGGGAAAAGTATGGTAAAAGCAGCCATCAGAAATGACGCACGTTGGGAATTTTTAAATCTGTATTTTTTTATTTTAAATAATATAAATGATTGAGTACAAGTATGGGAATTTTTATTTTCGGAATTTATATTATATATAGATATGAGACAATGCCCCTTTAATAGCAGGGAAAAGGGTAATAATGGAATTAAAGAACTGCTCACTGTTGATGAAGGCTGAATAACTCAATCCTTCTGTAATGAAAATAAAACAGCCAAAGTCACCATATCACTAGTTCCAGCCGTGTGCACATGTCATCCCCTGACTCTATCCTAATATGTATACATAGGGAAGAGGGCCAAGCCCCACATTCTAGCAAAATTTCAGTTGCTAACCAGGAAGCAACATGCTGCTTAAAACGAATTATAAAATTTCCCAATACATTAGAACTACTTTGCTCTCCCACCCTATTCCTAAAGTCCAATGGATCTTTAACTGCAGTGCTGCTAAAAAAAACCCGCTATAGTGTCTTTAAATATCTAATTTTGTATATAAGCTAGTGATCTGGAAAAGAGAGCGTGTAAAGCCTTTTTTCTTTCATCTTCCAACGTCATTAAACACTTGGAATCAAATCCTACCTTTGACTGCCCATGCAGCTGCCTGTGATTACTACCAATGGGAGTTGCACACACAGAAAGATTTTGACAGGGTGCATTTTCCCTTTAATATGACCCATTCCTTTTAGCATTATGGTATGAAATGCTGGACTATATTTTAGGTGCTGTCTAAAACCAGGGATAATTCCTAATTCCCTGTCTCTCCAGGGTGTTGCAGGATTATTAACTGGTTAGTGTTTGTAATGTGCTTAAATATGCACAATGACGAGTATTAACACTGCTACTTAAAAAGCTTCTAGATATTGACTGTACTAAGATTCTAAAAATTATTTAGAGTTGTGTCAGAAAAGAATAGCCTAAAACAGCTATCATCAATACATTCTATATAGTTGTGTGTGTGTAGACTTAAGATGTGCAATATTTTCAGCCAATACTTTTACTCAAGGGAATTGATAGAAACAAAACAATTGTTTGTGTGAGTTGTCAGTAGTGTGGGCCTGAGTCTCTCCCACCTTGAACTATGTGTAATCATATATATCTCCGCGGAGAGGATGTAAAAGGCTACCAAATCAGAATTCTCCACTCATGCACAATGGTGGTAATATTTTAAGCCCACTTTGCAAGTTCCTGCACTGAACCAGTAACAGTGCTATATTTACACAAGGAAACAATAACACAACTGTGCACAACAGGCTCATAAGAATATAAAAACAGCCAGATTGGGCCAGACCAAAGGTCCATCTAGCCCAGTATCCTGTCCTCCGACAGTGGCCAGGGCCAGATGCCCCAGAGGAAGTGAACAGAACAGGGAATCATCACATGATAACTCTCCTGTCACCCACTTCCAACCTCTGACAAACAGAGGCTAGGGACACCATTCCTACTCATTCTGGCTAATAGCCGTTGATGGACCTAACCTCCATGAATTTGGCTAGTTCTTTGTTGAATCCTGTTACAGTCCTGGCCTTCACAATGTCTCACATCAGTTAGATAACCAGTAATCTGGTCTTCACTATTTAGGAATAAATAACATAAAAATTAAAAAGTGTGGAAAATGCTTAATGACTTTTTGTTCAAGGTCTGAACCATATGAACCAAAACTACCACTGAAAAACAGAACCAGCTATACACTCAACCACTACCCTATATATGAGTTAATGGTGTTGAATAGCAATGGATGCACAACAAGGCAGGATTGTTCAGTGGTTGGGGCAGTAGGCTAAGGCTAAGGAGACATACACTGAAGTCCCTGTTTTCCACAGACTTCCTTGGACAAGTCACTTAGCCTCTCTGCATACGCCTAGGCTGCAGACATGAGCAAACCTCCCAGGCCAGGTACACAAATGTGTGGTATCAGCTGTTGCCTTAGCAAGCTAAAAATAGCTATGTAGATGTTGCAGCTCTGTCAGAGGGTCATGTAAGCTCAGGCCCAATGGAGCAGGGCTAGCTTGAGTTTATATGGCTAGCCCCAGCAATGTCCACAAGACTATTTTAGCATGGTCATGTGAGTCTTAGTACCACAAAGCTCCTTCCTTCCTGCACTGTAGACATGTGCCTCAGTTCTCCATCTGTATGATAGGTATAATAGCACTGTCCTATCTCACAGGGATGTTGTGATCATATACATACAAAAGAGTGCAAGGTGATCAGATACTAAGCTGATGAGGGCCATTTAAATATCTTTGGTAGACCTTTCTGCCTACAACATCTCCATTTTTGTAATTACTGTACAAATGAATGGCTTGTTTTTAAACAAATTGTTTAGGACAATCTCATTACTTCACACTATTAACTGGGATCATTGTGCACTAAAGATTGCTGAATTTTGCTAATTACTGAGTAAGGGGTCAGACCCAATAAATCTCAAGAATGGTGAATCACAACATGAACCTTGTTCACTCCTTAAACAAATTCCATTTTGGTTAGTTATACTTTCTACAGTAGCAAATGGACCACAGTATATTTTGTAAACATAATAAAGTCTCAGTAACAGGAGACCTTATTACAGCACCCTGCGGGGAAATCTTTTCTGAGAAGTAGGGTAAGACTATCCAGGTTTGTTTGTGAAAATTATCGTGTTTGCTAGATTACTGCAAAGGGAATTAGCAAAGTCCAACTATACAAACATTTCCATACCACTTTCTTTGTCATAGAATCTTGACAGTGCATTGAAGAGATCCAAAATTTTAAGGGCACAATCCTGTCTTACTTGGGGAACAGCACAGAACGGGTGAGTTATTGCAACAAGTTGCTTGCTGCTCCTCTGAACAGCAAGCAGTCTCACCTGTTGGGTAGGGAGGAGATAGCTGGACATAACCTCTACCAAGCAGACTACAGCTCCTTGAAGCTATAGATGGAATGGACCAGCTCATCTGACAGCCCCTCTCTAGCACTCTTTGGTCTCTAAGGGCATGTCTGCACTAGGAAATTATTTTGAAATAACTACATTTGAAATAACTCCCTAGTGCACAACAGGAGTAAGATGGCTCTTCCCCTTGCTACTATATTCTCCCCTTTCCCGTATGCAGTATGCAACAAAGGCAAAACATAGGAATGTTCTAAAAAGGAACATTTGGTACCATTTATCAAAATTCCCTCTCAAGAGCCTCCTATCGTCACACCACCTGCAAAAGGTGTTAAATGCAAAGAGCTGAGAGTCCTGCCCCCCTTCCTCTTTGCTAGGGAGTGTACATAAAGGAAAGTTGTTTAATTCCAATCAACTCACTCACAATGAATTGGTCACTTTAATTTTCCACAGAAATTTAGCTTATTATGTTGTACATGCTCTCATGGCATATTGACGTGCATCAGGTATGTGAATGGTAGATCGAAAGGTTAAAAAAAATTAAAAATCCAAACAGAAATAACAGAAATATATGGGGAAAAGTTTAACATAATTCTGATTTAGATACTTTTGGGAAATGATCTGTGCATTACCAAACTGCATCAGGAACAATCATTTAGGGAGTAGTATGTATGTGTTCCCTTGCCCGCTATTGCTAGCCATGGATGACTGATGACTCACTACATATAGAGCCAAGCTCAAAGTCAGGTCTTCAAAGTGTGACATGATAGGCTCTGAAGAAACTGGCCAAGTATTGCACTAGTTGATTGGCATACCCACCTCTATACGTATACATGAGGCTGATGTCCATACAGTAAAAGGACTATGGCCAACTCCTGGTACACTGGAGACTACACTGAGTACGCCTAGGAAGCTCACCCGTTTCATTACAAGTGCCACAAGGCTTAGAGACAGCTACTTCTCTGTTCATCAACTACATGCAAGCATATTTAAAATGTCTATTAAAAATATGTATAAAGAAAGAGACATTGCCTGCAAGAACATTGTCTTAGGCCAAATCAGCATAGACCTAATTTTGCAGAAAAGAAGGTAAGTTTACAGACCTGTCTGGCAAGAATATTGGAAATGTTTGGAACATACTACTGTACTACTGGAACATGTCCATGTATGTCAGAGAGTCTATGTGTCTTCAGTATAGAAGACAGATTAAATCTAATGTTGCATGGCTTAGCTCAGTAGTATTAGTGAATGGCTTTCAATAAATCACATAGACTGGCCATCAAACTTTTCCGTTTAAAAGAATTAATGAGCGGCACTGTGCCAAGAGCCAACGAGCATGAAGAGACTTCCCCAGCAAGGAGCCACCTTGCAATTATTGTAAGTGAACTTTCAAGTACAAAAATCATCTCCATGGCCACAGAAATCTAGTTTGCTTCCTCTCACTGGTCAGTTAAATTGTAAATTGGAAACAGAGGCTTTAAAACTGTGATCTGTACAAGCCAAAAAGAAAGTGTTTTCATGGCTCATGTTAATTTCCAACATATAGCTTGGTAGAATGAATTAGGGCAACTCCACCACAGGGAGAAGAGATCGTAAGTATGGCTGTATGAGGCAAAGTGTCACTCTGAATCACTTTCTGGAAACACTACTCCATCACTTCCCATGGTCCTATGGGTCCAGTCCTCTCCTCTTCACTGTCCACCTCCCACAATGCTACAGGCAAAGCAAACCAGATATGCCATTGTGGGAACAAGATGGCTTGTTTCCCAATAATATTAGGTCATCAAGAAGCTGAGTGGAACTGCAGGGGGCTTGACAGGATGAAAGGGAGGGAAAGCATTCACCACCCAGAAATTTCAGTGATGAAAGTGTTTAAGATGGGAGGCAAAGAAAAAATTACAGAGGGACGGGGAAGTGGTGGAAATTACAGAGTATGGTTGGAGAGAGAGAAATAGGGTGTACGAGAGAAGGAAGGAAGGAATGGGAAGAACAAATAGGGAAGAAATGAAGGGCAGAGCATGAGTAGAGAAAAAATGGAGAGAGATGAATGCTAAGACTGATGCAGCAGGGATGAGATGAGAGAACAAAGATTTCGTGGGCTGTGCCCACGAAAGCTCATGATTCCATCTACATGTTTTGTTAGTCTTTAAGGTGTTACTAGTCTATTTGTTGTTAAGTTTTTCCTGTTACAGACTAACTCGGCTATACCTCTGAAGCTTTAGAACAAAGATGGTGAGAGAAAGAAACTCTAAAGACATATGTGACACACTCCTTGATGCACTATGGGAAGGCACTCAGATAGCTCTGCGATAAGTGAAATACAAGGGATAGAGCAGAGATGATTAAAGTGAATCAAAGTGCAGGGAAAAAGAAGAAAAAATAGGAAAAGAGAAACTAGAAGAAAATAGAAGAGAGCAAATGGCAGAAGAAACATGCAGAAAATCCTTTCTTACACAAGCTCTTGTCAGCACATATGGGAGCAGCTGCTGCAAGAGGCACCGTTTCAGGCATTAACAAGAGCAAGGACTAGAAGGGTAGGTATCTGTCCCACTATAGATACAATGTCAAAAAGCAGGGAAGATGAGCAAGAATAAGAGTCACAGTACTTTTGCCATTACCGTTTTTTTCCAGAGGAACCCCATGCAACCTCCATTCCTTTTTCTCTCTATCCATCTATCACCACGAGATCTAGATTTACTCTAACAAACTTGTCTTTTTGCTTGGCATTGCTTTCTCACCCAGACCCCAATCCACTGTGAACTTGCCAAGATGCAAGTGTTTCCCCATAGTTCCCTGCCAGGTCTTGTCACTGTACCCCATTTGGTCCCTAGAAAGCCTTTAATCCATTTCCCCACAAACTCCACTCAGGCTCTTGTTTACAGTATTTCAGTAGGAGGGGCTAGATAGAGCTCCTGCATTCCCAAATTTACTTCTGGCTCAAAAGTCATTTTGGATAAGAGCCCACCAAATCCAATTTATTGTAGCACAGATTATAGATGTTGATGGAGCTGAAGGATCCAACATTCCCACCTTTAGCTTCCAATGAAAATTAAGAGGGAACAAGTGTCTTTGGGCCAAGAAAAATCCCATATGAAATGGAAAAAGCGCTTTAAAAATGCCTTCACCCCTTCCCAAACTATGAAAGAGAAATTAATGGGTTTTAATCTTTGAAAAAATCAAACTTTTATTCACTTCAGCTACAAAGCCAAGATGTCTGGTCTGTCCTGACTGACAAAATAATCCCATATTTCTGTTTAATATCTTATGCTATTATTCTTTCATAATGATTTATAAACTTCTATCCTGTTATTTACCTAGAAAAGGAATATGGCAACTAAAATCATTCACTTCTCCTTAAAAGAATGCTGAAGGAAAATGCATGGCAGATGTAACTAACTGTTTGACAAAATAATCAAGACACCTAATTTACCCAACTGTACTATAAAAATTAGAACTCATGATATTTTCCTCTGCTAGGCTGTAAAATTTTTTTCTCGTACTCCCTGGGATTATTCATGCATCACAGAGCATACCAACAAGTAAGAAACATTTGTACATTCACAGCGTACAGAGGTATTATTCACAGTGTTTCAACTGATCTTGGTCAAACCTGGGATTGATATTTTATTTACTAGTAGAGACAGAAGTCTTTGCTTTTCATACCTGAAGAACTCTTTTGGTCAGGCCAGTTTTCTGAGCTAGCTGTTTCAAGTCCTTGGCATCAGGATTGTGGTTAATAGCAAAATAAGACTTCATTGTCCGCAACTGGTGGTGTTTGAACGATGTCCTCATGCGCTTTGTTTTTTGATTACTGGGGTATTGCTGGTCTCTGTCCAGGTGGTCACCATCATTTTCATTGCAACTTAAAGCTAAAGACAAGAAGGAAATGGTTGTGTAAATCCATCACTCTGTGACGAACATTATTTGCGAATCATCTAAGTGCAGCAATTAAAAGAACATACGATGGCATGTATGGCAATGATAGAAACCCTACTTGCCTTCCCCTCCATTCCTTGATCCGTCTATTCTTCCCTTACAAAAACTAATCTGCAAGAATCCTCACCTGCATCTTTACTGCTTTTAAAATGTCAGGTCTTTTTCCTTTTTTTCTCTTCTCCATCTCCACACATCCATTCCATGACTTTCTGTCTGTAGGACAGTAGCTGTCCTCAACTCTGTAAAGTGTTTTACTGCACTTTGCATCACCATAAATTGCATTGTACTGCACACAGAAAGCTGCTAAATAGAGTCCACTTAAATCTTGATGGAATAGACTAGTTAAAATTATAATTATTTCCTCCATCAAACTAAACCCTGTAGAATACAAGAGAAACCATTAAATAAAACACTATTACAGGAGTAAAGTTTGTGTGTACCAGACAGAAAATTATGACTATAATTTGACTAGTTAAAGAAATAAACCTCTAAAATATATCAGTAGTGTGCCAAATCAAAAATATACATTCACAAAACTATTCTCTGTATATTTATATTTAATTAAAAACAAAATCTCTTTTAAAATAGTGCTTCAGAGATTCAATTTTCCATGTATCCATTTGAGATAATTTAACAAGGCTGCCTGATAGATCTGAAAAAAAATCAGTAACAAGTCTTGCAAAGAATGTTTAGGAGCGAAGGAACATTACAATAATTACGAAATAGTACTACAAGTTGCACGCCAACCAAAATATTCTCATAAGCCAAAGGTATTATTTTGATTTTATATATGCATACAGTAAACCACAAAAAAATCCTCTTAAAATAACATTAAGGATCAAGACTAAACCCACAAGAAAACTCAGCGATACGTCTGGAAATCTATTCTGACATTTGGTCATTAATTCACCTCTCTGTGCTCAGGTATCTACAGCCTCTCTTTTCAATTTTTTTAAAAAAGTTTTATGTTAAAAAAGGGAAAAATCCCTGTAATCTTCATTTTATACTCTCCCTTGATAATTATTCATCCACTCTACCAAAATGGCTCAAAAATGGATAAATATGTATCTTGGGAGCTATAAAATGTGAATTATTGATCCAGCTGTCCAAACATATACACACAGGTTTTTAAAATTGTCCATCATTACTGATCCAACACAATGTAATGCAGCTGATAGGTATGGCTGTATTTCAAATATGGATTATTTATCCAATTGGAACTGTTTAAAAAACAGGTGTTGAAATGAATTTAACAAACTGTTCATAATATGCATGTGTGTCTTTTGTACTAATAACATAATAAATGTATACAAACATTATAGAAACCAATAAGTCAGCATGTACAGTGATTGCTTTGCAAACTTCAGCATTTTTGAGACTTTTCAAAGGCCAGGAAGCTATGGAGTAAGGCCTGAAAAATTTGAATTTGAAAAACAAAGGCATGTTTGTCTCAGCGACATGTAAAAAGCATCTGAAACCTCAAAACTTCTATTTTTTAGACTCCTATAATTTTTTTAAACAGCCAAAATTACACACACACACACTTTCAATGCTAACTGCATGCCAAGTTTCAGCAATGAGGAGTATTTTTTCTGCTGAGTTTTAAACTTGGTTTTCGCGGGGAAAAAACTGGCAATGTCTGAATTTGAGGGGAAAAGGAGACACAAAAGAGGACAGTAGAATGCTGCATTTTAGGCTGAATGGAACATATCAGAGTCTTCTTCTAGCTTGGGTACTAAAGACTGGTTGCCAAACATGGAGTCACACTATGTACTTCAATCTCCCTTATGGCTACGTTCTCTTCCTCAATGCTGGGAAGAAAATTAACTAAAACTATATTGCTCAGGGAAATTGGCGCGATGAAAAAGAGGTAGGATAATACACTGTTTAGTATTGTTGTTTAAAGAATTTCACTCATAGAATTACAGAAATTTCAGAAATTAGAGATGGAAAAGACCCATGAGCGTCATTCTAAATCTTTTTTAATCCCCCCAGAAGTGACAAGTCAGTGATTTATTATGAATATATCAAATTATTTTCTGAAGAACCAAAGCCTGTTTTCCTTGTATTGCATGATATAGGCACCGCGCTCTCCAACAGAACAAATCCCAGGATTGCGGAGAGTTTGAGGTTGAGGACCCTGGTTTTAACATTTTCTGTAGAAAGTTGTGTATGTTTGTGGTCCAGTATAAATAATAGCAATCTAAATCTTCTCAAAACAAAATCCCGGCTTGCCTTCAAGCCCCAGATAGACTTGAATCATTTGCTCTTTGAAAATATCCCATACATATTATATCCTGTTTGTTATCATTTACTTCCTTATCTCTTCTTCCACTCACCCAGTAAGTACTCAAAATAAAAACAAAAATGTCTCATTTGGGGCCTGCAAAACTATTGTCTCCTTTTAAAAAAAGGAAACGGCACAAAAGGATTGAAGAGGTACATGAGGTGGCTGCTGCTCACTGTTGTTATGCCAGCAGAATGGATACCTTTGTGATGCCTAGCTTGATATAAACATTCTTGATTAGTGCCACCAGCCATTTATATTGGGGTGTGGTACTTAGGCTTCCATCTTTAAATCAATTATATTAGGCCAAAAATGGTACATAACTGTCTCAGAATCTAGATACCCACCAGGGTGTGGCTAAAAAGATACTCAGTGGGCAGAGGGGAATTTTCATGGGAATGGGGAGAGCAGGGGCTCTCCTATAGATTACCTCATTGCAAAGAAATAACCCTGAATATGTTCCCTCCTTACCCTCTCTCCTTTTCAGGCACTTTTGCTCCTGTTCTTTGTGTGCCATCTCTGTGTAGCTCACAGAGGATCTGTTAGACAACCCAAATTCCAGGTCTCCTCTGAACTGCAAGCTGAGGGCTTCCCACCATGAGACAAGTTCAGAAATGGAATTCAGTGAAATGTCAGTCAAATGGGAAAGCCTTAAATGAATGAGACTACTGCTTTGGCGATCAAAGAAAACCAGCGAGCCCTCGAGATGGGCACTAAGTCCCTTTTTAGCCTTCAGAAGGCACACTTGAGCCCAAGCTCGCCACTGTGCCCTCCCACCCAGAGACTCCACCAGCCACCAAACGATGCATGACGGCCATTATGTCCCCCTCCCTATGAATCTCTGTCTGGCCACTCTAAGTAATAACTAGACTTATGCTCCCCCCCTATTAAAAACACTGTAGAAAAAACAACTCAAGCAGCATTGCCAGCTATTTGAGCCTGATAATCTAGCCAAAAACATTGGAATTTGGTGCTAAGGAACAGAATGTACTCCACATACTCATACTAGCAAACTGCCTAGTAGAAGGATGACAGGGAACAAAGAAAGAAGATACTGTTATTATAAACTATATTGGTAAAAGAAAACACAGAAAGACCCTTCCTTTATGCACCCTGGTCCTTGGATCCTGCCAGCTTGGGGTTCAAAGCCAACCTTTGCAAGGGGCAAAAAAAAAACTTCCTTTGGGGAAACTGCCTCTTTTACTTTAACAGCTGGTGTTTGACATGTTAAATCTCCAAAAGGAGAAAGCAAAGCAGATATTGGTGTTAAGGGAATGATGAGCTAAGAGACATATGGTGGAGACATCAGCTCTCCACTCTCAGTGGCTCGGTGACCTGCACCTTTTCCCACCTGGAAGAACACGAAGGGAGAGCAGCATTGTTTGTTGCCTGGGGAGGGAGAAGGTCTGTGGAAGGGTTTTGTATCCTTGGGGTGGGTTTAAAAAGAAGATGAGAATCCTCTACTGACTCATACCACCTGGGACATGGAGTGGGTTGGATCTCAGGGAGGGGGCCCTGCACAGGGGAGAGACTCTTGGGTCCTTACTAGCAACTGGAACAAAAAGGGGGATTTGGGACCCCACTTCTGTGCTCAGGAGGGGGACTCTGTGGCATGGGAAACAGGGAGTGGGCAGCTTCCGCCTCAGCCTTGTAATCTCCAGCAGTTTCTGTGACAGGGGACGTCTCGGGGCAGGAGAGATTACAGAGAATGGAGGGGAGGGGGAACTGTCCGGAGGGGGGGGAAGGGGGAAACTATGACCCCCCCCCCTTTTTTTATCCCTATTGCAACCTTCCAGCTGGGAAGCAAAGGCAGGGCTCTGTCTGGGTCACATTCCTTCACTGTGCCACTCAAGGAAACAATCCTAGGGGCCTCCCTAGACCTCAGATGCGCGGCGAGGCAGGGATCTTCTCTCTCCTAGCCAAAAGCAAGGGGGACCTCGTGCCGGCTCGCTGCCAGCCCCAGTGAATTGCAACCTGCGTGACTCCTCTAGGGGGAGAAAGAGTCTCAAGATCGGACTGGTTGTATAGGGGGAATGGAGAGGGAGGAGCAGAGGGGTAGGCCTAAAATGGGGGGAGAGGAGAAAACAAAGGGGTCCCGAGGAGGACCCAGAAGGGACAGGCCTGCAGGAGGGAAAGGAGGGAGGGTTTCTATGGGGATTGCAGGGGGGCCAGGCCTGCAAGAGGAGGGGGTGAGGGGTAGATCAGAACTCCGGTGTACTTGTGTGCGAGGGGTGCCCCAGCAGGGAAGGGGGGGAATTTGAGCCCCCTGGGGCGGCTGCAGCTGTGGGGTGCCCGGACCCGCCCCCTGGAGGGGCAGGCTCGGGAAGCGTTTTTCCTCTCAATTAAACCAATTGAATGAAGCTAAATTGCTGGTGCGAGCGCTCAGTAATTCCCTGCGCTGGTGATGAGCCTGCCCCCAAGTCCAGCGCCGCGTCGCCCGCTCAGGGCCCGGCTGGAGCTGCCAGGGCCAGGGTCACGAGTTGGGAAACAAGCGGGCCCTGCCCCCTCTGTCCCCGTCTAGCCCCTCAGACCTCCTCCCACCTGGCCCTGGCCTAGCCTGCCCCCGCCTCCGAGAGCCGCCCGGCAGAAACCCCGTTAGGAGGGGCTGGTCCGCTCTTCGCTGGGGCTATGTCTGGTTTGGTCCCGCTCCTCTCCCGAGAGGCCTCCCTCCCTGGAATCAGGCGCAATTCAACAGCAGCCGGGCGCGCAAGCTTCGGGGGGCGCGCAGCGGGTCCCCAGTACTCTAGGGCCCCCGTTCCTTTGGGGTCCCCAGGGAGAGAACTCGTCCGTAGCTGCAATTTCCCTTTGGAGGGCCCGCTCCCGGGAGCGTGTCCCAGTCGCCAGCCCCAGCAAAGCGGGCTCCCCAAAGTTGTACTTGCAGTTAGCTGACAAACTTTTTTCTGCATAAGCACACTAGACAAAATACTTGAAAACATCCCAGACAAGCCTGAAATCAGGAAGCCCCGCGGCCGGGGAGGCGAGTGTGATTTTTCTCACTCACCTGCTGGAAAACATTCTCGCTTGAGAATCTCCAGTTTGCCTGGCTTTGTAATTCGTTGGCAAGGAGAAATCTCCCTTTAATTCGTCATTTGCGGTTTGATTTTTGCGCAGAGGTAAGAAAGGCCAGGGGAGAAATGAAAATAAAAGAGAGAAAACAAGTTCTCCAAAAACTTTGCGTGCTTTTCACTGTATTTGTTGATTTGCCTTTCCAGGGGAACTTTTGGCTGATCCCGAAGAGAGCCAGCGCTAGAGACAGTCCCAGCTCCCCCGAGCCTTGCTGGGGATTGAGGTAGGGTAGGGGGCAGGGAGGCAGGCGCAAAAGACTCTTTCGTTGCTCTCTGGATTCATCAAAACACATCGCGGTCTCTAGATTTATTCTTTAAGCGCTGGTTCGACCGCCAAAGGAAATGAACTCTAGCGCTGCGAAAGACCAACCAAAGCGAATCCAGGGGTAAGAGTCACCGCTTTAACCTAGCTCAGAGACTTTCCGCTTTACAGTACTAACAAACAAACAGAAAGAATTTTTAAAAACTTGCACAAGTGCACACCTTTCTCAGGAATAGCTGTCCTCTCCCATTGTTTCCCCAGCCCGAAATTTATGTCCGCACTACGTATTTAACCGCCCTCCTATTGACAGAGTTTATATCCCCCAGCTAGTAAAGGAAGAAAATATGTCTTAATGTGAGTCTTTGCTCTTCGCGAAGATTATGTGCATTTTATCAGTTTGTGCGGTTCTTGGCATGCAGGGTACATCTGTCATTTCTAGGGATATTCTCGTGTCTTCAGATTAAAGGGAGACTAGATATGAATGAATAAAATATTCCAGGCTGTGGGAGGTTCGGGGTCCAATTCACAAAGGGAGTATTTTATTCAGAATTCTTTACAGGTGCTCCTGTGTTCAGCAAGCTTTCAGCCATTGATTTACTGACCTAAAAAAAACCCTCCCATCAAACTCTATTCCAACAAGTGAAAGAAAAAATTATGATCATAGGAGCAACTCTTACCAAAAAAAAAAAAAAAAAGAAAGAAAAAGCTTTTTGAAGTTCCGGCTTCCTTCTAAGCTATTTTCCACTTGTCAGGCTCTATCCACATCTAAAATCCGTCAACCATTCCACCCCACTGCAAACTGGGTCTGGTTTAAGAGGAAAAAGAGAGTCAATCCAAGTGATGCTCGAGATGAAACAATTGCAGTTTACTAAATAATTTATTTCTAAACTGCGGTCAGATTTTAGGTGTCTCACCCCTCGCCTTCACAAATTAAAACGCGTGGTTTTATTTTTAAAAGAATATGGTATATTAGATACAAACCCCAACTGGCAAATACTGTTCATTTCTTGGGCATCCCTTCAGAGTGGAAAGCAGTTACACGCACGCACACACACACACTAAAACTATTTTCTTTTAAAACTTAAAAAGTCGTGCACTTTGCAATCCCTTACTGTTTTGTTTTAAATCAAAGGACAAAATCGGTCGATTTCCAGAATCTACTTCTTTTATACTCACTTCAGTTAAGAGATTTTGTTTTAATCTTTAAAAGGTTTAGCAAAAGAAGTTGAAGCGAGGAAGATTGTTTAACCTACAGTTTCACAATCAATGCCGAAATAAAAAATAAAATAAAAACGGGGGAGTAATTCTTTTGAAAAGGAATAAAAAATAATGGCAAATAAACGTGGTGAGTTTAAAGAGCCAAGGAGCAATAAAGCTTTCCCGGGCTGCGCACCTATCCAGGACAGATGCTGATGGTTCGGTTTATTGGTCCTGTGAACCTGAACATTTCCCCTGCATAGGGAGACAGGGAAGGGCAATTTAGGCTTATACCTCCTAAACGAGTACAATTGTAAACTTGAAACTCCTGTTTTCTATATATTTTAAAGCTTGGAGCGAATCTAAGGAAAACGCCACAAACACCTTTCAAAGCAGAAAAGGAGTTTTTCCTCCTCAAACCTTTCCAGTGGCACTCCCCTTGACTTGTGTACATTTTCCAAATTATACAGCAATCACTTAAACAAATTCCAGGTGGCAAATGGCTTCTGAAACCTGTTTTCCCGTTAAAGCTGCGCCTTTTCTCGTTATTTTTAGACCAAATGAGTAATGTTTGCGCATCCATCCCCATTGTTCCCATCCAAATTGCGCGCAAAAGGGGCGCAGTCTTAGCCGCATCTCCCCCTCCCCCCGCCCTGATTTGCAAAGAGCGCACAATCTACAGGGCTGGGAAATCGTTAGCAGATGAGGAGATTTTCACAAAGACATACATTGCGCTGCAGTTTTTCTTAATGTATTTTTCTATTTTTTCTAATATTGAGTGGTAGAAGGTAAAGCGCTGTCCAGAGCAGCACATTTCAGATATTTACGAGAGACGGAGAGTTTGCACCAAACAGCAGCAAATTGTAAGTTTGCCTGAGGCCCCCTATCCTTCCAAAAAAGTTCAAGGCAAAACTGAATCTCCCCCGCACCCCACCTCCTATGCATGAACGTCACAGTAGACAGAATTCCAGTCTGCCATGGTTGAAGGACTCAGAGAGCTGTGAAAAGGGGGCAGCTAAAAAAAAAGGCAAATGCTGATTTTTCTTTAAGTGTCTCCTCCTGCGTTACAAATGTTTGCCGGACACTTGGTCTCAGAGTTTCCAGAGATTTGTGTCAAGAGAAAACCTCGTTCCCAGCACATTTACTGTTACTTCTAATAGAACTGAGATCCAAATCTTTCCCTCTGCACATATCCTTTTCTATCTCATCCTGGAGCCAGGAAACCAGTAAGATACAACCATTCACACATTTTGGTACATGCAGCTTACAAATCATACGTTATAGGAAGAGTAAAGGACAGAAAGAATGTTCTTTGATGGGATGAGCAGCCAATAGGAATTCCTGTGCCTGTAAAATCACAACGCTGAGAGGAAGGGAAACAAGCTGGGATATTAGCTATTGAAATGTAAGGAACTGGAGAGCCATGGGTTTCTGCAAAGACACAAGCTTGTCCCGGAACCCAGCTCTGTCCCTGCAGACTCCTTTCTTTGCTGCCGCTCTGAAATTTGGGGGGGGGGGGGAGGGTTGTCACTTGAGGCTAGTGCAGAGAATAGCGGTTTTTTAGTTCTCTGAGCCTTCTATAATTCACAGCTGATGAACCAAACTCCAGGAAAACAGGTTACCGGGCAAGAAGTCCAGGGCTTGCCTGCAATGCCTGCTTTCTAAAGACAACTCCTCACTTCACAAGACTGCACTGGGCATATCCATAAGAACTCTGCATCCCCGCGCCAGAAGTTCCAGCACAGCCCCATCCTTCTTCCAGCGGAGTTCCCACTCAAATCAGGGCGTTGCGTCGTGTTGTGTTTTTTACCTCCTCTTTGCCAAAGTCTTTGGTGCAAGAGCTCAGGAGTGGCAAACCAATTCACCTAACAGCAGCCCTTAAGAACTAACTACTAAAGGAAATTCACAGCTCTCTGAAGTGCTAATTTACAATCTCTGGTTTCCAGATTTTATTTCAAACTACACTCGCTTCCCCCTCCCCCCCCCCACTCCTTAACCAGATGACCTTGCTTCAAAACGTTTTATTTCCAACTGAAGTGAAAAATGCGAACATATCAGCTTCTGTAATTGCAGCTTGACAGTACTTGATCTCAACAATTATGCTGCAGCTAAACTATTATTAACAGTTTAAGCTAAAATCAAGAGAAACCTCCCTTGAAGGGGAACAGAAACAAACCAGCGGCGTTGCTCTGCGCGGGGAGGGGTCTCTTACCTGCATTGTAAGCTGCCAGATCTGCCCCAGGCCCTGGGCTCTTCCTTTTCCTGGGTCTCCCCTTCTGGACAGTCCCCACGCCGTTGTAATAAGGCAGTCCCAAAGTATTGGCAGAGCCCGCTCCCAGTGCTGGGCCCTTCCCAGCCGCTACATCCGAGTGATTGAAATGCACCTGGTACTCCCCCTGGATGAGAGTCTCGAAGTGGAGGCGGCAGTACACCAGATTGTCCTTCATGCCAAAGTGGTCGCCGGTGGTCAGCATCTTGCTGCAAGTGGTGCAAGTAAAGCAGTTCAAGTGATATACCAAATCCCTGGCCCTCATGACCATTTCGGAGGCGGAGATCCCCAGGTGACACCTCGCACATCTCTGCACCGAGAACCGCCTGCAAAACAGAACCGCGAGAGGACACACATGAGAGCCGCACTCGGTGCTGCTCCTCTCTGGCCAGAAGCCTTTCTGCAGGCCAGGCTGGGCGCCAGACCGCGGCCCCGGGGCGAGCCAGGGGCGGGGGACAAGGCAGTCAAGTTTGCAAAGCGGCCTTTGTCTTCCAGTGCCCTAAACTCCGAGCGCTCGGAGCCCTCGAAGGCCGGAGACCAAGCCCGAGGGGAGCCCCGTCTGCCAGGTCCCTGCCGCAGGACTCGCTCGCAGAGCAGCCGTTTGGGCTTCCCATCAGGCCTGCCCCTGCCCCACCGCCTCACTTCTGCAAACAAACGTGCCAGGGACCCCGGGCGCTTTTCTGCCGCGCCGCTCGGCAGCCCCGGCAGGGAGCGGGCCTGACTTTCCGCCTGGGGGCCCGGGCGAAGTTCGGCATTGCCAGCGCCACTCGCCCGGCCTTCTCCTTTCAGCCCGGCGTGCTGGATGGAGACAAACACCCTCGCCCATAGCACGTCCCGCCCTCGCGTGAGCGCTGGGCGAAGCGATCCTCGGAGCCTATCGCTCCATCCAGCCTGTCTGGCGACGGCTCCTTGGACCCCTTCTCCAAGGCAGGCTCCCTGCGCCTTGGGCTCTGTCGTGCAGCTCGCCCAGGGTTGTGCCTGGGCGCATCTAGAGGGACACCGGATGGGCGTTAATGAGTCGCCCTGATCACTGTTGTTCCAATACTAATTGCCCCGGCCAAGGAGAACGCCACGTTGTATCTAGCCCCTGGCTTCGCTTGCAGTGCAGGGAACCAAGGGAGGGGGCACGTGCTCCGCGCCAGCCTGGAGATCAGCTGGGCTGAGTGGGGTTCGTGCCCAGGTATTGGCCCATTCCCCCCAAAGACCGCAGCCTGTCTGTCCTGCCTTCCTCATTAGCCGCCCCCGCCCCGAGGGAGACGCCTAGGGAGCCCAGACCCTGTTCCGCAGGGAGGGTCTGCTCAGTGCCCCCCTGATGCAGTTCGCGGGGGGGGGGGGGTACCACACTGCACTGGGGGAGGTCGGTCCTTACCTGTAGTAATCTTCCTTGCAGTAGATGCTGCCGTCCTTGCTGAAGCAGGTGAGCTCGGACTCCAGGTTGAGTTTACATTCACAGCACTTCAGGCAGCGCATGTGCCACTGCTTATCCACTGCCAGGAGGTAATAGCGGTCGGAGATCTTTCCCCCGCAGCCGGCGCACAGGGCAGCCCGGTCACTGCTGATGGAAGGCATGGTCTGCTGGGGGGAAACAATTGCAGACAGTTGGAGACAGAGGGAGAAACCCTCCTGCACCACTAGCCACCCCTCCCCCTCCGCCCCCAAACCCAGTTGCCATCGGGGCTGGGCTTCTCCTCTCCCTCTCCTGGGGGCTCAGGAGAGAGACCAGAGAAAAGGGAACTCCGAGGAGTCCAGCCCCTGCCATCCTGACCTGCTCCTTCTGCCCGAGGAAAAGTGGCGTTTCCTTTAGATTTCCAAGGCCTAAAATATCTGCCCCTGTCCCACGCGAAGGGCCGTGCTTGTTGGCAGAGGGGATAGGATGCCAGAAGGACATGTTACAGGGTGAAGGGGAAGGCCATCCGGGTTAAATCCAAGAAATGGTATATGTGACCTGGATCGGCCAGTCCCAGAGCGAACAGAAAAGACGCTGCTGGGCAAACAAACAGTCCTCGGGCATATCGCAGACAGTTCATCTGAGATATTTGTATCTATATACCCGTACAGTGGAGCTACGGAGAGTGGCTGTATAGGAAAGGCTGTGTGTGCGCGCGCTTGTGTGTGTGTGTGTGTGTGTGTGTGTGTGTATTAAAATCCGGGTGAATTACAGATCCTGGCCGTTACAGAGTCAGAGAAAGCTCTCTGCAAATTGATTCCAAACAAAAGGTATCCCAGCCCAAAGAACTAAGCAGATGAGTCAATAAAACTGAAGAGGACATGCACATTACTAAGTTCAACGCGCAGAATGTTTTATCAAGAATACTACATAGTCTGACATGTGCAATCAAGAAAAGAGCAGAAAAACCCGCATCAGAGCACTTTGGGTTATACCAGGATAAAGTTGAAAGCAATAAACTAAATGTAACCCCTATATAATTTAACAGTTTAGTGTCAGATCACAACTCAATTGAAACTTCCTTTAAAAAAAATCTAATCAACTTCCACTAACGAGAGAGAAAATAATGGTGGAAACCATTTAACCCAAAAGGTAAACATCTGTATATGTTTTATCCAGGCTACTAAAATAATATTCAAGTGGAAAGATTCAAATGAGAAGCACTATTTATTGCAGACCTTGGAACTGGCTTTTTCTACATTTCCCCCTGCGTTTGCTATTAACATGGCACCTAAACCCCTTATACATTTACTTATTGTGGAAAGAACAGATCTGACGGATACAGTTTTTACCCCCTCCAGCACCTTAAACTGGTGCGCAATGCAAAAAGAAAGAAGACAGCTAAAAGGAACGCGAGAATAGAGATATAGTGAAGGGAATGTCTCAAAATATACTAGAACTTAAGTACAAGCCATAGAAATCATTTGCGAATAGCCCAAATGCCTATATTTCAGTGAATCCACTATTCAAATGTATATTTAAATGAAAATATATCAATGTATTCATACGCTGTCCAAACAGCTCCATTGATCGTTTGTCTTTAAAGAGTTAACTGAACCCTGATTAGTGATCGTTTTATAGGCAAAAGTAGCTTCCTGTAAAGCCCGTTTAAATAAAACACTATTTTTGTGCTTTTTCCGTCCAGTGACATGAATATCTGGGAATCCAGTAATAGTGCTTAAGAAGTTAATAGTCTAAGCCACCGTTTATTTTATATACATATATATACACACACACGGTGGCTTACATATATAAATGTCATAACAATTATGCCAAGAGAGATCATTTGTCTAATTCAAACACTGTTTACCAGCGGGGGAAAAAAGAAATCAAACTTTTCAAAAGAATACACAAATATTGGAGCATAAACCAGGTTAAAATCTTAAAGATACGAAGGCTTTCTTTATAACCGTTATTTCAACCTTAAACATACTGCTTGCTAGGTATTTTCTACACATTACTGACAAAAACAGTACAATATGGAGAAACTAAAAAACACATTTGGAAGGGGTTTTTTTTTGTTCACATGGCCATATCAGCTCTTCAGGAAAAGGAATATTTGACCTAAATGCAGATCTCTTTGCCTACCAAGAGTTATCATTCCTATTTAGTAAAAAGTGGGCTACATACAAATTATGAAGGAATAAATACACATGGAAAATCTCTTCGCTTGATTTTAAATTAGTCTAAGTAATTTAGAAGGAATACATTATTTTATTCAGAAGTATCTATTTTATTGCATACAGATACACAATGAGCCATAGAAAAATATTTTAGAAAGGTAGATTTGTGTCTTCCTTTATAACCATCGAAATTCGAATTCTATTTTTGTTGTAATGTAGCCAGGACAGATTACATTTGTTATTATTCGTTATTAGTAGTAGAATAATGGATTATAACTTCACAACTAGCTGTGTAGTGCCTTAGTGTATTCATCCCATCGGGGGGAAAAACAAAACAGAGAAAGAGAGAGATCCTTTGGTGGCTGTGCTTTTCATTTTGCAGACAGGATGCTTTCTCTTCTCCCTAAATCTGGCTACACCAAAATGTTAACTACATAACAGAGCATGTCGCGCTCTTCCCAAAAACTTTAGGAGAAGGCCAGACAGGCTGTGGGAAGGGAAGGAAGAGGAATTCGTGGGCTCTTCCAAAAGGCTGCTGCTGCTTTTTTCCTGTCCTTGCAAGGGCAATGCCTTTCAGTTCATCCGTCCGTTACTATTATTAATTATTAACATTATCAAATTCATGCAAAGCCCTTCGATTTTATTTCACTGCCTTGGGTGCACTTATGCTTATTTTCGTGTCCTTATTACGTCTTCTGAGTTATTTATTATTTCGGCTTAGGGTCCCCCTTGTTTATTATTGTTACGGGGAAGCGCCGCTACCGTTCTGGGGCGGGTATTTTTAGGGGAGTCGAGGGGGTATCTCGCCCGCTCTCTCGCCTCCTACCGTTTCGGTCTCTCCCCTGTCTATAGCCGAGCTGATGGCTGGCGCTTCTCTCTTGGCTCTGCGGTCCATCTCATCGATGACCCCGTGCATCTCCGAGCCGGACAGGCTGTGGAAAAGCATCGCTGAGGAAGCGGAGGAGGCCCCGAGTTGCGGCTGACAGTTGTCGGGGTCCCTGCAGGAGCCCAGCACCTTCGTTAACCGGAGCCCTCCCCCATGCATCTAGCGCTGCCGACCCGTCTGGCGTCGAGCTCCGGACTTTCCGCCCGGCAGAAGCTCTCCGGAGCGCAGCGCAGGCTCCGATCCGAGGATTTCAGGGGGGCGAGGGAGCAGGGGCGGTGGGGGGAGGAGGCAGGGGACTGTTGGCGTTGCCGGCTTCAGGGCTTGGCTCTAGTCAGTTGCGTGGCCCCGTCACACCCGAGCGGGGCTCGTTGCCCTCGGAGCAGTCCTGGGCGCTCCGCTCGGGCCCAGCTGGCAGAAGGCTGGGCAGGTTCAGTATCAAACCATCAAACCATCTTCGGCGCAGAATGAATGAGAGAGCCCAGGCAGCCCCCTGCGCTGCCCCGCGCGCAGCCAGCCGGGGAGAGGGGCCGGGGCAGATGCCAACGCTGGGCGATCACAGCCCAGAGGGCGAGCAGCTTAGGGGCCAAGTCTGCTCCTTTGCCCGCTCCTCCCCCAGTCTCTGGGGTCCCATTGGGGAAGGGGGGGAGGAAGAGGTGCACGGGCCCGCTGCAGCCCCCTGCCCCCAGACACCCCAGGAGCTGCGGGGGCGCCCTGCTGTTCCCAGGAACACAAGTTTGTAGCGGGGCCGCGTGAGTAACGGGGGGCGGGGGGGGGGGAGCTGCTGCCGCTCGGCGCAATCTCTTAAAGTGCGAGCGAAGCTTCTGCAGTCCCAGCCCAGCGCAAGCCTCCGCGCCTTTTCTACAGCCTCTCTGACATCATGTCCTGGCCAGCCCCCATTGGCTGCCGCAGCGCCCGGCCCTGGCGGCATGTGCTTGGGATGGAGGCCCTGAGTGGAGACGGGAGAGGCATGGCGGGGAGGGGGGGCTGGAGTTTTCATGCTCTTGAGGCTTAGCTGCGATTTCCCACTTTTGCAAAAAAAAAAAAAAAAAAAAAAAAAAAAAAAAAAAAAGAGAGAGAGAAAGACACAAATAATAATGCTTCTTCCCACCGTGCCAGAGCCGTCACTTTATGCACGGAACATCCGAGCAGGTGGGGGCCCAGAAACCCGGCAGGGATCCTGTTCTCTGCTGCAGACCTAGCCCGTGCCCCCTGGCCTCATGCACCCACAGAAGAGAGTGCGTGGAGCAAAGAATCTGCAGCAACTCACACTCAGGTCAGCACCGGTAAGAAGATTCGCACCAACCAGCTGGTGCCACCAAATGATGGATAAGTTACACTGGTAGCTGTAAGTGGGCTGTCTCAGAGTGAACTGAGCAGGGGACTCAGGAGGCCAAGGAATGGTTTACACTGGGAGATTATCTGATCTGAAACATTTAAAATTCACTGAACGCAATCAAAATCATTCACCCTGCTTCTGAAATATAGATATAGCTAGAACAGGGCTGGGCAAGATACGCTCCAGGGGCTGGATCCGGCCTGTCTAACACTTTGATGGGCCCTCAGACTGTATCTGGCCACTCTCTATTTATACTCTGCTGCCCTTACCACTGAATTTACAAGCGATGGCTCAGGCAGCAGGATCCTATTTAAATGTCTGCGGACTCCCAGTTGCAATGCTACCATGGCAGGGGCCAGAGCTATGAGCCTTTAAATAGCTGTAGCAACCTAGGGCAGCTGCGAGTCAACTTGGTAGAGACAGGGCCAGTAGCCCAGAACCCTTTGCTGTGTTTTTAATTCAAAGCCTGCAGCCCCAGACAACTCTGAGGGTAGGCTGCCCCATCCCTTCCACCCCAGGCCACGCCCCTTCTTGAGGGGGTGGAGCTGGCCTGTGACCACTTTGCAAAATTAATTAAGTGGCCCCCCTGTGAAAATTACTGCCCAACCCTGAGCTAGAATATTGTCATTGGTGCCATTAAATTTCAGTAAGTCTCTCACGAACTGGTCCTTCTCACTTCTTTTATTTCCAAGTTTAAAGCCAGAGAAGCCTCTTCCTAATTTAAGGCAAAGACCTCAAGGAATCCCCCTGTGAAAAACAAAGGAAATGCAACAGGAAATATTTCAAGAGTTCTAAATATTCTCCAGAAAGATAGATGACAAGGGAGGTTTAAGTGTTCTGAGGTCAAATATCAGTATTTTAATTGTTAGTAAAGGGATTAAGTTGGAAAATAAATCTTAATTTACTTATGAGCTTTACATCCCATGTAAATTCTGGTGAGTAAAAATTATTATGTGTATTTATTATTAATAGTAGTGGTTGACATCTTACAGATGGAGTAAAATTATTAATATTTATTTCATTGTTATTGTTAGCAATAGTAGTGGTCTGCCTCTTCCAGTTATAAAAAAGTGAACAAGGCTACATTTAGCTACCGATGGAATTATTCCTTTTATTTCTTTCTTGGTTTTATGTATTTCTTAACATCTTTATAATAAACTAGACTCACTGCTACCTTTCCCTTTGAATAGTTTCAACTGCTTAAATACATTTTCACCTCAGAGTGAGGAACAAGGTGTTGTCAGCATATTATGCCTCACAGAGATTTATATAAAAAAACCTCAAGAGCCCTTGAGGAGTTGTGCAGAATGCAGGCTAATCTGGCATCTGTGGGATATAGCCAGAGAATGTGCCAAAGTTCTCAATGCTTGAAAACAAAGGGAACTGGTATTTTAATTCTGATTAGAAAGTGCAACAGAATGATCAGATTTGTACAATATTTCTCTTGACAATCTGTAGTTTATTTTGTATTTTTATATTCCTGTTTCTTTCATATATATATGAATGTACATGGACAGATGTATCATCACACACGTTGATAATAACAGGCTATGTGGCTTTTGCTCTTTTCCACACTTTATTTACCACTTCTCAACTAATCAACATGCAAGACCTCCCTAATATTCTCTTTGACATGTGGTTCACCTCCATTTAATAGTGTACAGGTGGAAAATATGCAGGAAAAAAGTTACACATGGTATTGTTTGCATAACATTATGTCTTGTCACAGAACACAATTCCATTTCTTTTACTTAGGTAGCTTGCTATACGTGTTCTGTATCTATACATTGTATTTTCCTTAGCTATCTTGATACACATTTAATCCTATGATACAGAATTTATTGCACATGTTCTAAAAATATTTATAGTTGAAACAGGCTATAGACTCTTCTACTTAATGTCAGGCCTCAGACATTGCTCATTATTTTTAAAATA
Source organism: Pelochelys cantorii (assembly GCA_032595735.1). Lineage (NCBI taxonomy): Eukaryota > Metazoa > Chordata > Testudines > Trionychidae > Pelochelys > Pelochelys cantorii. The sequence goes on from CM064347.1 coordinate 3,366,871, forward strand.
TTAGATTGTAGTTTATATAATTATATTGAATTAGTGGCTGGAAACAATAACCCAAGTGATATGATTAAAAAGGTATGGCAATGACAACCAGTTCATAGGCTACTATCTCTGATTATCTTAAGTGATATACAAACACAAGAAGGCATCTAGCCTTGCTAATAGAATACAATGAGGAAAGTAAAAGATTGTAAACACAAAGCTGCTAGTGTACATACTGACACATGAATGACATTTACATTGTTCAGACTAAAAAGCAGGATATTCTCGAATAATAAACAGAGGAAAAACCACTGTAATACAAGTCATGTTTTAAAATCAAATAGAGTCTCTTTTGAAATGGGAAATTATTCATTAAAAAAGTGAAGCTAATAATAAAGTCCCTTAACCTGTATTTTGTAGTAGGTGACAGGTGAACAAATCACAGGTCTTGAGTTTCTCTACCCTGCCTCTCTCTGGTAACGTCATCTCCAGTACCATCTGCTACCTACCAGCTAAACAGACCAACCACATAATGAGGTACCAGCTTCCACCCAGCTACCGTGACTAAATCAGAACAAAAGAATTCAACGCCTCCTTCAACAAAGGGACACAAGTCTAAGCTGTCTTTGCTAATTGCTGGGTTTCAGGTTGTCTGTTACAGATTTTAAGTGAGCTGCAAACTTGCATCCATACTTTATAGCTGTTGGATAAAGATAATACGAATAAAAGATAAATGGAAACGAAAGGTAAGAAAAAATAGAAGAAAGCTCAGAAAACAAGTAACTAGTTATGGCAAATTAAATACTGTGGAATAATATAAACATGAGGGAGAAGGGGGCAGAGTGATTGATATCTCATATGTTTTTGATGCCCCATACGGTTATTAGACTGCAATATATGGGACGTACAATAAACTATGAATTAAAATGTAATTGTAGCTTCAGGCATCTTCTTCATTGTCTGCTGTGGTGTTATGTCTTCATGCACCGTGATTGACAAGGTGTAATTAATCATCTTACTCAGTTGTAAATATGGGCACCCTTCACAGTAGGCATCAGGAAGTGTGTACCAGCAGAGGAAGCAATAGTTGACGCTGATATACCATTAAATCAAAATGAAAAGGCTTATATGTTCAGAAATGTGTGTTTGGTGTGATGCTGTTATCGTTTATTTCTAAAATACTGTACCAACAGATTTACTTGATTTGCAAGTTAACTACAACATTAACTGGTTTTATTTATTTTGTCTCTTCTTCATTTTTATAGGCAATGATGTTGTTCTCCTAAAATGTGAGACAGTTTTCTTCTTGACAGCAAGTGGAGCCCAGCTCTGCATCTCCCTCTGTCACTGGAGAAAGACTAACATGCTTCAGATTCAGTTGCTTTCCAGACGGACTTGAAATGATTCAGTGAAATGATTACTTCATTCATCTATCATGTTTTATACTTTTTGTGCAACAAAGTGAGACAGTGTAGGGTCGTTTTAAAGTAAAAGAATAGTGATATAATCCTATTAAGGACATCAGACTATTTAAAAATAAGACAGATACTAACATCATCCTAACTGTAAATGAATGTATTTGTAAAGGTGGTTGAACTTTCCAGAGTGAAGCACATTTTATGTAGCTGTTTCTTTTCTACACCATCACTGTCCTTATCCAGCTAGAGCAGCCTGATGCATGAGTCATAGAAAATGATATTTCTTGCTTATTAAACTGGTTTGTTTTAGGAATATCTGGTAGTGTATATTTTTTCACTCGCATAAAGATGTTGAGAGAATAACTGGTAACCTATTTAAATGTCCTTTCCTTAAGAGATGTCTATTACATTTGTTGGGGATTTTAAAAATTTTTATTGCCTTTTTAAACTGTTAATTATGTATTAAAATGTATTGCTGTCACCAGTCCAACATGAACAAAGCAATACAGTGAGTTGCTTGAGATATTTCAGAATGGTATTAATTACAAGCATAGTAATAAATGAAAATTCTAAAAACCTCTCCAATTGCATTTGTTTGTAATCCCAATTGATTAATGTTTTATACTAGCACATGGCAAAAAACACTATTCCAGGGACTCGGCAGCTAAATGATCTAAGCCCAGAATCTTTGGGGCAGGGTAGCATCTCTTGGATCTATAACCTCATCATTTGCTCAAATCTGAATGAGCTCCCTTACTGTGTCTCAGCAATACACCTAGTTTAAGACAATGCAAGCAGACCACTTTCCAGAAGATGTTCAGCAAAGAATGTGTTTTATTCTCATTTGAAAAACTGTCAGTCATTGATAAATAAGATCAGATATCATTACTCTATAATATTATCTAATTGTATTTGCCTGATTTGCAAGAAGAATAAACAATGTTTCTAAGGACAATACTGAGGATGATTTACCCGGATGTTGTATACAAATTGCTTTGTCACTGATATAGGCAATTGACTTCAGAAATAAATACAGCCTTGTAAGTATGTGTGTGTGTGCATGTGTGTGTAAATACACATCTCTCAAACCTAATATATACATAGTCTTAGATTTTTTAGTTTATGGGAGCATAGATATTTGAATAATTCTGAAAACGCCTTTATGGGTGTCAGAGAAGGAGGGGAATCTTCAACCACATGATCTTCTCTCCAGAGTCCTGTTAAGTGTACTGTACTTAAAACGGAAACAAGAAGTGTGAAATATAGGTTTGAACATGATATGTCAGAAATGTAAAGGTTGTAAGCCTTTTTAGTAACCGGTATTAATATTGTATTAAATGTGATGAAAAGGTAGATGTTGGGGAGAGGGGCTGGGCTCACGTGCAGTTTTGTCAAGGTTTTTATCTGTGATTATGATTCCAGATGTATCTGTTCCCTGAGGAGAGGAATGAAGTGAAGTTGGCATGTGACAGGTGTTTTAAGGTGTTTGGCATAGTTTCCCAAAGTGATGACAAAATGTTCATTTTTATTACAGCGACTCAGTAAAGGAAATACAAATGCATAGGTCAGTGGTTATTTATTTTAGTTAAATAATGGATTATTATGTTGGTGTCTTTAAATCTACTATCCTGAATCATCATGCATCTGTCATTAAATAATACCTCAAGTAGTATGATTTTAACAAAAAACAAAGCTTGTGATTATAGATCATGCAAGTATGTAACAAAAATAAATATTGCAACAAAATGTCTCTGCTGCAACTGCTTCTTAATGCTAATCTATTTAAAACCTTATCCAGGATACTTCTGAGTTTTTTTAATTGCCATTTTGCTAATCTGGTTACTATATAAGACTGTACACTTAAGGCTCAAATAACTGCAGTAAAATTCTTCGTAGGAATACACTTCTTGCTTAGCATAAACAGATAGATTTTGTTTTAACAAAGTGGTGAAGGTATTTTGTCTCACTGAAAACTATTATGTCTAAATGCACATAAAGAGTTTAGATGGGAACGTTCCTGCCCTCCCCCACTGCCCTTTTTCACTATGTAGTAGTATCAGTAATTCCACTCTGACAGCAGGGCACTAAGAGCTGCATTGCCAGGCAAACAGTCACTCATAAACATTTTACAAGTTCCATATCAACCAATCCTAGAGGTTTTGGGGGCTGCCCTGATTGGATATATTTGGATTTGGTAAACACTGCTATATAACAAAAATAGGGTTTGTAGTGAAAGACTTCACTAGTACTGCCTCTTCTGAATAATCAGAGTCTAAGAATATGACTCAGTCCATATTTTACTTAGTTGCTAACTAAAACTTGTATCCAGCTACAGATATTTAGATCAATGTGCTGAGTATATTCCTTTCAGTTCTAAATCAATTTTAACCACATCAGAAAGCACTTCAGATTCCTAACACAATATTAGGCTCATTTAATGTAAGGAAGCCTCCTTCACTGGTTCTGATTGGGAACATTTTGTATTTTATAGGTGTATTTAAGAGGTTATCAATAGGGGGGAATTGTCTGTGGAAAATCTGTCTACAGTTGAAATTTGTAGATGCAGAAGCTGAAATGTCTAACAGTCACAACAGTATTCTCGTACCTGCCAGATACATATTAGAAACCAAGTCTATCTGTTTTTAAAAATCAAACATCATTTCTCTTTTTCCTCTGTCATTTGTCATCTCCAATGACATCACTTGTTTTTATTTTTCCCATGTGGAATATCTGTCCTTACAAACTTTTAATTTTCAAGGATTCTACCAGGTTTTTATCACTATATTAATTTAAAAAAACTCTAAATATCCACAACTTTATTTTACTTTATTTTTCCATGTGTGAAAATCATTAGCAAGCCCCATGCCATTAAATTATAGATAATGGTGTGCAAGCTTTCACACTTTCATTTTCTGTAGGATAATTTTTCTCATACATAATTAACCTGACTAAATAAAAACAAAGCTTGAGATGCATTACAGTACAATTCAGAAGCTAATTATTAGAGTATGTGTTGATTCTATACTGGAGATTTGAGAACTTAATTTATACTTTAAAATTAGAACTATGGTGCATGTCCAATATGAAATGTGTGGCCTTCATGCAAGCATAACACTTGATCACCAAATTTACTTTAAAGCAGTACATATAAACAGTCATAAATCGAAGTGTGCAATCAAATAGTGATTACTATTTCATATAATATTTGCAAGATATCTGGCCATTTAATATTTATTCTCAATTTCTCTGAATTGCTCTAATTGCAACTCTCTATTTTACATTTATTTCTCTTTGCAAACACTACATTATTCACCCTCTCGTGTGCTTATTAAACAGTGCCACCTGCACCAAATGAAACAAAGCTTCCCATCAATCTATCCCAGCTGAAGAACCCTGACTATATATTAACATTAATTGAGGATCAATTGTACTCTTGAGTGTGAACCAGATAGAGTAACTGGAAGAAAAATGTAAAAAAAATGTAGGATGTACTTTAAAGAAATCTTTTAAATGATATGTTCTTTAAAACCTAACCTTGTACCAAGCACTCTTCATCAGCTCTGCACTGTGACTCAAGTAGCAATTAGCAGGTCCTTTAATTAATTAACTATTCCCTGTACATGTCTGAGATGTCTGTGGAACTAACGTCATTCTTCATAAGTGAACACCAAATCCAGTCAATATTTTGTCACTAAAAACCTTTATCTGGACTAACCAAATGCCCACCATATGTTTTGGAAAAACAGTTTCAAAATAAGCAAGCAGGTAGGAAAACCAGATGCAAACTTTACAGAACTAATGCAGGGATTAGAGCAGACAAAAATACAAATGGAATGGTAGATACAAATACCATATGCTAGAAAATATTTGAAGTAGCTATACATTATAAGGAAGAACCAAGGCAAATATTGCAAAGGTGAGAATAGCTTAGAGACATATTTAAGTAAAAAGAAATTATTCATTCAAGTTCTGTCATTAAAAAAATTGAATATAGTGCACTCTTTAAAGTGTTATGTGTTTTGTTCAATATACTGCTTATCTTGAACATTGTCAGCTCTCAAGCAAGAACAGATTAATTAAGTGGCAGTTCAGACACAATAAGGTGAAAGGCCATTTCCAACCAATCAGTGACATTTTGCCAAGTGCATGCTATCTGAAGTTTTCATGTAAGTATAAGTGATGATGGTTATTTTTTGTGTCATTTGAATTTGGAAAAATATTAAGATATGTTAAGAGATTCCAAATATGAAAATGACTGAATATATTCAAGGGACATATTCAAGGTATACACTGTTGATATTTCATTAAGCTGTAGTTTCTATATAGATAAATCTGTAACTATAGATCTGTGTGTTTATGTGTGCATATACATATTATAGGTCTATGTTTACATATGTGTATTTACAAATATACACACAAATACAGAGACTTATTCAAAGCTGAATATTTGTGAGATTTATTATTTTTTTAAATATATAAGTTTATCTTATGATATTTCTGTATGCAGGATAGGTATTATCAATTTACTTAATTTACAGCATAATAAAACTCAAAGTAGACCGCTTATATGATTTTATAAGAATTACACATTGGGCTCTCTCCTTTACAATGTGAAATAATTTGGCTTGCAAAACAAACTTTTCAACTACAGTAAATTAAAAAACCCCACAAAATATACAACATTATACATTTTTTAAGACGTTTTAGTTATCTGTTGGACATAATATAAATATTGAGAAACAAGAAAGGACAGCTTTAAATATTCAGTTTACTTGACAAATATGCAGATCTATTAACAAAGAATATCTAATTAGAGCCACTCATAAAAAAACCCTAAAGTTTTTGTTTATCAAAATGAATGAAAATAGCCGGATTTGTCTATGGTTTGATATTCTATAAAAATGACAGAGATAAAGAATTTCCTGTTATCATCTCTTCTATTCTGCAAATATTATTGCAGGTGCAGTTAAAGAAATATATTCTGGCATAATTCAAAGTGTAAGAAAAGCTGTGAGGACCAACAGATAAGCTATGGCTGCATATCTGTTTTTCTAGTGTAAATCTGCTCTTATCAATTATTCAGTATTTTTGTTACACAAAACTGTGTCTTAAAATTTGAAATTGCTGTTCACAATTTAGCCATGATAGGGGAAAATATGAAACGGTAATCTTAATATTTGGAGCTCTAGTGTGATAATCGACAGCACACATTTTCCAATCAGTTTGGCAATTAATCCACTATTTTGTTACATCTGTGTCAAACAAAGGTAGAGTCTAATGCAATTTCTTACTGTTCATTTCCCTGACTCTTTTGGGATATAAAGAATCGTGCACAAATACTTAACAGTCTGATCAATAACCATTGACCGTTTTGAGGTTCTCGTACCCTAACAAGCACAGCTTGATCATGTATATTTGATCATTGGAAAAATTCAAAGCACCTTGGTACAGCAGAGCAAACCCTTCTGTAGTATCTTTTTTGTTTCTTAAAGCATGTATGCACCAAAATGTAACTATATTTTTGACGGAAACTTTATTGCTCATGTATTTGATGATACACAAGGCAGTTAATTACAAAGCTATATATGTATCTGTAACATTTCTTATCAATAGCAAACATAAAATACTGTTCTAACATTTTAGGAGAGGAAAAGTGTGGCTGTGTCTATGGATTCAGTGGACCCCAGAGTGTAAGTCTAAAAAGCCCTATCGTTATAAATCTTGCATTCCTGTTAAGTGTTGGCATGCATGTTACACAGAGGTGTGTTTATTTTAGTGGAAATATTGTCGTAAAATCCTTTCCCTTACTGTCTTTTAAAAATATGTTCACATATATATAAAATCAATGAATATGCAAGCTCCAGACTGTGTTAATCTGGATCCTGCTTAATTGTTATGTGGAGATAAAATTCTATAGAAAAACACTTTATGTGAAAATTTATCATTTATGTGCAGTTTAAATATTCACTGTTTGTAATTCAACATCCAGTGTTTTTCATACTGAAATTTCAGATTATCATTAAAAAAATAACATTTGTGCTACATAGCTGCCTTTTTTACTTATAATCATAATATTTATTCCAACTTTCTGGGCTTATTATTTTAGACAGATATCAGTTTAATTAGCTTAAGCTGTCATACTCTAATAAATACAGATGGGTTGCCTAGTTCAATAGCATGAAGGTGGTTGCAGATTTCAGAAAGCGGAGATAATAAATGTTTTATACATGATCATGTAAACAGCAAAAGGACAAAAATAATTACCTGATAAACTTTCCATTTCTGAATTTCCCCTAAATGCTTTCTGACCGATTTTTCTAAAGAAATCCACACAAATTAAGTAAGTCCTCTAAATATCTGCAGCATCTGCTGGTTCAGACACCTTCCTTTATGCAGAGTACCATTTTCATATGATAATACATGTAATATGATATAGAATGACAGAATGCATGACAGTTGCCCATAATACATAGAAAGTCACTCAAAGGACAGAAGCGACATTTGGATAATTAGCATCCATTGGGCAGTCAATCATGCGAACAGAAAAAACTGAACAAAACCCACAATGGAGTTAGAAAACAAAAGGGACCCTAGCCAGTCTCAGGATTAACTGCTCTAAAGCGATCTAAATGCTTTTGTATCTAAAGAACTGAGGCTCCCAGGGTTGCCCTGTTCCCCTCTAGATACCCAGGGAACTAATTGTGGCGATCAAAGTTAAAGCGTTCTCTCTTCTTTATAGACTGCTAAACACACAGAAAAATTATTTCTCTATTCATGTTCATTAAACTATTTTAAAGTTAAAAATTGGTGCCATGTCCTTTTGCCAAGTGAAATGAGCTGGAGTATTGTGATTGTCCTGCTTTTATAGGAATACAACAGCCCACTTAATAAGTATGCTTTTGTTTGGTTAATATTATTTTGCTCTTGCCCAGTTTGGTACCTCTTTTTTCCTGGATAACGAATGCAATTGTCATTAAAAACACTTGTGTGGGAAAGAACCTTAAACCAGGTAGGAATAGTAATAATAGTAATAATAATAACGCTGATTAACAAAAGTAAGCCGGAAAGATCTGTTAATTCATTAGCGGGTTATTGCCACTTCTCTGAAATAAATTTTCTCTCTCAACATTTGCAGCCCAAATAATTCATTTCCCCAGGATTAGCTGGAAGCTGAGGGCAGTCCCCTCCAAAACCCCATCTAACCAACAAGCGAGAGAGAAAGAAATACAGAGAGCCTCAGGATGTGGAAAGTCATGAAAATACCTACCCCAGAGACTGTATTCCCATAGGATCCTCCTCATACAAATTCCAACTTGCCTAATGCCCTTAATGAATGAAATAAAGAGAGATTTCAGAAAGGCCCATGCTGGTGGCTCCTTCAGGAAAGTGTGTGGTTTGAGGCATAGCTGCAGCAGTTCTGGGAGGGAATCGGCTCCGGTCCCTATCAGCCAAGCAGACAGGAATCACTGGGGTGAAATCATCCCCTCTTACACGTTTGCAATTGACTTGAAATAACATCACGACACCTTTGGATAATTGACGCCTTCTTACCTTTCGTTGTCCTTTGCAATTAATATTTGTAGATCTAGAGGTTTCTCTCAGCCAGAGATAATGGGAAGGTGGAGGGGGGTGGAGAGAATGTGTGTGTGTGAGAAACAGACAGAGAGGGATGATGCGTTTTTGTGCCTGTGGTTGGTGGAGGGGGTGTTTGTGTATCTCTCTGTGTGTGTGAGCGTTTCGGGGGGCTGTAAACCTTTAAGGTTCTGAAAGGTGAGTCTGAGAAAGCGAAAGATATGAAGAGCCAGGATCTCCCTCTTCTCGTTATAGGGCTTCAGCAGCAGTGACCTCCAACCCCTCAGTTCTGTGTCAGCCTCAACCAAAGCCCCCTTGCCCAGCCTGCAAGTGCCAGTGCCAAAGTGTGGAGAGAGAAAGAGGGACAGGGGAGATAGGGAGGCAAAGAGAGATTGAGATCAGAAGGGCTTTTCGCCCAGTGAAATGGGCCTCTGGTGACAGATCAATCACGGCCTGTTCAAACCTATGATGCTGCCAGTCTCCAGCTCCCAACCTCTTCACAATCTCCCCCAGCTCTCCCCAGCTTTCCTGCATGACACTCAGCTGATGACTGGGGCTCCAGTCAGAGCAAGGCTGCTTTTTACAGGTTGATTTGGTCATTAGCATCATCTTCTACTCTCTCTGTCTCTCCTTCTCTGTGACTAAATCTTTTGTCTGTTTTATTTACCAAAATACTGGAAGCTGATATCAAAAGAGTGGCTGTGACACAGACAGAAATAATTGTCTGTGAATCCATTTAAATGCTGCAGAATCAAAAGCATCCAGATTGATAGATTTTTATAGACTTTAGAAAACTCACTTTGTGGATAGATTATACTAGTGCAAGTCAGGAATAACTGAAGGTAAAGGACTTGTGTCATTGTAAACTGGTATAAGTGGATGATGAACTTTTGAGGCCGGTGGTCTTTGCTTCTGCTTACATTACTACGATTCATTAATCTATCCAAAAAGTGAGTTTTCTAAAGTCTATACAAATCTATCAATATTGATGCTTTTGTAAGTATTTGCTAAGAGGAAATTTTCAGCCTATTTCCACCTGTGGGGCAAATCCTCAGCTGGTGTAAACTGGCTTAGCTCTACTAAATTCCTATGTTTCTACATATTTTGATGAAAAAAGGAAGATGAAATCCATTCCCCAAGGACTGTATAGTGCAGACAAAATAAATCATAGAGACCCAAAATGTCCTGAATGATCCGATGGTTAGTTTGCCAGACAAACTGTATCCCAATTTTTTATTAAGATAAGTTTTCTTTACAAAGACAATTACATTAGTGTAAGATTAATAAATAATAATAATAATTTGCTCTTTGATTAGTGGTTTCCATCCGAGGATCTCAAAATACTTTATAAAAGTTAAAATGATACTCACATAGAGAAAAATTAAGATGCACAGACAAGGAAGAGTTGAGGACTCTCCTGTAGATCTTGTGGTCTTATGGTTACTTTCTAATTCTGTTTGTTTCATCCTGATCTTTAAGTGCATATGGAGCACATAGAACTTGCATTCAGTTTTCCTCATCATCCATAAGCCTAAATCTTCTGTTAGAATCTGAATTTTTCCCCCGGTCTCTGGCATGTTAAGAATAGGGGAAGTCCCTCCTCAACCCTTCTCTGATTTAGTGCCAAGACATTCTAATTAAGAGATTTCTCATATGTGTAATCAAGGGAATGTACATTTTTTAAGTCAATTTACATGTTGGGTAACAGAGAGCTATTGACCAGTTTGAGAGTGCAAAAGGAAGGAAAGATGATGAAGATGAGCCCAGAGGAACTGAGCTCTCACAGGGCAAGACACAACAGTATTTTTCAAAATGCAGTAACTATTAAATATAAAAAAATCCCAACCCCCAATCCTTCTCTTCCTTTTAATACTGGCGAACTCTGTTAAACTGAACTGAAGTGCATTGCAGATAGCAGTGCAGGGTGTTGAACAGCCTGTAGCCGGAGAGTGCTTCTGTCTTATCTTCAAAGCTGTCCTGTCAAATACAGGTCTTTTTAAAATCAGAGGGATAAAGTTTCTGATTCTAAGCATTCGTTTTCCACTTGTTTTTTCTCTAGCAGAAATCAAAGTCCATGTGACCTCCACATTAAGCTGGCTCCAGGACTGCTGCCCTGATACCTACCCTATTATTTGGGGATGCTTGTGCATAGCAATCTTGTTTTACTCACTCTTTGTTGGATTCAATTCCTCTTCTCTCTCTCCCCCTCCCCCATTTTATGTATCTTGAGGTTTCTGCTGCATGACAACAAATTGCACCTTGCAAAGTTAAAGAAGAATTGTGGCTGGGGTTGTAGAATGTTCAACTGCAGAAAATGCTAAAGTTTGAACAGCTGAGAACTGAGTTAATGAGATATTTTTTCTTTTTGGTCTATCAGCCTGTTTATTTCAGCCATGTTTTAATTGCAGCGTTTCCTGACACAATAATCCTAACTCTTAAAGGTTATAATTTAAGACTCCGCTTCACTGCCTCCACTTCTTCCCACCTCATACCGCACAAGAAGAAATGCAGATCACTTTAAAAACACACACCACTTTTCTGTTCTCTTATTGTCACTGAACAGGTTATATCCCTAAATTTAGTTGATTTTTAATATGAAAATTCGCTGGGTTTTTTGGTACACTTGAAGCTAACAAATCCATGCATTTTAATTAGACTGTTTCTTTTTTCATTTATTACTAATACAATCCTCTTAACTATGATTTATTTGTTAAACAAAGTGCCATAATCCGTCACTTATTCATCTTAATTTCAACAAAATTAAAGTAGTCGCTGTTATATTACACCTAATTGCACTTGCAATGAAAAGAACGGAGATGTTAATCAAAATAAATTGAAGATAAACAATAAAATCATTAAATCTTTGCTGCAGTAAGTGTAACTAATCAGTTTTGACTTGAAGCGACCGAACACAAATAATGAATCTGTCAGTGAAGATGTGCTCATTAAATACAGCCTCGTCCGCCAGGGTCCTGCAGGCAGCCTGTAACACACAGCCCCATGCGACCCGCCAGTGCCTTTCTGCTATTAGGAGAGAGAGTGGGGAGACAGGAGGACAAGGAAATTACATACCATTTCCAGAAATAAAATATAGATATATACTGCAAGTTGGCTTAGTGGAGATGTAAATAAAATAGATATAGAGGATGTCCTGTGTTTCCCTGAATCAGAAGAGGCAGTGAGAGTCACAGTGTTTTATTCAAGAACTGGCCAGATATAGATTAGAAAAAGAAAAGGAGACCAAGAAGAAGGGAGGACAGAGATATGACTGACATTGCTTATTAATTCCCTGAATATGTTAGAAAAATAAACATTTCATTGCAGAGTGGGTTTTGTTTTTGTTTGTTAAATTGTATATGGATCTAGTGAAAGATATTACTTCGAGTCCTTTGCTTATCCCCAGAACAGGTATAGCACAGGCAGCAATAATGTAAGCCTCCCACAAACTCAGTGGCTCACTAACATGCATCACCTCTGACCTGGAGGGACCACCAAGAGGGCTGAGATGAACTCTTTAAGTATTTCTGAGCACACCTGCAAGGGTGGAGCCCTCTCCAACTCAGCAAGCTGCACCAAAGTATTTGTCTCTTTCCACTTCAGCTTCTAAAAAATTTCCTCTTTAACTTCCATCTTTTCTAACACGGAATATTTGGCTGGTGAGCATGAGCAGAATATGAATTTGTGTGGACTAGGAGTATTTTTTTTCTATATAAGTATTAGAATGATCCCCTACCTGAGAAGAGACAAGAATTAGACGGGGCCCACTGCATCATTGTTCTTTTAAAATAAATAGAATTGTCAATTCCTAAACTTCAGGTAGTCTGTTTTTATTCTTATGTAATCCCTTTCTCCTGTGTGCCAATGATTTCACTTCCTCACAAATGTCATTATTTGCCTCTGATGATTTTCTGAGCTATATAATTCAATCTAAAGTTCTAATTAGCCCAGGGATGTCTGCCTTAGACCTGAAGTCATACAATAACCAGTCAATATTTTAAGATGCTAGTGCTTCCTACTGAATTTTAAAGAGTATTCGGTCCAAAGGACACAATGATAATTTAACAGCAGTGAAGCTCTGGCTTAGGTAATCTGGCTTAGGTAATCAAAGAATTAAGCATTGTTTCCAGGGCATTTTCTATTAACTAGGAGGTAGAAGAAGCTGACATAGTTACCTGTGGTCAAGTGGTCAACTTCAGTTCATCTTTCTCCTCTTCTTGTATAGGTGCTTTGGGGAAGGTGTGACAATTAGTTAGGAGACACAGGGGTGAGAATGGCCATGGGACAGCAGGTCTCCACATCCAGGGATCACAGGACTGGAAGCTAGCCAGGAGTGTGGAAAATATTTCTGTTATTTTCTTTTGCTTATGTTCACTTGATCTGCTTTCTGATTATAAACCTTCCTTGAGGAAAATCTCTTCCTGGTAACACAAGTATTTAGTTTCTGTTGGGTTAGTCTAGCAGCTTAAAGACTCTAACTAGGGGCTACTGGGTTGCTCAAGGAGCTGTTATGGAGTTATTCACCCTAGGTTTGCTAGTTCAAATCCAAACCAGCTGAGTAATAATAATAACTAATAACACCTTGTTGTTCTATCATACTTTTCATCTGTAGAGCTCAAAGCATTTTACACAAAAAAGGAAATCAGTATTGTTATCTCCAGATCACAGATGGAGAAACAGAGACATAGCAAGGGGAAGCAACTTGCCCAAGGTCATACAACAAGACAATGTCAAAGCTGGAAACAGAATTTGGGTGATGATCAGAAGTTTTAATAATATGAGAGACCTGTTCCTACTGTCCTTGCTTAGCCAAAAACTCCTATTGGTTTTAGCAGAACTCTAGCCTGAATAAGGACTGTAAATTGGGCCTTGTGGTTGTACACTAACTGACCTGTGTAAATTTAATCTGAGAATCTCATTTTAGTTATTCTGAATAAGTGTCAGCTGCAAAAATCCACCAAACTAGTGGCAATAATTGTATCCCTTGCTGGGAGCCTTAGCAGAGAGGCTCAGGATTGAAGGGACTTAAAATGAACTCCTTTTCCTCTGTAAATACATTCCGTTCAGGTCAGGGCTGAAGCACATTAGTTAGTGTGGAGGAAGGTTACATTGCTGCTACTTTTGCTTTAACTCTTCAGTAGATAGAAGACTTCAATATTCAGGCTTGTCAATACAACAGTTTTTACCTTCTCTATGTTTTAACCACATTTTTTCCTGTTTATTGAAACAAAAATGCATTCTGAAAAAAATAAGTAAAGAGGCGTTCAAGAAAGTAAAATTATCCTACTGGAAGCCTGAAAACATTATTACTATCACTGTAGCAATTAGGAGCCCCAGTCATGGATCACATTGTGCTACATGCTGTACAAACACAGAAGAAAAAGAAAAAAAATCCTAAAGAATTTATAATCTAAGACAGGATTCAACAGATGGATACAGACAGATAGATGGGGGAGGCCAAGCTTTGTGGATGTTTATGGAGAGCTCCTCCCAAGCATGAGAGACAGCATACGATAAAGCACAAAAACGATTGTATGAAAGTTTAACAAGTAGGCAATGGAGGCTGGCATCACTGTGCCCAATTGGAGGTGGGAGTTCATATCTTGACAGTGAATAAGAGATGATAGGTAGGAGTGAAGGACCTTGAAAGTGTCATCTTATGACATGTGAGTGATGAGACAAAGGCAACTGAGAGACTAACAGAGTTACCCAGAGGAAAAAAACAAGAAAGTAGTTTTGTTTCCTGCCCCCCCCCTTAATTTGCAGATACTGTATAAAGAATTTGAGGAAAATGGCATGTCAGCAACACCACAGCTAGTTTCTCCTCTGCCTGGACCGGTGAGGGTCCTCACAGACAGACATTCTGACTCTGAAGCCTTCTACTCAGACCCTGGTCTTGGCTTCTGGGGAATATAATCTGCATATCCTTGCCAAAGAAAGCCAGGTAGGAAGAACCACCAGTGTGAGAGGTGTCTGCAGGTAGAGTCCCTCAGAAAGCAGGCAAAAGAGCTGCAAGAGGAGATGGTTCAATTGCCTACCATTTGGGAACACAAGGCCTTCATTAACATAGAGATATCTGGGATGGAGGACATTAGCCAACTACAGATGACTATAGCAGCACCAGAAGAGGAAGGAGAACTGACCGCTCCATAAGAAGGAGATTGGCTGATGGGCATGTTAGGCAGTAGACAGTGCTCTATCCCCCATGCAGGCAGGTTCCCTGTCCATCAAGGTCAAGAACCAGTATGCTGTACTAGCAACAAGAGGAAAGGAACAGACACTAATGACTGAGGAGGAGCCACCTGCTCCTAGGCTTAGAGAAACATGGCCACCACACGCAAGAGAAGTAGGCATAGGGTCTCAGTGGTCAGGATTCCCTTCTGAGGAGAATGCAGGCATCTGTTTGCCATCCTAACATGATATCCCAGAAAGTGTGCTGCCAGTCTGGTGATTGCAAATGAGATATTATCTAAAGTTTGCCAAGATTCACCTGTTCTTCTGATATCTAACCCATTCTGATCATCCCAATGGGCACTCATACAGCCAGATATTACCTTGAGCAGATCAGCAGTGACTTCAGAGCTCTGGGAGTTGTGGTGAAGATTTCAGGAAGGCAGGTGATATTTTCACACATTATCCTGGTTGAGGGAAAGTGCCCAGACAGGGACATACACATCCTGAGATGAATGCATGGCTGTGCAGATGGAGTCAATTGAAGAGCTTTTGCTTCCTTGATCATGGGATACTCTTCTTGGAAGGACTGTGGGGAAGGGATGGTGTTCACCTGCCCAAGAAGGAGGAGAACATCTTTACTCACTGACTTAACTTAGGGTACGTCTACACTAGCCCCCTAGTTCGAACTAGGGAGGCTAATGAGGGTGACCGAAATTGCTAATGAAGTGCGAGATTTAAATGTCCCGCGCTTGATTAGCATATTCCCGGCCGGTCACCATTTTGGAAACTGACTAGCCCGAAGTAACTGCCCGTGTTTACACGCGGCAGAGAAGCGGGATTCCGAGATAAACCCCTTAGTTCAAATTAACTGTTACTCCTCATGGAATGAGGGCAGTTACTTCGGGCAGTTACTTCGGGCT
This sequence comes from Pelochelys cantorii, assembly GCA_032595735.1. Taxonomy (NCBI): domain Eukaryota; kingdom Metazoa; phylum Chordata; order Testudines; family Trionychidae; genus Pelochelys; species Pelochelys cantorii. The sequence continues at coordinate 3,382,931 of CM064347.1, forward strand.
AGTCAGTTTCCAAAATGGTGACCGGCCGGGAATATGCTAATCAAGAACGGGATATTTAAATCCCGTGCTTCATTAGCAATTCTGGTCGCCCTCATTAGCCTCCCGAGTTCGAACTAGGGGGCTAGTGTAGACGTACCCACAGTGAAGAGGGTTTTAAATTAGCTTCAAAGGGGGCAGAGGATGAAAGCCCACAAGTAAATATAAAAAAGTCAACCTTAACAAAGGGCTAGTTGTTGGGGGAGGGGTGAATATAAATGGAAAATTACAAAAGGGTCATAGGAACATCAAGGGGGAAAACAGCAGGGGAATCTGCTCAGCATCTTATATATCTAAACACAAATGTCAGGAAGATGGATAATAAACAGGAATGACTGGAAGTATTAATATATAAAGTTGTGATTATTTAATTGGATCATAGAGAGTTGATAGGATAAATGTCATGCCTGGAACACTGGGAGAGAGAAGTATAGCTGTTCAGGAAGAACATCCAGGGAAAAGGGGGGGAGATGTTGCATTATACATCAAGAATATATACACTTGTTCTGAATTCAGGAAGGAAGCGAAGACAGACCAATTGAGAGTCTCTGGGTAAAGATAGAAGAGGAAAAAAACAGTGCTGATGTCATGATAGGATGTCTACTGTTGACTACAAAATAAGAAAAAGGAGGTGTATGAGACATTCCTAGAACTAATAACTGAAACATCTAAAACACAAGACACAAGCATCCCTTAACCAGCACATAGCAATATTACAGGACCATAGGAAATGCCAGACTAGATCATCAGTGTGTTTAAGCAAGTTCAGTATCTTTTCTTAAAAAGGTTGCTTCAGCGGAGGAAGATAAAAGAATTCTCAGCAAGCACAGTTATGGAATAACCTTTCCATAGAGGAAGTTTCTTCCTAGGCCCTGTCAGTTAGGGTACATCTAATCTGCAGCACTATTTTGGGATACCAGAGGTATCCCGAAATAGCTATTGTGTCTTTTGAACCAGCCTGTTATTTCAAAATAGATTTTGAAATAATGGGCTCGCTATTCCAACATCCCTGTAGCCCTCGTTCTATGAGGGTAAGGGACATTTCAGAATAACAGTTTATTTTGAAATTAGATCGAAATAAGATACACAATTTGCGTAGCTCAACTTGCATATCTTATTTCAACCTACGGGTGCAGTGTAGATGCATCCTTAGTGATTAGCTTATGCACTGAAGAATATTTATACCCTTTTATCTTTAATATAAATTAATATCACTGGAGATGTTTGTACTATGCAATAAATTTCCATTCTTTCTTGACTCTTGCTAAACTCTTGGATTCAATGTATCTTATGGCAGCGAATGTCTTGTGTAAAAAAGTATTTCTTTTTAACAAATTTAAATGTGTTGCCTTTCATTTATATTGGATACCCAATGTTCTTGCGGTATGAGGAGTGACTGATTAAATTTAGATGTATCATAATTAGTTTACATTTTTCTACTACATCCATTTTTGTCTTCTCTCTAAATTAATTATCTTTTCAATCACTCTCATATGGAATTCTTTCCATGTTTCTGACAATTTTAAATGGTTGTCTCTAGAATATCTCATAAAATATCTGTATCTGCCATATGTTTTTAGCATGTGGTGACCAGAATTGAACACAATATTCAAGAGGAGGGCATACCATCATCTTATAAAATGTTATCATATTTTCAGTATTATTTTCAACCTCATGCTTATACATACTATCATTAGTTTTGCTTCTTTTATCACTACTGCACACTGAGAAGAGATGTTCATTGAGTGATCTATAGATGTTTTTCCTGAGTTTTTGTAGAAAATGTAAAACCCAACAAATGCGTATGAGCTGTTTAAATGATCCCTTCTGTATATATTGCTTTGCATTTGTCAATACTGAATTTCATCTCATCTGTCAATTTGCTGCTCATTCATCTAGCTTTGTTAGGGTACGTCTACACTACAAAGGAAAATCGAAGCTGCCACTGTCGATCTTCTAGGGCAGTGTTTCTCAACCAGTGGTACGAGTACCCTAAGAAGTACTTGAGAGAAGTCTGGGGGGTACATCAACACAACTGAAATTTGGAGAAAACTGAATTTGTTGATTAAGTTTTACAGAGCTTTATTATTTTTGTACTTTTTACACCCAAAAATTTCATCGCCCACCCTGCTACGAATAAGTTGTTTAAACAATTGTGTTGTAATGGTAGAAAAAATGTTGTATGTCTGAAAACTGTGGGTACTGGGGGTACGTATAATTTTTTTTTAAAAGGGGTACTTTATAAAAAAGGTAGAGAAACATTGTTCTAGGGACTGAATTAGCGTTTTAGCTAAGACAGCTAATTCAAAGTGAGAGGGGCACTCCGGTAGATGCTGGTAAACCTGTTTTCACGAGGAGTAAGGGAAGTTGAAGGAAGAGTGTTCTCCCTTCGACTTCCTGCAGTGTAGACAATGCCAAAAGCCGACTTAAGCTACTTCAACTTCAGCTACGCAATTAATGTAGCTGAATTTGCGTCTCTTAATTCAACTATATCCTGTAGTGTAGACATACCCTTAATTCTCTTTGAAGTTCTTTACATCTTCTCTTGTTTTGATTATCCTAAATAATTTTGTCATCTGTAGATTTTGTCATGTTATGCTTATTTCCTTTTCCTGATAATTAATAAATATATTAAACATTAATACAGGTGGTGCAACTTGTCACCCTGCTATTAAAGTATTGCCTTATTGAAAATTTACTGTTATTCCTACTATTTATTTTCTGTGAGCCACTTTTAATTCGAAATTAAATTATACATTTTTAAACAGCTATATTGTTGGCCAAAAATTGGGAAAATAAGGAAATTGGTGTCAAAATATACTGGGTATTTCTTTAGTTTTGAAATTCAAAATTTTGTGGAAATTTTCAATTATGAAAATTTTTTATTAGATCTGTTTCTACTCCATGATATTACTTTACCTCTCATCCCATAAATACTCAGGTTCTTTCATAACCCCTTGCAAGAGATTTGTAAATGGGTTTTCAAAAATCCACATCTGTTATGTCAATCAATTTTTTCTTTACCTATGATTTAGTTGACATCTGCAAAGTAGTTTAAAAGACTGGAGATGGATGCTGTTCCTTTACAGAGGTGGTGCCGGGTAATTTCTCTTGTGTCATGTTCATCTACATGTTTTGTAACTCTGGCTTAAATTATTTCTTATTATGAAATACAACTCACTAGTTTGAAATTATTAGGCTCACCTCCACGGGACTATTTAAAATATAAAATTCTCTCATATAGTGCTAACTTTAACAAGATTACTTATTTTTACTTGCCCAGACACTTCATTCTTAAGTATCTTCAGAATTCAGAGATGTTCCCTCTGGTCCTGGTGACCACAGTTACTGTTTAATTTGCAAATGTGTTCTAGCCCTTCTTCTTTTGATGCTCCAGTCTCTAATAAAGCCTCATAGTTATTACCTGAGAAGAAGAGGTGTGTGATAGGTATCTTCTCAAAACTATGTGTACAGAAGGCTAATGCAAAGAAGCATGCTTATTCTCTTTAACTTCCCCCATTATTCCCAACTAGCCCAGTGGACCTATCAATTTTTCTGCTGATTTGTTGCTTCTTAATTCTTAAGGGATTTCTTGTTTGTTTTTAAGTCTTTGGCTATTTGCTTCTCTAATCCCCCTTTATCCTCCTAATTTCCATTTTACTTACTGTAGTTTATGTCCTTTTTATTGGCTTCACTTGGGCTAGATTTCTACATTCTAAAGTATATCTGTTTGGTTCCTCTAGCCCCTTTACCTTGCCATTGAACCATATTATTTATTTCTTGCCTTTCTGCTTCCTTTTTTGTTTATGGTTATACATGCCTTCTGTTACTCTGTTATGGTTTTAAGTAGCCTCCATGCTGAGCCCAAGGATTTTAATTTCCTCACTATTGACTTTAGGGTCTTTTTAACTAGCTTCCTCAGTTTTGGTACAATTCTTCCCCTGAGGATGTTTAACTTAATTATATTGTGGTCACTATTACTTAGTGGCTCAACTTTTAGTTGCTTCATAAACTAACTCCTGTGCATTATTTAGGACCAACTAAAGAAAAGCCTCACTTCTGTGGGCTCTAGAATGAGCTGTTCTAAAAAACAATCAATTTTGATGTTAAGAAATTGGTTTTTAAAAATGGCCTGATACATATCTGACCAACAACTAGTTCAGGACAAAAAAAGGAAAAACAACACACCCCAGTGAAACTAAATAGGAAATGTAGGGAAATGATTATTTTTATCCACAATGAATTAAAGCCAGAACACCAGACCTATCATTACATATATGAAATGTCATATAATAATCTTCATTAACCACAAGACCATAAGACACAAGCCAATTAATGATGGCTTGTGTGAGAGATAGCTGTGGATATAACTGACTTTTCTTTATTCATAAAATGCAAATATATATAACCTCTCTGAGAGAGGTCATGGAATCTCCATCTTTGGAGGTTTTTAAGAACAGGTTAAACAAACACCTGTCAAGGATGGTTTAGATTTACTTAGTCCTGCCTCAGCGCTAGAGGATAGACTAGATGACTTCTTCAGGTGCAGTCCAGCCTAATATATATATAGTCCATAACCTCTCATAGGCCTGGTCTACACTAGATCAGCTTAAGGTACACAACTCCAACTACATTGGTGGGGTCCACACTGCAGGAGGTCTTCAGGAGCAAATGGTCCTGTCAGCTTCCTTTACTCCCACAAAAGGAGGAGTACTGGATGCTGGCAGGAGCTGCCCTCAATGTTTGATTTATGGGTCTATAATAGACCCACTGAATTGAACACCAGAAGATCAACCTCTAGAGTGCTGATCCTCCAGTAAGTGTAGATATGTTCTTAGAGGCCTATGCCAGAGCTTAACTACGCTTAACAAGTTTTCCCTCATATTTAACCTAAATTTCCCTTGCTGAACATTAAACCCATTCTTGTCCAACACAGGTTATAGAGAGCAACCGATCACTGTCCTCTATCACAGCCCTTAACATATTTAAGACTCTTATCAGGTCTCCGCTCAGTTTTCTTTTCTCAGAATTATTATGGTCTGGTTTTGTTTTGTTTTGGTTTGGTTGTTTTTTTTACTTGTCAGAACAGGCTAGGTTTTTGAATATTTTTTTTTTCTGTTTTTGCTGCTCTCCTCCGCATGCTCTTCAGTTTGGCTGCAATTTTCCTAAAACACGGTTTCCAGAACTGGACACAGTATTCCATCTGAGATCTCACCAGCCTTGAGTGGAGCAGGACAATTACTTTCAGTCTTTTTCACAACTGTATCACATTGCTAACTTATATTTAATTTGTGATCCATTATAACTCCCAGATCATTTTAATTGTACTGCCACCTAGCCATAACCAGTTATTCCCCATGTTGTAACCTTGAATTTGATTTTTCCTTCTTAAGTGCAGTACTTTGCACTTGCCTTCATTAAATTTAATCTTGATAATTTCAGACCAATTCTCTGTCAAGCTTATTTTGTATTCTAGTACTGTCCTCATAAGAATTTGCAAACTCTCCCAGTTTGATGTCATCTGCAAATTTTATAAGCATAGTCTCCATTCCACTATCTAATCATTAATGAATATATTGAAATAGTACTGGACTCAGGACTGACTCATGTGGGAGCTTACTAGATATGGTCTCATAATTTGATATCAAACCACTGTCAACTACTCTTTGAGTATGATGTTTCAACCAGTGGTGCACTTGCCTAATAATAATTTCATCTACGCCACATTTTCCTAGTTTGCTTATGAGGTCATGTGAGATAGTGTCAGAAATCTTACTTATGTCTAGATATGTCATGTCTATAACTTCTCTCATCTGTGAATCATCAATGCAACATCTAAATATGAAGCAAAGCCCTTATTTTTCTACTTGTTGTTTCTTTTGCTTTTTAAAGACTTGCTAGCTAGTAAGTCTGTTTAAATGAAAAGTAATGTTTGTATGTTTGTTAACACTGCTTTCGCCTCCAAACACTAGACAAGAGGTCGTGACCACATGAAAAGTCCCTAGTGGCTGTATTCACCCGAGATGGCTGCATTTGAGAAACACAATGTCATAAGCCAAAAGTGACAAGATAGGTGATATAATATCTTTTATTGGACCAACTTTAAGACAAGCTTCAGAGTTTGCACAGAGATCTTCTTCAGATTATGCCAAGAGCAGGAGACAAAAGGCAAGGTTCTTATGCCATACCAGTGGGAATAAAAAACAATACCACATAAGTAATATGTAATAACATTGATGCTAAATGAGATCAGCTTCAGACTTATAACTATTTATATAACATTATTCAGTTGATATTTTCACTATTTTAAATTGTTAATCATAAAAACTCTTGAATTAAAGCATGATATAGTACAGTTTTTCTATGAACATCTGATATTTCCCATTACCACAACATTCAGTTTACATCTCAAAAATGATTTCTGACATCTTCCTAATAACCATTTCAGAATAATAATGTATGACAACATCTTGTCTGATGACATTGTAATAAGTAGTGCACTATCAATAATAATCATGTCACCTTGTGCCATGGCAGAAAAGATAAATAAATGCCTTTTTAGAAGAACAGAGACACTTCCGTTGCTCATGGTCTTTTGAGTTACAGTGATTGTTGCGGTTACATTTTAAGTCTTCCTCCAAAAATGTTTTGTTGTTGTGTAAACAAGTTGTCATAGTAATTATTATTTAAAATTCAAGATGGAAAATCTTGCAACAGAATTGGGATTCCACCAACTCAATGAGATAGAAAGAAAATAAATTAAAAAAATCACAGGACCAACAATTAATGCCAAGATTGTATTCTTTTTATTTCTGGCATAAAATAAAGAACAAAATATATCGTATATGTATTTAATATTCATTACCAAACTATATATACTGTGTACTTTATGAAATCCAATTTCCAACGATATAATCTAGGTATCCGAGAATAACTATGGGGATCAGATTAGGCTGAAGTGGATACTGCAGTTAAGGCTGGAGATAAATGTAGATATAATACAGTGAGTCCACAACCCTACAGGGACTGTAGCAGCTTACTTGACCCTCCTCCTGTTCTACGTCTGTTAAGAGTAGTTTTACCTATAACAATAGTCTCATTTCTTTCTCTATTCTACTAGGGCTGTCACAGCTGTGAATAACTATTTCCTGGGGTCCCACGTCATTCTACTGAACCTCTTGTTGTATGGTTGGAATCACAAAACCATCGATTTTGTTTCACAAGTTTCACTTGTAGGACAGCATTAATGGGACAGGACAACAGCATTCTTAAACTCCATCAGTGGTAGCTGGGTAGACAAGAACTTCTGAATTTACTGTGTTAGTTGACAGGACCTTAGTTTAAAATTTTGCTTTACAAACATTTCATTAGTATGTTGCTGAAGATTATAAAAATCACATCTTTAAAAAAATCATCAGCCACCCCAGCCTGCCAGTGGGACTAGGGGCACTAGTTTAGTATTACTACAGAACACCCCATAAATCCTAAGAATGGCCCTGTAATCACTATTAATTTTAAGGTTGCTCAGGAGACAATTTGGAGATGAAAATATGGAGGGGACAATTTTAGCTTGCATACAGCTATGAAATCTCAAGTTAGAAGCCTGCCAACTGTGGCACAGTCTGTAATGCAGACAGCGCAAGCCAAGATGATTTTATCTACCTTGAGTTGTATAAGAAAAAGTGATAGGGCCACATACTGTCTTTGGTTTGGACATTAATTAGAAGCCTATATTCCTTACAGAGGTCACATAATAGGTGAAGATAGGGGATGTAGCACCTCCTTCACTGTTAAAGGTTAGGAGTATAAAATGGAACTATCTGAAATGATCTTTGAAATGATTGGTACATCATATGGAAAGAGAGGGAATCTGATAGCAGTTGGCCTGCTGCAAGGATTTTCCTTTTAGAGAGATCAGATGTTGTTGCGCTCCTGTGTCAGAGGGAAGAACAGCCCTGAGCTGCTGAAAGAAAGATGTTGATGGAATGAGCAGCTAAAGGAGTCCAGCACGTCTTAAGGTCTAGAAAAAACATTCTTTAGAGTGGGATTTGATGGGCATGACGTGCGCTACCATAGCTCTTTGGCCACCATGCAGGTTAGATGGTATGCAATAATAATAAGCAGGAATACAACACATCTTGATACTTCATTCACATATATTTAATATATTACTAGATGCCTCCATCCCTCTTTACAAAGAGGGAAACACTTTTTCAGTCATGAAATCTCTCCTGCGGCATTCTAAATTATAGGCAGGAAGATTCTACTCAGCATGTTTGACTGGTCCCAGCAAACTGACATTCCTAAGGAAGTTGCCAAATGTAGTTTTCAGAGAGATTTTTGTGTTTGTTCAAGGAGAGAGGAGATAAGGAGTTTCTCAGCCTCTCTCATTTCAATACATGACACTGATGGTTTGAAAAAAAAATGAATACCATTTCTATTTGAACAGCATGAAATATAAGGGCAGGATTATATACATCTGTGACAGATTCACCCTCTTCTTGTGAGCAACCCCTTTTGGCCAAGGGTGTGTTGTGCACATTCTTACTGCTCCTTCTGGCTCTAGGACAGAGTGGTGTCAGAGTTCTCTCTTCTGGATTGCCTTAGAACCAGGCTTCTTCTTCCCCCACTAGCTACTGGGGGGGAGGGCAGATCTTCCCGCTATTGTGGATCTCAGCCCAGGAACCCCGTAAATAGCAGTTGTCGGCTGTATCCTGTTCATTAAAGTCCTACTGCTAGTCTCACTTCCTGGGCCACTTCTCCATGGCCCCTCTGCCTTACCTTACCTAGGGCCTTGTCTCAAAGTCCCAGTGGCACTCCATCTAGAGTCCTGCAGATCTTCCCACCAACCAAGCCCTGGTCTTCAGTAGCTGACTCTATACCTGAGTCTAGTCTACAATAAGCTGTACACAGTGAACTATCCATGGTCCTGCTGCTTTCTCAGCAGCCAGTCACCCAGGCTTCACTCCTCAAGCTCCAAAAAGGAACTGCCTGACTCTGGCTCAGCAGTTTTCTTTATAGTGATTTACTGGGCCCTGATTGGCTGCCTCCCTTTATTGCTGCTCCAGAGAGCTTGGAGGACTTCTTTACTGCTTTTTTCCTGGGGCAGGTTGTGGCAAGGCTACAAGCCTCCAGCAGGGGTTTGGGGCCTAGTCCACCCCGTTTCAACATCCTATACTACCAATTTTGTTGACAAATTAAAAAATACTGAGTATCTGAAGTACATCAATTAGATTTTGGTGCAGAATTCTTAGGGCCTGCTACACTGGTCTCATGATTGCAATGTAGTTGCACTAATGTAAGACTCAAATAATGCAGCGGTGAATTCAGACACTTTAAACATATTAACAAATTCTTAATAAAATAAATTGAAATTGATTACAATTTACTGTTAAAGCAGCATTAGTAACATTTAATCATAGGTTGAGCACTTCAGATGCTGCACATTCTCTCCAGTGTTTACCTAGGGAGGTGAATGGGAGAAGAGTAATTTTTGGGAAATTTGACTGAAGCCTTTAAAATTGAGTTTTACATTGCTTCTTCGGTTTTGTGTTGAGCCACTTGGTAATATCATATATAATTAATGTGTTTTAACATTATGCAATTAGAGGTATTTGATACATGTATTTAAAAAATCTAATTAAATAAATAAATAGATATGTTAGTGTTAGGGATTTTCAAGAGGGATTTGGGGCAACCATTTTAAGATGGAGTTTTTCCTAAATTGTGGTGTTTTGGAAAGGACTTATTAGGCCTACACCACATGGTGGTGCTGTTGATTCCAGATTGTCCAAGGTCCAATGATTCGTGCCATGAATAGGTTCCGACCCACCTGAGAGTCCATGAGTGTGCTGCTGCTGCCTATCTAATGAGAGCAAAGCCTATGGGTTGTGACTCACTGGAAGGCATTGCAGAAGGAGGGCATTGCAAGTTCCACCCACCTTCTTCTGGTGTCAGTAATGTTGGTTTATTACTTGTACTTTAAAAAATTTAGAATGCTTTAAAGTAACATTTTAAATGTTCAGATTTATTTATTAGCACTCTCCTCACTGTCCACAGACCACTGTTAAGTCACTGTGGGTACAGTGCTGAAGACTGAAATATTCAATTGAATAAAAATAATGTAGCACCCCCCCAACATACAAATCAGTTAAGTAGGTACAGAAATTGAAATAGGATGTGCTTTCGTGTCTGATTTTAACTTGTCTCAGGCATGCATGGACACACAGAGTCACAAAGAGAATCACTTTCAAATTCTCTGTTTTATAACAGAATCCATGAACAGTAATTGGAGTAGGACATTTCAGTTTCCACCCATCAGTATTTCTGACACTTCACATCTGAATATTCTGTAGTCTCATAGTCTTGCTTAGCTAGGTGTAAGACTGGTTTTTTCATTTGGCCCTGCAGTATATATGCACAGTTTTAGGAGGGCTTTCTGCCTGAGAAGCCAACGATCACCTAAGTTCACACTTTAGCCAAATTTAAGGTTGACTTGCTCAGGGTTTATCATAGGCAAGATCCCATACTATTAACCTCATGTATGAAATCTCAGATTAGAACATGCCATTACTGTGCCATCAAAGTTGTTCACTAGATAGTTTCTAAGGACTTACTGAACCAATGGTTATTCAAGAGCAGTTAGTCAGCTGTTTATCAATTTCTATGGCACTCAAATCAATTGATATTTAGTCTATGCTTGATGAAAAATGGTTCTAGGATGTTTCCAATGGCCTAAGACAGAGTGATGGATACTGAGGTTGGAAGCTATATGGACTGTTTCAGCAGAAATGTTGGTGTTTTCAGACAAAAGAATGCATAGCTGCTCAAATGTAACATAACAAAGGATTTTCTGGTCTAGTACAGTCATTGCCTGTGAGGAAATTAATCTGAGACGGCATAGGGAGAAATCTTTGACAATTAAAAAAACAGCGTCTAAATTTTGGAAACATCAAATTAAGTATGGCTAGGAAAATTCCTTTGGTTGAGAAATACTGAAGCAAAAAAGTATTCCTATGTAAAAGTCAAGTTTAATTGACTTTGCAGGAAACATTCTTATTAGGAGGCATGTAGGGGGCATGTATGAAGTTGCCAAATAATGCAGTGCTGAAGTTGGTAAAGAAATATTGGAACTTGAAGACAAACTGCTGTTCTGGGCTCTAGGATGACCAATTTGAGGAGGTTAAAGTTAGGTGAAGTTATAACTGGAAGGCACTCTGCTATAAGAATCAGTATTGCAGAATAATAAAGATGCGGAGCTGGAAAAGGCTAGGGTAAAAGTGAGCTCAGGGGAGATACTAACTGGAAGCAAACAGCAAAAAGCAAACAGAGAATCCTGGGCATGAATGTGTGTACCACATGCAGCAAAGAATGCTGCTCTCCATAACAGAAAAAGCAGTCATGCTGCTTTTTTTGTTTTACCACGATCAGATTAACACGGCTACCTTTCTGTCGCTCTCCATAATAGTAATCTTTTCAGCAGTTTTCTTCTGAGAGGAACCAAAATCTTTTTCGTGATGATTCACCTGTCTCTCAGTCTATGTACTTACAGTGCTCCATTGTCATAATACCTGAGCACTATCCAAGATTTTTAAAATAGAACTGATAATCTGTAGAGAGACAAGAAATACCAACTGAATTGCTCCAATGAAAGGTGAGACAGAGAAGCTTTGACGCTACACAGAGCTCTTCTTCAGGTCTGGTACTCAGAGTATCACAGCTAAATACAAGATTGAAGAGATAGTTTAGGATAAGTAGTTAGCACAGATTATATTTTAAGGGACCACTGAAGGTAAAGTAGCCCATTAAGACCCTGTACTTGTCTCTGAATGGAGGGAGGCCAAACTGCCTCACTATCTCATGGGTTGTCCAATTAAAGGGGCCTAGGAAGCCGTGCTCCAGGGCTAGCCCACCAGCTGGTAAGGTGGGGTGACTGGCCTACAGCCCGGCTAAACAGCAGTTTTTAATGTCCAGGCCCTAGCTCCGGGCGAGACCACAAACAGTTCAGGGGCTCAGGCCTGACAGCAGGCTGAGCAGCAGTTATACTGCCATGCCCTTGGTCAGGGCCGAGCAACAATGAGCAGTTTAAGAGCTCATGCCTGGCTGCCAGCTTGAGCAACAGTTTATACAATCAAGCCCTGGGTCAGAACGGGGCAACAACCACAGGTGCACACAGATTAACAGGTACGCTCAGGCCATAGGTCTGGGTCCTTCTTCAGGGCAGGGCAGCAAACAGGCAAACAAGACTGCAGTTCAGGGAGGCTTGGGCCTGGCTGCAGGCCGAGCAGCAGTTTATGAGGGCCACGCCCTTGGTCAGGGTGGGACCGCAAACAAACAGTTTATAAACAGCAGTCTATGTAGGTAAGGGCTCCCGACGCTTAGCAGGTGGAGCCTATAATTTGTCAGGCCCAGGCCTTGGTCAGGGCGGGACAACACGCAAAACAGACACAGTTTAAAGCTCTGGCCTGTCTGCAGGCTGAGTGGGGGTCAGGTCTCCTTGTTGGTGGAGAGCTGACAAGTACAGGTGTTTTTATCCCTACCAGGGGGAACCTGCCACTCAAGGGGATGGGTAGCAGTGAGGACTCAGGCCCACCTGCTCCACTGCATCCCAGCCCAGGGCCCCAACAGCGGCAGTGCAGACCACCACTGGGTCAGCGGGAATGCTGGCTGCAACACGCTGCCCAGTTGACCTCCATTTTCTCAGCCGGCCCTTGGCTGGCTACCCCTGGGCTGCTTCCCAATTGCCCCTGAGGGTGTATTTGGCTCCACATCTGTTCTGCAGGGTATGTCCGTGATGATGGTACTGGCAGTGTGTCCATGGGCTTGAAGTCAGGATCAGTCAGTGGTCCAGGTGGCGTCGGCCACTATCCTGGGTCCGGCCGCAGCCCTGGCCATCCAGGCCAGTCTTTGGGGCGTGTCCAAGACCATGGCAACCCTGGCCAGTCTTGTGGGCCTGGCAGTGATCCAGGTGGCCCAACCCAGTCTTGTGGGCCTGGCCGGGGCCCTGGCGGACCAGGCCAGTTCTCCCTTCTTGGGTGGAGCAGCTGGGCCTTCCTCCTGGGGAGCTCGGGCGGAGTGTCTGGCTGGCCTGGCTGCTGAGCTCCAACTGAGCTCAGAGATTCTCCTTTTATACTTTCTGTTCTGCTTTTCTGCTTCCTGTGGGTGGAGCAAAGTTGCCCTGGCACTGCCCACCATGGGATCTTAGGGAGGGTTTCCCCATCCAGGTAAGCGGAAGATCAAATTGCCTCATTACAGACCCCTGTAGTCACAGGACAAAAGGGAGTTTAATGGTTTACATATTATTGTAATAAACCATAACAATCTTTCTTCTTTTCCTACATGTCTGGGAACCAGGATGATTAATTGTATATACTATTTTAACACATTTATTTATTGTAGTGCTTATCTGTGTGTGAGAGCAGGTTATTTAGGAAACACCAAGCCAAAAAGATGAGTTTTTGCATTTAGTTCTGAAAGCAATGAGATCCCTGGTCACTCCTATAATTTCATAGTCTTGGTCTAGCTCAGGGGCCAGCAACCTAAGGCATGTGTGCCACTTATGGCACACGAGCCGATTTTCTGTGGCACACGGGAGGGAGCTCAGCCCCACCCCTCTTTACCCACGCAGCTGCTGGAGAGCGCTCCCTCCTTCCTGTAGCAGGTTAGGCTGTGGTGGGAGTAGGCAGGCTTGGGGATGAGGCTCCTCAGTGGTGCCTCAGCTGGGACCGGAGATGCTTCTGCTGTGGCCAGGCAGTCTGTGGACGGCCCAGAATTGCATGGGAGCGGCAGCGGCACCTCCGGTCTCTGGGGCTGGCCTCGGACCATGTGGCTGTGGCACCAGGGCCTCCGGGGCTGGCCCTGGACCATGTGGGCCCTGGCACAAACAGCAGCAGGGCCTCCCTTCAGAGTGGCCCAGGACAGCATGGCTGCAGTCGCTGCTGCAAGGGGGTGTAAAGCCAGGTAAGGTCCCCCCACATACCCAGATCTCCGCACACCCCAATCCTCTCACTCTCCTCAAGACCCCAACACCCTCCCTTGCTCCTGCTCCCTTCACCTGGCCAGATATCCTACTCCCAGCCTGCTTCTGCACCCTACCTCCCACCCAAACCTTGCAATCTCTCCCCCTTATGCACCCTCCCTCCCTCCCAGATCCTGCACCCCATCCCTATCCTACCTGCTGGCAGCCCTGTATTTCACACTGTACCCCTCATTTTTGTCCCTACCCCAGAGTCTAAGAGTGGGTCCATAAAATCCACTAACTCCAGAACCCCAGAAAAATAAATCTGGTCTATGGGAAGACCTAAGCCTCAGCCCCACCCTGCCCTTTCCCTTCACCCCATGAGGCTGGGGCACCAGAGGAGTGAGGTATCTCAGTTGGGGGCCACACCAGTGAGGGATGGGGAGTTTTGGAGGAATTTTTTTGCTTTTCACTTGTGTGGTCCCCAACTGATTTTTCTACGGGTCAGTGACACGACACAAAAAAGGTTCCCCAGCCTGCCATAAATAAAGAAAACATGGAAACCTTTTGTGTTGGACATAATATTTTACTTTATTTAAAATGAAATTTGATAAACTAACATGAGAAAGTTAAAACACTTAATCTGTTTCATAAATTAAATTAAACCATTCTCCCTAGCTGCAACAGGTTTAGAAAATATGGTCACCATACCCAGCCTGCCCTTGCCTCCCTGCAGCGTCCCCCCAAGCTTTTGATACGGTCTCGCATGATATTCTTATCAATAAACTAGGCAAATACAACTTAGATGGGACTACTATAAGGTGGGTGCATAACTGGCTGGATAACCGTACTCAGAGAGTAGTTATTAATGGTTCACAATCCTGCTGAAAAGGTATAACAAGTGGGGTTCCGCAGGGGTCTGTTTTTGGGACCGGCTCTGTTCAATATCTTCATCAATGATTTAGATATTGGCATAGAAAGTACGCTTATTAAGTTTGCAGATGATACCAAGCTGGGAGGGGTTGTGAATAATCTGGAGGATAGGGTCATAATTCAAAATGATCTGGACAAATTGGAGAAATGGTCTGAGGTAAACAGGATGAAGTTTAATAAAGACAAATGCAAAGTGTTCCACTTAGGAAGGAACAATCAGTTTCACACATACAGAATGGGAAGCGACTGTCTAGGAAGGAGTACGGCAGAAAGGGATCTAGGGCTTATAGTGGACCACAAGCTGAATATGAGTCAGCAGTGTGATGCTGTTGCAAAAAAAGCAAATATGATTCTGGGATGCATTAACATGTGTGTTGTGAGCAAGACACGAGAAGTCATTCTTCCGCTCTACTCTGCACTGGTTAGGCCTCAGTTGGAGTACTGTGTCCAGTTCTGGGCATCGCATTTCAAGAAGATGCGATGGAGAAACTGGAGAGGGTCCAGAGAAGAGCAACAAGAATGATTAAAGGTCTAGAGAACATGACCTATGAAGGAAGGCTGAAAGAATTGGGTTTGTTTAGTTTAGAAAAGAGAAGATTGAGGGGGGACATGATAGCAGTTTTCAGGTATCTAAAAGGGTGTCATAAGGAGGAGGGAGAAAACTTGTTCATCTTGGCCTCTGAGGATAGAACAAGAAGCAATGGGCTTAAACTGCAGCAAGGGAGGTTTAGGTTGGACATTAGGAAAAAGTTCCTACCTGTCAGGGTCGTCAAACACTGGAATAAATTGCCCAGGGAGGTTGTGGAATCTCCATCTCTGGAGATATTTAAGAGTAGGTTAGATAAATGTCTATCAGGGATGGTCTAGACAGTATTTGGTCCTGCCATGAGGGCCGGGGACTGGACTCGATGACCTCTTGAGGTCCCTTCCAGTCCTAGTATTCTATGATTCTACACAGATCCGTGAATAAGTTAAATTTTGGCACGCTGCTTCTGAAAGGTTGCCGACTGCTGCACTAAAAGGAAAGATCTGCATCTTTCTTTATCAATGAAGCTGCTGTAAGTAGGACTATCATTGACTTTAAAAAGTATCACTGGCACTTGGACCCATAGATAGAGGCGAATAAGTCAAATCTCGCCCTCTACCTCTGAAAGGGTGCTGGCCACTGGTCTAGCTCCGATGAAAGTCTTGCAATTGGCTCTCACGAATCAAGCTTATGGAGAGTGTCACAGGGCAGACTCAGCACCATGGAGCCTCCAGCCTGTAGCCCTGGTAATTAGCTCATCGACTCACCGGATGCCTCCCTCTAGCTGGTGTCTCCCCGTGTTCTCGCTTCCCTCTCTAGTCCAGACCTGTGTCATTCTTGGACCACAGTGTCCTCTTCGGGACACTGCCCTCCGGCAGAGCCCACTCCAGTGTCTGAGCCTCCTTCTGGGGGTAGGTGTTTATCCAGCTTCGCACTCCAGGGTCCTCCCCTCCCTAGGGGCACCCAGTTCTCCTCCCAGGGAACACCCAGTTCCTCTGTACCCACCTTGTCTCAGTGACCCACTGCCAATCTTCATCTAGCCCGTGCCTCAGGGGCAAACTGCGGGTTGCAATGGCCACTCATCACTGGCATAGGGATGTGGACCTGCTGCCTTTGCCTGCCATGGCTGCCTCTCTGTAGCCCTAGTAGCCTCAGGCCTTGCATCAGGCCCTGCAGCCTGGGAACTTGCTTGGCCAGAGCTTCCCCAGCCCTGCCTTCCTTTCCCAGCACTGCTCTGCTTCCCTGGCAGCCAGGTCCCTCCTGCTCTCTATCCAGAGCAGCAGTAAGTTCTCCCTCTCCCTCCAGGAGCCCGTCTTTATACAGCCTCCAGCTGGGCCCTCATTAGCAACAACTGCCTCCACTGGGGCTTCGCTCTCAGCCCTCACCCAGGGATGGGTTTTTGCCTTTAGAGGGCCAGTGCAGAGCAAATGCATTTAATGTAAATGATGTAGAAGTGGGCAAAATCTGCATACTGCAGATACTTCAACCTGTATTGTCTCATCAGCTCTCCCAACAGGTGAACAGCTGTTGAATGATACAGGAGCGAGAACTGTTCATTGTAGGATTGCACAGATGAACATCTTGAATTGTGGGAACCATTTTAGCTTCACCTTCTAGCTTCAGTATGGAAGGAAGCCGCCTAATTATTTCAGTGTGTTTACGTTAATTCTGCAGGCTCTTGGATGTGGAACAAGAGCATTTGGTGGCCAGCGATACCGAATGCCTCGGAAAGATCCAGTGGAGTAAATATGGATGTGCTTCCCGTGTTTATGAACAAAAGGCAGTAATCCAGAACAACCATAAATACTGTTTATTTATTATGGTCTGGCTTGAATTATTCTCCAGGTAATTCTTCAACCTATTAAAAAGGGTCCTTATGCTTCTCTTATTCCTGCACAAAACTACTAAAATGCAATACCACAAAGACCTTGTGATATATGTAGGTATAAAACTGTGCTGCCTTTGTCTTCTGCATATCACATCTCTAATTTTCAAAGAATTCTGTCTGTGAGAGAAGATACAGAAACCATTTTGTTCTCTGAGTCATTGCAGTCTCTGAGGCTATGGCTACACTACGAGTTTTCTCGGGAAAAAATATGCAAATGAGGGACTCATTTGCATGAGTCATGATCTCATTTGCATATTTTCTGCTGATCCATTTTTGCGCTGGGGTTTTTGCGCAAAAACAAGCAGTGTGGATGTTTTCTTTTTGTGCAAAAACCCCTTTTTTCACAAGATCGGTATACCTCCTTTTTTGGGGTATAAGGATCTTGCGGAGAAAGGGGTTTTGCGGAAAAAGAAAATGTTCACACTGCTTGTTTTTGTGCAAAAAGCCCCACCACAAAACAGATCGTCAAAAAATATGCAAATGAGATAGACTCATGCTAATGAGTCCCTCATTTGCATATTTTTTGCCACAAAAACTCACAGTGTAGACGTACCCTTAGGGTATTTCTACACTCCAGAGGAAGATTGAAACTGCCGCAGTTATCTTCCAGGGTTCGAATTAGCAGTCTAGTTAAGACAGCTAATTAAACGTGAGAGGTGTGGTCTGGTCGATGCCGGTAACCCTGTTTTCATGAGGAGTAAGGGAAGTCGAAGGAAGAGTGTTCTTCCTTTGACTTCCTGCAGTGTAGATAGCGCCAAAAGCCAAATGAAGCTACTTTGACTTCAGCTATGCAATTAACATAGCTGAAGTTGAGTATGTTAATTCGACTTTGTCCCATACTGTAGATGCACCTTTACAGACAAAACACATAGGCTATGTCTACATTACCAGGTTATTTTGAAATAAGTTATTTTGAAATAATAACTCCTGAAATAACTATTTTGAAATAAGCTTATTCCTCTTCACAAGCAGGAGTTATTATTTTGAAATAACAAGCCCAAGAAATAACAAGAAATAACAAGCCTGGTAGTGTAGATGCTTGCCTTGTTATTTTGAAATAAGGGAAGTTATTTTGAAATAACTCCCCAGTGTAGACATGACTTTTTAGTCTGAAAGTACATGGTTGCCCTTTGTGTAAAGAAAACATACAAATCATCCATATGTCCAGAATATGTTCTTTTGGCTAATATCAAATACTTTTGTATACATTGAAGTATAATTTTTTCTTTAAATCATAAGTAAAAGTGTTGCCAACTGTCACAATTTTGTGATTTTTGGTAGGGTTGCCAATTATATGGTTGGACATATTCCTGGAGGTTTCATCATATAATATAATCTTTAATAAATTCTAATCTTTAATTCCTGGAGACTTTAGGGCAATCCTGAAGGTTAGCAACCCCAATTTTTGGTCGTCTTGGAGTCATGTGATTATGTGAAAATCTCAGCTTTCATTTTAAAAAGTAAATTTCTAATCCTCATGATTATGGAGAAATATTTGAAAAAAGTGAACCCTAAAAACTTAAAAACAGCAAGAAAATAAAAAGAACCCAAATTTTCATACTTAAAAAGAACATATATTTTAAACCAATCTTACAATTCTTTGTGGAGGTGGGAGAGGGCTGAATTATGATTTTTTAATGTCTAAAATTGACAGTCATAGAGTCATAGAATACTAGAACTGGAGAGGTCAAGTCCAATCTGCTCCACTCACTACAGGACCAAGCACCATCTAGATCAGTGTTTCTTAAACTTTTTAAGACCGAGGAACGCCAAACAATAATTTTTTTTATGGGGAACACCAAGGATTTTTTTGTTGAGAAAAAAAAAAAGGAGGCTTGTCCTTTTAAGGGTGGCCATTTTGAATTCTGTTCTCTCCGCGGCACACCTATGACTGCCTCGTGGAACACACTTTAAGAAACACTGATCTAAATCATCTCTGAAAGATGTTTGTCTAACCTGCTCTTAAATATTTTCAATGATGGAGATTCCACAACCTCCCTAGACAATTTATTCCAGTGGTTACCCACATTGACAGGAAGTTTTCTTCATGTCCAACCTAAACCTCCCTTGCTGCAATTTAAGCCCATTGCTTCTTGTCCTATCCTCAGAGGTTAAGGAGAGTAATTTTTCTCTTTCCTCCTTATAACACCCTTTCAGGTACTTGAAAGCTGTTACCATGGCCCTCTCTGTCTTCTCTTTTCCAAACTAAACTAACCCAGTTCTCTCAGTTTTTCCTCATAGCTCATGTTTTCTAGACCTTTAATCACTTTTGTTTCTCTACCGCAGATAATTGCAGTTGTTGATTTATTTAAGTCATGGACAGAAGCTGCCTATGTAAACAAATGGGGCATTTTCATAATATTTTAAGTAAATGATGATGAAAACTACAGAAATACATAGAGAAGAGGTGAGAAAAATGTATTTTCTGACTGGGATGCTATTGAACATTTAGAGCCAGAAAACAGTGTTTTTAGAGGGAAAGGTTTTCCTAGTTTCCCCATATAAATAAGCTGCTGGTAGTTGTTAATAAAGGATTCTGTAGAGGGGGAAAATCGGATCTGTTGAGAGACAGTAACGCTAGAAAATGTTCCCCATATTAAGATCTCATTTCTCTAAAAAGCAGAGGGTTCATTTCAGATCAACCATGTGCTCTTTTATTTAGGGGAATGAATCTCCAGCATCGCTATTTATATTAAGGGATTTCATGGGCTTGAGTTATAGCTATTGGTATAATCATAGGTTTTAGAAATAAAAATAGTTATTTCTTATTTGTTTGTGAGTTGGGCATGAAAAGGTCATTAAGTGTATAGTATTGCAAACACTTCAAAGGAAATATATTTTACCATTTGCTTACAGGTTATTTACTGTATAGGAAATATGCATAATATTGCCACATTGCTATGAAGAATTGGGAGGAAAAGGGCTTCTTTTATATTTAAGATCTAGTTACATTTGTTTTATTTTTTATAATAAAAAATTAACCACATATATTGGGTTCTTTAAAAATGGCATGTGATAGACATAAGATCTGCAATAATGAACATCTTTTAAAAAGAAGCTTTCTGACAGTGTGGTCACCCTTCTCTTCAGATGCCCAATTTAACAGGAAGGTTTTAAATAGTCTTATGTATATACTTTATAGACGATCTACCTATAGAAAATAATGAATCCATCTTTGTCAGACACAGAAATGAGAGAGAATGCATAAGAAAAAACAAATTACCTGGATTTTGGTCCTCCTTTGATAAGTCAATTCCCTTGAAGGTCTAACCTACAGAATTACAGTAAAATGAATGATCATTTTCTGGTGGGTGATTCATCATTAATTATTATTGGGTATTTTATTGCCGATTCAAAAACTTCTATGTAATTTAATTTGTAAATTTTAACAAAAAATCTACAACTGTATATGGAGCATTTAAATGGCAACACATTGCTAACGGGTAGTAATGACTGTGTAGAAGGTGTTATATATATTTATCCAACAGACGTCAATTGAATATCTAAATCCAGAACAATAAGGTACACAGGAAGGCACATGTGAATCAGATCCCATTTAAAAGTATTTTAGTAATACATTTTCCTCTATAAAGAGGAGAAGAGATATTCTGTTGCCTGGATTTATGTATTCTAGTATCTGAGTTTAATGATGTAGTCTAGAGAACCAGACTTCATGATTCTGAAGTCTCGTCAGACAGGCTGTTTACAGGCTGTAGCATTCAGCTTGGATGGATGTGTGGACTAGCAAGAATAATTCTAAATGACAGAATTCTGGGACAGAGCTGTACCAAAGTACCCTACATTAATTTACTTAATAAGCAAACATTACAGGTCAGGAATTTGGTAATCATGGTGGCTAGATATACTTATTTAAACTTGTGATGCTCTGAGAGGCAAGTCATTGCCACACTAGACTGCTGTATGTCCATTGGCATACACAAATTAGGTCTTGGGGAGAATTTAGGCCCCAACCCCCGCCATTAGTAATTGCATTAATGAATAATGAAAACACTGAGTTTTGAACAGAAACTAGCCCCTCCCCCTGCTGATTTAAAAAAAAAGTTGTGTATGCCCCCAAATGATATTATTTGATAGCACCCCACACAATACTATGTAAACTGAAAAACTAGACATAATACTATAAAAATGGTATCAATGAGGAATGATTTCATAACTGTTATCTGAAATATTTTGGTGAAGTTCACAGTCAGAAACAGCAAAATGTGGTCATTTTGATAGAGAAAACAATGGAATATCAACATAAAACAAATTTTAGCCGCAAGAGAGAATACTACCATGTAAAAAGAAACCTACTTGAAAAAAGAGCAGAAATAAAAATGGAAGACAAGGGGAGAAATATCAACAATAATAATTGTAATGTTGATAAATGCAAAGTAATGCATATTGGAAAACATAATCCCAACTATATGTATAAAATGATAGGGACTAAATTAGCTGTTAACACTCAAGGGAGAGATCTAGAAGTCATTGTGGACAGTTCTCTAAAAACATCACTCAATGTTCAGCAGCAGTTAAAAAAGCAAATAGAATGTTAGGAATCATTAAAAAGGGAATAGAGAATAAGACAGAGAATATCTTATTGCCTCTATATAAATCCTTGAATACTGTGTACAGATGTGGTTGCCTCATCTCAAAAAAGATATCTTGGCACTGGAAAAAGTTCAGAAAAGGGCAACAAAAACAATTTAGGGTATGGAACAGCTGCCATACAAGGAGAGATTAATAAAACTGGGACGCTATCTCCGCTATCTCACATGTAAGCTGTGATTACTATGGGTGGAATAGCCACCAGGGCACCTGTGCTTTTTCCTCCTTCCTCTTCTTGTGAAAATACTCCCTCTTCCCGTCCACACACGCCTTTTTCCGAAAGAACTCTTTCGGAAAAGGCTTCTTCCTCATAGAAAGAGGTTTACCAATATCGGAAAGCTCCCTCCATTCTTTCGATTTTTTTTTCCGAAAGAGCGCAATTGAAGTGTGGACGTAATTGAAGTTTTTTTCGGAAAAACGGCCATTTTTCTGAAAAAACTCTGTAGTGTAGACATTCCCATAGAGAAAAACAGTATCTTATTTATTCTTCTTTAAAAATACCAATATTGATATAGAAAAGGAACATTACAATTCCATTGTAAAGCATTTTATAAGGTTCATTTGCACAGATTTAGAGTTTCACATTCTGAAATAATAAAATAGGAACTCCTTGGCTTTACCATACCATCTTTTGGCTTTACCATACCATCAATGTATCCAATGATATCCTTGGCCTCAGTGAGAAGAGACTTCACCCAAAAATCCCATAATCTCTATGTGTCTGATGCCTCACATTCACCTTTGCTTTCCAGTATCTCCCAGATCTTTAAAACTTACTTTCAATGTGGATCTGTACCTAGTGCTATCTTGATCATTCCTATGCACAAATTTTATTTGCATCACCTCTCATTTTGACTGTTGTACCTCCTTATGTACTCCCCAAAATACATTTGTAACATTTCAATCTGCTCAAATTACAGACAATTGTTTCTTTACCTATAACAGACAACAAGTATGCATTACTAAATTCCTATCAACAACTATAGCTACAGATGCTGAGATAATCACCTCTCTTGTTTCATGGTGCCAAGTGATCTCTTCAGTGGTAAACAATCCACGATACCAAATATACAGTAGTTCTGGAGCATTGTGAACAGATTCTTCTGAAACATCAGTTACAAGTCACTGTTGGAGATAGTATACAGCCAGAACTGATGAGAGACTTTGCCAGACCTTGGGGGGAGCTGGCTCCAGGTCCCTAAGAAAGGACAAAGCCTTAGCAGAAGGAGTGAGGCTGGGAGCTAGCCTCCCCCAACCAGTCCTTTAGTGTTGCCAGGGCTACAGGGTGCGTGTCACCAGGGGTTCTGCTAGTGACTTAACGGACCCAGGTCTCTGGCCCTGCAACTACCAAGATAGCATCTGCCAGGGGCCCTGGGCCCTTTTAGATAACTGGGCCCAGGAAGCTGCCCCCTTTGTTCCCCCTGTCAGCAGCCCTGCATACAGCACTAGATGAGCCAATCCATAAATAGTGAGGTATATCCTGTGGCAAAGAAATGTCCAAGTTTGAGGATACAACTTGCACTTGACAGAAATCAGATGTTGGAAGATATCTGCCAGTTTGGCAGGAAAAGGGTAAATAGGTACATATGTGCCCATGTTTGTGTTACAGAGAGATAAAGCAAGTGCAACTTATTTTACAAATTAACAATACAATATTGTTATATATTGTATAACCATACAATATAATGAAATACAATATAATCAAAATGATGACAGAAGTCATAGTAATCTAGGTACTATGGATGAAGTTGTGGTTTATGGTTAAATTTGTCTCAAAATCTCATCTGAGATTTAGACAAGTTGCAGCATGGACAAAACAGATTTCATTAAACAGCAGAATTTTACATTACTGCATCTAAGAAACAAAGAAGAAAGAGGCAAGACATTTTTTTGCAAGATTCCCAAACAGTTTTGCAGATGCAGTAAGTATGAAGATTTCTGATAAGCTTTGGATAAGTTTATAAACTCTGGTGGATGTTTGCCCCATCCTTCAGCTACTGACATATCTGGAGGCATTTGTATGTATGAGTCGTCCTCAATGTTATTCAGTTAGTACTAGATTTTGAATGAAGGAATTAGAACCTGCATGATGAAGAAGAAAAAGCTGGTCCAAAAAGGTGAACATTTCATTTTCTGTCACTCCAGGTGTCTAAGATGTAGCAAAAATATTTTCTCAAAAAAATTCAGGTCACAGTACGTGTTACAGGGGTTGTCACTGAATGAGGAAAGCAGTAATTATTTTCTCATGTATTTGTGTCCAGAAGTGCCTCAGGCACTCAACATAGGTTCTGCAGCACTCATCCAAATCTGACCCAGGCTCCTTACCTCTCGAGGCAGTGAACTGAGCCTTTTTGGATAGTTTGAGTAGTATCCTAGGGCTTTCACCCATCCTTTAAATCCTGGATTATTTTCTTCTCCTTAAAGATCCCCTTCTGCTGCCCTTTTGTTTGCTGTTAAATAGCTGATCTCTACTGGGAAGACGATTCACAGTTAATCAGCTCATCTATTCTGAGACAGTGACAATGCTGGTTTATGAATATGCCAGCAGGCATTGCTGTAACAGTTGTGCAGTTAAACCCTTCCCTTTCCTGAGGGGCTCCACTGTATCCAAAGCACTGCAAACATAATACAATTACCACTAAACTAGTGTGCTGGCTATAAACACTAATGCTGTCAACAGAATTTGAGAAAACGCAATTTGTGTTATTTAGCAAGCAGCTTGTTTACATAAATAAACCAGGTGAGGTGAAAAAAGTGATGCTCTACAGTATTGAACACAAGTGAACATTAGGCATATGGAGAGAAAAATATTTCTGTGCTTCTGTTTTCTCATAATCTTTTGGGTTGCCTTGTATCATCTCACTGTGAATAATGAGACAGGCTTTTCCCAGTCTTTTGGACAGGCACTACTCCTGCTCTGAACAGAGATGACATAGTGGTCAAAATGCTAGCAGCTGGTCTATATAGTGACTTTTTCTGTTGCTACTACTGGTGTGGGTTTTAAAGAAAAGTAAGGACTCACATAGTATATTCCTGAAGTATTGCTACCAGGAAAGGTCAACAGAAGAAATTAACCACATTCTTACATTTACTCATACCAGAACTATTATTCATACAAATAAAACAAAAGTTCATCCTTCCTGGCAAATACATTGAGTTTCTACTCCCTATTTGAGACCTTTTTCTGTATGTTGCTTATTTATTCATTGAAACAGGATTTAGAATCATAGAATCCTAAGGTTGGAGAGACCTCAGGAGGTCATGGAGTCCAGTCCCCTAGCCAAAGCAGGACCAGCCCCAACTAAACCATCACAGCCAGGGCTTTGTCAAGCCAGGACTTAAAAAACTCTAGGGATGGAGATTCCACCACCTCCATAGGTAACCCATTCCAGTACTTCACCTCCCTCTTAGTGAAATAGTTCTACCTAATATCCAACCCAGACCTCCCCCACTGTAACTTGAGACCATTTCTATACTTTCAATTTATGTCAGAATTGTTAATAGTCAGAAACTATTTAAACTTGAAATCAATCTATCCATTTTAGCCTAATTATTTTATACATTTAAATTGTATGTACGATTCTGTCCGTTCCTTTCCTTCTACTGAATGCTCAAAAACTAGTTTATAATACTATACTTTCTTTCCTTGACTTCAAGGGCAAAGAGTCTATTGACCTGGCATTTGTATGATATTACTTTCCCTTCCCCATAATCCTATGCAGTGTAAAGAAATCATCCAGATTTACAGCTTGTTAGTAATGGTTTGATGGACATTACAGTAGGGAGCAAGCTCTGCTACAGTTCAAATTAAGACCAGTTTTCCATTTAATGCTTGATTGTAAGGCCACATCTACCCCACCATCTGTGGGGAACAAAAGTTACATCCATATAGAGCTGCTGCTATTAGTATATTGCTCATGTATGTGCACACTTGGCTGCTTGAGAGGGTGCTTTGTGTACTTACAAGGAGTGCTTGTGTCACTCTTTGGTGCAATGTTTTTTGGGTGTTTTCTTAATATGTTGTGAGGTGGAAATGAGTAACATGCTGGAAGCTAGGGGTCAAGTTTCCATCACAGTACTTTCTACAATTCTATAATGCCACCCCCATCTCATAATTTTTTAAAAATTGCCTTTTTAAAAATCCCACAAACCTGTGCAGCACTTGTTTCTGCCTTCTCTGACAGAAGCATGGAGCCTGCACAGCTCTGCACTATTGTCGTGAACATTGCAAATGCAGGATGAATGATTCTCCAGGATCCACAGAAGTGCAGGAAGCACTGCAGCAACATGGGATATGACAATTTCTTTGGGAGGAGATTGCTAAGGGATATAATGAAAACAACTTCATGGTTGTCACTGGTATTCACAGAGCAGTAGCAGATAGTGGAATGCCTCTTCTGGGCCTAAGGAACAAGCAGTAACTGGTGGGATTCCATTATAATGCAAGTTTGGGATGAAAAGCAGCAGCTGTAGAACTTTCAGATGTCAAAATCCACATCCTTGGTTCAATGTGCTGAACTCACACTAGCCAGCCAGTGCACAGGCCACAGAATGAGAGCTGCACTGACAGCAGAGAAGTGAGTGGTGGGCACATTGTGGAAACTTGCAACATCAACTTTGGAATTAGACAATCCACAGTGCTATCTGTTGTCATGCAAGTGTGTAAAGCCATTAATTGTATCCTGCTATGCGGGACCATGACTCCAGGCCAGTGTTTATGAAAGTTGTCTGTGAAACCACTTTGAGAAACCTGTTAACTGGTTGTGCCAGTTTACTTACCAGCGCCGTGGCGACGGAGCCTCACAGCTCCTGTTGGCTCCATTTCACTGTTTGCACTCAAGCAAAGTGGAAGTGGCAGTCTGGGGCTTCTTGTGGCTTCCTTTGGCTGCAACTGAAGAAACAGAGCCAATAGGAGCTGTGAGGCTCTGTGGCCGTGGCACCAGTAAAAAAACAAACCACAGTGGCCAGTTACCTGGTTTCTCAAAGTGGTTTCACAGACCACTTTGAGAAACACTGCTCTAGGCAATATGCAGGACATGAGGTATGGATTTGCAGCTATGGAGATCCCAAACTTCAGTGGGTAATAACATGGCACACACATCCCCTATTTTGACCCCAACACACCTCACCACAGAGTACATAAACATAAAAGGATATTTTTCTATAATTAAGCAAGCTTTGGTGAATAATGAGGGATGCTTCACAGCTGTCAGTATGGGCTAGTTAGGGAAGGTTCATGACGTTCACATATTTAACAACACAGGACTGTTCAGAAAGCTGCAAGCAGGGATAATCTTTCCTGACCAACAAATTACCATTGGTGATGCTGAAATTACAATAGCATTCCTGTGGGACCCAGCCTGCTCCTTGTTCATAAAGCCATATACTGGCCCCTTTGACAGCTCTAAGAAAAGATTCAGCTACCATCTTAGCAGGTATATAACAGCAATTGAATATGCTTTTGGCAGATTCAAAGGAGAAAAATATTTCACTAGTTATAGCTGCTTGTTGTGTTCTACATAATATCTGTGAGGCAAAAGGGGAATAGTTGCCACTCATATGGAGCAGATGTCCACTGACTTTGAATGGCCAGCCACAAGGTCCATTAGAAGCGCTCAGCACAGAGCTATACTGCTGAGGGGAGGCCTTGAAAGAGAATTTGAATGGTCAGCCACAGTTCTTTATTTTGCTGGGTTATGTTCTAATGACCCTGAAGGTTTCAAGGGCTGTTAGGAACTGTGTAGTGCTTGATGTACAATTATCATTGCACCATCTGAATGAATACAGGGATTTTCTATACAAGTTTATAATTATTACGTGTTTTGTTCTGAACCTATGAGTTCTGTAGTCTCATTCAATTACAATTAATTATAGAGGTATATAAAATTATGAATGGCATGAAGAAATTGAACAGGGACATGTTACCGTAAAGTTGCAAGTACAGTGCGCACTTTTTTCCCGTTTTTTTAACGTCAAAGTCGGGGTGCGCATTATCCATAGGAGTTTTTTTTCCAAAGTTTTCATTTGGCGGTTCCATGGCACTTAATTAATCGCTGGACACCAGAAGTTAAGTTGATTTTTATTAGCATCGACAAGCAACTATATACACAGTTTCAAAAAGGTAAGTTAAACAAATTAAATCAACACTGCAGCGCAAACAAGCAAATACCGTATGTTAATTGATCTTCTATTCATCTTCGAAGCCCTCGAAGCAGTGCTGCTTGCGTAGTTTTATGATAAACTTTTGGAACTGTAGTACTTTGGTGTCTGAGTCCATGGGTAGCTTCTGTGCGATTGTTGTTCGGCGTCGGACCGAGAGGCCATGGCGATTCAGGAACCAATTGCCCCAGCCATGCGAAGCTTTAAACCCGGCTGTGTTAGCACATGTTTTCGCAATGGTCAAAGCCTTCATTCTAACCTCCGCAATGCTAACACCACCGCCTCGCTGCCTGTGCTCAGCAATCCATTCAACCAGCTTGGCCTCCAACTCAGGATATGCAGCGCTTTTACCTCGCTCGGCCATCTTCATCTGAGGCAGCGCTTGCAGGCGCTCTTTCTGCCGTCTCCAAAGCCGAATATTAGACTCTGCTATGCCATCAAATTCACGGCTGGCAGCTCTGTTGCCATGAGCCTCAGCATAGCTAACAACTTTAAGTTTTTCAGCAGTTGTGTAAGATCGCCGACAACTCATGGCATCCCAAAGAGAGCATGGAAACGCTGTACACTGTATATTCGTGCGCTCACGTGTGATTACCCGGCAATACAAAAAGGCAAGACAAAGTACGGCAAAGTTGGGGTGCGCATTATAGATAGGAGTTCAGTTTATGCTGGAATTCTCATGTTTAAAAGGTAGGTGTTCATTATGCATAGGTGCGTATTATAGTCGGGATTTTACGGTATTTACCCCTTCATATAACACAAAACACTGAGGTCACCTAATGAGATTAACAGACAGAGATTTAAAACAAAAAGAGGGGAGCTACACATGAGACAGTACTTCACACATCATACTGTTAAACCTATGGAACTTGTTGCCAGCAGATGTCATGAAGATCAAGAGTATAATTAGGTTGAAACAAGAATTAGATAAGTTCCTGAAGGACCATCCATCAATTACTATTAGCTACAATGATTAGGAATGCAACCTCATGCTCTCAGCCCTAAGCTTCTGACTGCCAGGAGCTAGGACTGAGGATGATCACTCAAAATTGCCTTGTGTTTATTCCCTCTAAAGCACCTAGCACAGACAACTATAAGAGCCAGGATACCAGCCTAGATGGACCATTGGTCTGGCCCAAATGGCCATTCAGATGTACTTTCGGTAGCACTAACCATTCTGTTGTATATGTTCTGAAGTAATAAAGTTGAAATTATTTTCAAAACTCAAAAATCTGTTGTGTAACAAGAACAGTGCAAAAGAATAGTGTGAAAATAAAATATTCATGTAGAATTGTACATTAACAGGACATAACTTTAAAGTTAGAATGCTAGAAAACAGTTATGTCCCTTTCAGTCTATTTCTGCTGAACATATGTCAACCATGATTCTCATGGGTCAGCGTACGTGAAGGTATGGTTTCCCTCACTGACCCCCAGCCTAGAGTGCGTGGGGGAGGAATGCATCTGATGATGCCTCATAGAACACTGTGTAGGGGGTTGCTAAAATGGAATTCTCATTGACTGCAAAGAGAACTGAGCATGTGACATGACTGTGGCACCTATAGGTCAACAAGAGACTGCAGCATCTGTATTTGCTGCCTGACAAGCCCTGTTATGTCCTGGTGCTTCTCTTTTCCACTCTCTTTCTCTAGGCTGGCTATTATGTTAACCTTCCAGGCTCTCTGTTCAAGGCCCGATGCAGCAATGGCTTTCAGAATCTCACTGAATTTACCCACCCTAGTCAACCTTTGTTTCCTCTGTCAGGTATTCCATGGGTGTGGTGAGGGCCCCCCCATTATGGCTTCAATAGCAGCAATTACAAATAAATTAGACAGATGTATCATTGGATTTACAGTCACAAAAGAAAGCAAACGGCAAGTTTCAGAACTCACCCTTATTTCCATAAAAGTTTTAAAACCGACATACTATTGACATTTCAGCTTTGAAACCTGTCTGCATAATGCCACTGTCCACTGCCGCCATGGTGAGTATGGCCCACCATAAGCAAGGAGGGAATTGCTGGTTGTGTATAACAAAAATTTCAGGCCCTATTTTCCATCAGGTTGAGCATAAGGCAATGGCCTTGTATACTGACACTCCATTCCAGGGGCAGTGGTAATTTTAGCTGATATCTCACTCCTGAGGGTAAGAAATGAATAGAGAGCCCAAAGCTGCCCAAGTCTGCATGCCGCCAGCCTGCTACCACAATCATGCTTGCTGAAATCATTGCAGAGTAGAGTGGGAAAATATTTTACCACAAAGGAAAAAATAAAGGCAGCCATTACCAGAAACCTCTGGGACAGGTATGTGGAATATCTCCATGAAAGTTCTGAGATCTCTCAGGATACAGGGTACATCTCTATTAGGAACATGAAAAATGTCAAAAAATATTATCTGTGTAACCAATTGGTTACATGGTTAATCAGGCTTCGTGGGCTCCCAGGTGCTGGCCCAGCAGGCTCCAGGCTCTCAACACCACTAGACCCATAGAATCCAGACTCCAGGCCACTGCTGCCCACACGGGGTCCAGATCACCGCTGGCCCCATGGGTTCCATATTCCTAACACTGGCAGTCCTGCAAGCTCCAGGCTAATGCTGCCACTAGCCCCGCAGGGTCCGAGCCCTCAGCTGATAGCGGCCCCGGGCTCATGGCCATTTCTGGCCCTGCAGGGTCTGGCGACAGGATCATGTCTGCTGCAGGCCCCACAGGCTCCGGGGTGCCAGTCACCACAAGCTTTGGGCTGCAGGATCCCAGCCGCTGCTGACTCCACAGGCTCAGCACTAAACACCACTGAGACTCACATAGCAAAAGGATTACACTGAGCCTGTATGGACAGAGAAATCAACAGGGTTCAAAGCATTAAACATTTTGCACCAGCCAGAAAGCTCAAGGGGCTAAGTGCATTGAATCTGACCTACCTAGCCAAGGTCATTTTGAGTTCCCACTTTGGGCAGAAATTTGGTAAGAACAGAAGGCACATTGCTAAAGTTTGTCTCCATTAGGGTTTTATTATTATTTGTTTTGGGGAAAACTGCTGAGCATTCCTAAGTACTTACTGTTGCCTCTGCTGAGGAATAGAAGGTTTCAAGACCTTGCAAGTTGGTTCCTCCTTCTTGTTCAAGCTAGTCAATCGCTTTATAATACTGACAAACATATAACATATAACTGACAAACAGTTGTGTCTCTCTAGCTGTGTTCCTGAGGTATGTCACATATTTTTGAAATAGCTTACATTTCTTTCAGTTCAGTTTCAGATTACCACTCTTATTCCTCTCAAAGATCATTTGTACAGGTATCATATCCTGCTCAAAAAAGTCTTAGTATGCATCAGAATATCACTCATGTATAACACAGGTAAAAGAATTATGCCATACAATACTCTTCCAGAAGCCTCTAAAAGGTACCAAGGGTGTTAAATAAACCAAAAAACATTAATTTAAATAATCATGCAAAAGTACTTTTCCCCCTATCCTTCGGATCATACCTATTTTTAATGATCCATTGTGGAAAACTAAGGTATCTACTGCTAAGAGCAGATAAGGATCATTTTAAGTAAATTAATTCAGTTTTCTGAATTATAATATACATGGAATATAGAATTTAAGCCTTTTCCCCTTATGTCTAAGGCACAAGGACTGATTGAAAAATCAATTATTTATAAATGTCTAATACAGTCCCTCGATTGCTTATAAAGCATAGAGTGCTATGCTAGAACAACTCCAGAAAAAGTCTTGGAGTTAACCTTCAAAACTCTTTCATGTCCTTCCTCTCCTTTAAAATGTTTCTCTTTCATTTTGTCACTGTTTACTAGATGCAGAGGGTCACATTTTGTGGCACTATTTTTCTTAATACTAAACACTCAACGTGCTAATAGTTCTCACTATCAACCTTTTGCTCCTCCTATTGAATCTCTGTAGCAGCTCTTCTCCCTAGGTCTCTGCTCCTGTCCTTAGGCAGTTTTCTCTGTCCCTCTCTGACTATTATTAAGGTACTCTCATTGATGTTCATGACTTCCTTCAACACCCTCTCCCTCTAAGGCTCAAACACGCTCTTTTAAGCTGCACTGTGGGTCAAATGATCAGTCACAAATACTCTGGCTCCTTCCCTTTTAAAGGGCCAATGCTACCCTATGTCAACACCTTTCCTGGAATTTATTACACAGTTATTAGCTATTATGACTCCATCCATTATCTCAATTGCCCAGACCTCTCGTTCCAGTTCTTGAGATCTAATTTTTAAACCTAATTTTTCCCATTTTTTGAATGAGTGCATGTTCTTCAGTCATTATCTCCTTTTGAGACCAATAAGGCCATTTATTCTGAGTCTTCCAGTTAGCATTTTTAGCATGTCTGATTAAAAAACTGTTATGTTTGAGCCAGTATCCACAATTCATGTACATTGCACATTCTCTATTACTCTCCTCAGTAGTCCTATACTTATTACTGTTATTCAACTGACCAGATCAAAAACAAACAAACAAACAAACAAAACAAAACACCCAATTTATGAGGCTATTCCTAGTACCACCAATATTTGCCTGGTAAGTTTGGTGTCAGCCCATTTTTTGAAACTGGATGAGGAACTTTCTTTACCCACTTGACACTTCCCTGACACTTCGTCCTGGCTTGCCTTGCATTTATAACACTCCTTTTTGGGGACAAATCATTTTCATATCACCGACATGTATGATAATTATTTCCTTTATTATTTCTTATGGTCAATCTCTGTTAACAATGTTATAAAGACTTGTCTAAACACAAGTAGTACATGTTTATTTATACTGGTGCAGTATAGCTAAAGCAGTACAAATCCCCCTGGTGCATATGCATTCATAAAAAAGTGCCCTGTTCTGGTACAGGAAAGGGTATAACTATATCAGTATAAATTACCTTTATGCCAATATGATTGTGTCCACACTAGAGCTTTTATCACTATTTCAGTAAGAAACAATCACAATCCTAACTGAAATAATTATTTTGGTAAAACTTGTAAGTTAACTTGCAAGTGTAAAATGGGCCTAGTTTTCTAAATGTTATGACTCAAATTAAAATCTTCTTTTTCATTGTACATATTAAACACAAATTTGTACTCACAGGGCTGATGTCAGACTGTTTCTGTCATTCTCACTGGCAACTGCTTTCTTTTTTGCTTGGCTGTTGCTTGGGAGGATTTCAGTGCTCTAACAAATACCATTCAACGGTGTCCTTGGTTTCCTTTTGGTGATCTTAATTAGCCAGACCACGTCTAGTTAAGTATCAGTGGACCATTCCATTTTATCCCTGCTGATATTTGCCAGACAACAATCTCATCTGGTCCTCTGCCAGTTAAGATTGCATATCTTGTTCCTTTCTTCTCCTTGTCCTTAGCTGTGCCCTGGCCAGATTATGTGGATGGCTGGCTCCAAACTGCTTCTGACATCTCTTGGTAACAGTATTTTTCAGCAGCATTATCAGATCTGGTTAGCTATTAAAAGCACCTCTCTCTTAAGCTCCCCATCATTTGAGATATAATGTTAAAGTTAGCCAAATAAGCCTCCCAAGAATGTTTTCCCTCAGTGGTCACTATTGTATTTTTTGTATTGGCTTTTATATTACTTGAACTGGGACCATCTGATTCTTGCTAACTGGGCTACTGTGGTATACAAATGGGGTAAAAAATGTGTAAATATCCTGTCTTGCCCAAATGCTCTGGCTGGTGTGCTTCCTCATCCCAGAAGCTGGCTTCCACAATCATCTGCAACACTTGAAATTTCTTCTCTATCTAATTTTCTGCTCTTTACTTCCTTCCTGCAGGTCATCCCTTACTCTAACAAGTTCCAAATTAGTCAGAATTTTCTGATTATTTCCCATATTCTGAAAATGTATTTAGTCCACAGTAATCAAGTGTCCACCATCTCCTTTATCCTGTTTGCTAGTCTTGACTGGGCATGCTATATACAGGTTTCAAAATCTGTGCACATCAATGTTCCCTCTAATCCTTTCCTTCCATGTGTGAATTTTTTCCATTCATGTGCAGAATACATTTTTATGTTCATCAATGCATGTGTGAATGTACACCACTAATAGAAACACAAAACCTAACTGTGGATGCTTTGCTAATCAGCTGGGTGATATTAGAATTTCTCCTACATGGCTGCACAAGCACACAGCTCACTGGGAACACTGGTCCAGGTCCTTTGTAATTTTTGTTCCAGCAGAATTTTTATTTAAACCGAATGGATCTCATCTCTGCTTTCAGTTCCTTCTAAAAAGCCACCAGGTCCCCTTTGGTCTGACCTAGTATGGCTGTTCTTATGTTTTACATTCTTCCTCAGGTCTTGTTATTCCTTCTGGCCTGCTTATATTGTCTTAAAGTCTTCGATTTCTGCAACTTTCTCTGCAATTTGTTGCAGTTTGGTTCAACAGCCATTGCAGATCACTATTTCTTTCTCCTTGGAAACTCTATCCTGTTTACAAAACCAGTATTGACTCTTGGGATGGGTTTTCCCAGTCTCTGTACATGAGATATTTTATACTTATTGGAAGCTGGGGGAATTAATCAATCCTTATTTATGAGATGATGAGTCTCTGTTTTGAAGGGAAGGCTCAATCCTTATGTATGGAAGTACAGTCAGCTGGGGAGGGCATTTTAGTGGGGCTAAATCCTGGCCCGCATTTACCAGGTTTATAAGATGGGGGTCTCTCCCCTGCGTGCTGGTGGGCTTCCCAGCCATAGTCACACAGGATTTATGGGCCTGGACCCTTTTTACGAAGGTTTTTGGAGGGAGCATCCAGGTCCCCTTTACAGGCTGTTGGGGGGAGGGAGTCACGGTCAGAGGCAGGCTCAAAAGCTTCTGTTTCAGCGTGTCCTGGTGGGGGCATCCCAGCCAGCGTTACAAGGTGGGCCAGAAAGGGCGCGCGCCTCCTGTCTACGGGACGCTCTGGGGGCCTTGCGCTGCACCCTGACAGCTGCCTGACAACGGCTGAGCGGTGATCCTGGCCCCGCCTATGGCGTGCGGGCCCGTTCATGAGGAGTCCCGGGGGTACCCCGCGCCCGTTAGCTCCTCCCTGTTTAAATGTGGGGGGGGGCGGGGGCGCTTCCTCCGTCTTTCCCCCGGGGCAACGTTGAGAGCGGTTGAACTAGGCGCGCGCCCGTGTGTGTGTGTGTGTGTGCGCGCGCGCTGTCTGCGTTGCTATGACAACACGGGAGGGGCGGCCCCGCAGGCGCGGCGCCGAGCCCGCAAGTCCTCGCGCCGCCCGCCCGGCTCGTACTACAGCTCCCAGCAGCCCCCGCGCGGCGCCGTGACTCTGCCTGGGCGACCGTGGCGCTGGCTGGGATGGAGCGAGTCTGAGGGGCAGGCGGAGGAGAGAGCCCAGCCCACCGCGCCCCGCCACCCTCGGCCCGGGCCCATGCGGCCCCCCAGAGACCATGGGATCCAGGATCAAGTGAGTGGCCGGGGGGGCCTGAGCCTGGCTGCCGGGTCTGTCAAAGGAGGGCAGGACGGGGAGAATGGGGGCGCCCCCTGCCCAGCCTGCAGGCCCCAGGGGGGGGTCGAGCAGGGTTGAGGGGGAAGCCCCCTGCCCAGCCTGCAGGCCCCAGGGGGGGGTCGAGCAGGGTTGAGGGGGAAGCCCCCTGCCCAGCCTGCAGCCCCCAGGGGAGGGTCGAGCAGGGTTGAGGGGGAAGCCCCCTGCCCAGCCTGCAGCCCCCAGGGGGGGGTCGAGCAGGGTTGAGGGGGAAGCCCCCTGCCCAGCCTGCAGGCCCCAGGGGGGGGTCGAGCAGGGTTGAGGGGGAAGCCCCCTGCCCAGCCTGCAGGCCCCAGGGGGGGGTCGAGCAGGGTTGAGGGGGAAGCCCCCTGCCCAGCCTGCAGCCCCCAGGGGAGGGTCGAGCAGGGTTGAGGGGGAAGCCCCCTGCCCAGCCTGCAGGCCCCAGGGGGGGGTCGAGCAGGGTTGAGGGGGAAGCCCCCTGCCCAGCCTGCAGGCCCCAGGGGGGGGTCGAGTAGGGTTGAGGGGGAAGCCCCCTGCCCAGCCTGCAGCCCCCAGGGGAGGGTCGAGCAGGGTTGAGGGGGAAGCCCCCTGCCCAGCCTGCAGGCCCCAGGGGAGGGTCGAGCAGGGTTGAGGGGGAAGCCCCCTGCCCAGCCTGCAGGCCCCAGGGGAGGGTCGAGCAGGGTTGAGGGGGAAGCCCCCTGCCCAGCCTGCAGGCCCCAGGGGAGGGTCGAGCAGGGTTGAGGGGGAAGCCCCCTGCCCAGCCTGCAGGCCCCGGGGGGGGTCGAGCAGGGTTGAGGGGGAAGCCCCCTGCCCAGCCTGCAGGCCCCAGGGGGGGGTCGAGCAGGGTTGAGGGGGAAGCCCCCTGCCCAGCCTGCAGCCCCCAGGGGAGGGTCGAGCAGGGTTGAGGGGGAAGCCCCCTGCCCAGCCTGCAGGCCCCAGGGGGGGGTCGAGCAGGGTTGAGGGGGAAGCCCCCTGCCCAGCCTGCAGGCCCCAGGGGGGGGTCGAGCAGGGTTGAGGGGGAAGCCCCCTGCCCAGCCTGCAGCCCCCAGGGGAGGGTCGAGCAGGGTTGAGGGGGAAGCCCCCTGCCCAGCCTGCAGCCCCCAGGGGGGGGTCGAGCAGGGTTGAGGGGGAAGCCCCCTGCCCAGCCTGCAGGCCCCAGGGGGGGGTCGAGCAGGGTTGAGGGGGAAGCCCCCTGCCCAGCCTGCAGGCCCCAGGGGGGGGTCGAGCAGGGTTGAGGGGGAAGCCCCCTGCCCAGCCTGCAGCCCCCAGGGGAGGGTCGAGCAGGGTTGAGGGGGAAGCCCCCTGCCCAGCCTGCAGGCCCCAGGGGGGGGTCGAGCAGGGTTGAGGGGGAAGCCCCCTGCCCAGCCTGCAGGCCCCAGGGGGGGGTCGAGTAGGGTTGAGGGGGAAGCCCCCTGCCCAGCCTGCAGCCCCCAGGGGAGGGTCGAGCAGGGTTGAGGGGGAAGCCCCCTGCCCAGCCTGCAGGCCCCAGGGGAGGGTCGAGCAGGGTTGAGGGGGAAGCCCCCTGCCCAGCCTGCAGGCCCCAGGGGGGGTCGAGCAGGGTTGAGGGGGAAGCCCCCTGCCCAGCCTGCAGGCCCCAGGGGGGGTCGAGCAGGGTTGAGGGGGAAGCCCCCTGCCCAGCCTGCAGGCCCCAGGGGAGGGGAGTTTCCTTCATCCCCTCTGTCCCCTGCCTGAAGCGTGGACCCCCCCTCCCCGCTGGGCTCAGGGTGGTGGGTGAGTAAGGCCAGACTCTGGGGACGGTGCCCTTGTGTGCAAGCTGCAGGAGCAGGCTAACGTGCATCCCCGGAGGAAGACATTTATCCATTTGCAGACCGGGGGGGGGGGGGGGGGGCAGGGCTGTCTGAGGCAGGGTGGCCCTCAGGGGAGCAACCCTAGCTGTTTAGGTGCTGGGATGAAGGGTGACAAGAGACCCATGTCTTCTCTGCTTAAGGTGGGTGTCTCTAGCCAAAGCTTGAGGGAGGTTGAACCTCAACTAGCAGGCCTAAAAAATGGGAGAAGTGAGTATGGTTGAGGTGAGGAATGGGACTTTAATGGAAGAGGGGATAGAGGTTGTGGGGAGTACTGGGTTGAAACTGCTGCTATTTCCCTTCTACATACAGCAGATCCCATTGAGACAGAGGGCCTGCCAGAGGTGCTAGCTGGTTGGATAACCCTTGCTTTCATATTCAGGGCTGTCAAATTAAAATAGTTAACAACATGAATGAACTGAGATTTTTAGAAATGTGAAGATCATACATGTCTGAGAAGCAGATTTATGCATAGGAAACCTGTTCTCATCCAGAGGAGGCTGCCGTGTTTGTGTACAGTAGGGGTATGTCTACACTTCAGTGCTATTTCGGGATACCGGAGGTATCCTGAAATAGCTACCTCACGTCTTTTGAACGCGTCCGTTATTCTGAAATACAGAGGATGTGGTAAGCAGTGAGGTGGAGAAAGGGGTAAGCAGTGAGGTGGTAAAGTTTGCAGATGATACCAAACTGTTTAGGATAGTCAAGACAGAAGCAGACTGTGAGGGACTCCAAGAAGATCTCACCAAACTGAGTGATTGGGCAACAAAATGGCAAATGAAATTTAATGTGGATAAGTGTAAAGTAATGCACATCGGGAAAAATAACCCCAACTATACGTACAGTATGATGGGGGCTAATTTGGCTACGACAAATCGGGAAAGAGATCTTGGAGTTATCGTGGACAGTTCTCTGAAAACTTCCACGCAGTGTGCAGCGGCGGTCAAAAAGGCAAATAGGATGCTAGGAATTATTAAGAAAGGGATAGAAAATAAGACCCAGAATATCTTACTGCCCCTGTATAAAACTATGGTATGCCCACATCTTGAATACTGTGTACAGATGTGGTCTCCTCACCTCAAAAAAGATATTTTGGCCTTGGAAAGGGTTCAGAAAAGGGCAACTAAAATGATTAGGGGTTTGGAACGGGTCCCATATGAGGAGAGGCTAAAGAGACTGGGACTTTTCAGTTTAGAAAAGAGGAGACTGGGGGGGGATATGATAGAGGTCTATAAAATCATGAGTGGTGTGGAGAGGGCCGATAAAGAGAAGTTATTTATTAGTTCCCTAAATAGAAGAACTAGAGGACACCAAATGAAATTAATGGGTAGCAGGTTTAAAACTAATAAAAGAAAGTTCTTCTTCACACAGCGTGTAGTCAGCCTGTGGAACTCCTTGCCAGAGGAGGCTGTGAAGGCTAGGACTATAATAGAGTTTAAAGAGAAGCTAGATAAATTCATGGAGGTTAGGTCCATAAAAGGCTATTAGCCAGGGGATAAAATGGTGTCCTTGGCCTCTGTTTGTCAGAGGCTGGAGTGGGATGGCAGGAGACAAATCGCTTGATCATTGTCTTCGGTCCACCCTCTCTGGGGTACCTGGTGCTGGCCACTGGGGGCAGACAGGATACTGGGCTAGATGGACCTTTGGTCTGACCCAGTACGGCCATTCTTATGTTTTTATGTTCTTATGATGTGCTATTTTGCCATCCCTGTAAACCTCATTAGACAGCACCAAATTACAAAGTAGCCTATTTCAAAATAGACTCAAATAAGCTACACAATTTGCATAGTGCAAATTGCATATCTTATTTCAAGTTTCGAGTTCTGTGTAGACAAACCCTAGGAGTGGTGAATGGGGCTGATCAGATGGCTCTGTTGTTACTTTGCTGAGCACTCTGGGTGATTGTTCCTCTATTAGGGCACTTTCCTATGTGGTTGCTTAGGGTTCAGTTTGCTACCTCTTGTTTAGAATGTGTAAACATTAGGTAGCCATTACAGACAGGTCAGCTATTTTTTGATCTGTGGACAGCTAGGACGTTAGATCCATTTTTGTGGCTACAGATTGAAATTTACCCCTGTGTGTCTGTCACCTCAAGATTAAGTGCTGCAGTATGTTCTGCATAGGAGTACATGTCATATCTATTCAGAAACTTCAGCTGGTAGAGTTTGGTGACTTGCTGAAGTTATGCTTCCTTTTGCAAGCATATTGAACCTGTGCTCTACAAGCCTTTCTGACTACCCCTTGATTTCTGGGTTGATTTTAAAATTTTGTTTTTGATTTATAATGGTCATGCACCTACTTGTCTAAAGGAAATATTGCTGGATTTGCAATAAGCACAGGTGCCTGAACAGTGCCTCACTGACATGAGAGGGGGTGGGTAACAGAGCATTTAGGTAGGCCCCATGACCTTTGGGTCCGTCGGAGCAAACAGGAAGGGAACAACTCAAGTTTTTCATCCTTCCCGGTTCATGCTGCGAGGTCCACTTCTCCCTTCACCCATAAGGAGATGTAGTGTAGGGGTAGGGCTGTGTATTGGTGATATAGTACTCTGTTGGAATATTCTGGTCAGGTTAACATTTTGCTGATGTTGTTGCTAGATGAATTGATTTGATGTTGGGGGTAATTGAGAGGTTTCTTTTACTGTTTTTAATAAAAATTGTCAAGGGTGTCCAAATAAAATAAAGACAGACTTTAAAACAGTCTTAAAGTGAATGCCGAACGAGTGAATCTCCATCCAAATGCATGTAACTTGGCAGGTCTGCTTGCTTCACTTTACTTCTGGTCAGGGTATATTTAAATCATGATTGAAATCACTAGTCAGGAAGACTCGATTTAATCATGGTTTTCTACATAAAAGTACATTATTGTTGTTTGTTATAGCCTTAATATATATTCTTCACAACTCAGAGATAGATGTGAGTTTCATTTTTAGAAGGTACACATTATATATTTTTTAGCAGTGATTTATTTTGAAAACTTATACCAGGAAGTGAATGAATGATGATTTCATTTACCAAAGGTAATTGAAGCAGATATTTATGAAGTCACTGGACGGAGTACTATCTCCAGTTCAAAAGGTTAATCATTAATATTTGGAGGATTTTCTTGCCATACTGTATTAAGAGGAGAACCTCACCATATAGATATTTAAATTGTTTTATTTAATTAAAACGATTTCTTAATTTGGAATGAATTAGTCCAAAGGAAGAAAATATTCTTTTTTATACCAGCTGAAGAAGCTACTGCTGTTAAGCGAGATTATCACTTCAACAGTCTCTGAATTCAAGTGCTTCAGTGACTTCCACCAGTTCACTGATGCAACTTTCTTTAAAACATTATCAGCAAACATATATTTCTTGAATAGTTCACCCTTAGCTCTGAAGTTTGTTATACAGGTTGCATCTCTATAAACCGGAACTCTCTGGTCCGGCAACATCTGTGGT
This sequence comes from Pelochelys cantorii, assembly GCA_032595735.1. Taxonomy (NCBI): domain Eukaryota; kingdom Metazoa; phylum Chordata; order Testudines; family Trionychidae; genus Pelochelys; species Pelochelys cantorii. The sequence continues at coordinate 3,423,749 of CM064347.1, forward strand.
CCAGTAAGACCATGGATATTTCAGAATCAGAGAGTCCTGGTGTGCTCTGGGGAGTGGGTGACCTGGGAGCTCAGTGTAATGTGGAGCGGGAGAGTGCCCAGTGTGATTCAAGGGGGCGGGGGAGATGTCAGCTAGCCTGGGAGGGTGGGGTGGGAACTGGGAGGCTGGGGGCGGGGTTGTCCAGGAAGCCCAGTGGGGTGGCAGAGCAGGGCATGGGACTGGCAGCAGGGGGTCAAAAATGGCCTCCCCAGTCTGGCAAATTACCTCATCCAGGATCAGTCAGGTCCCAAGGGTGCAGGACCAGGGAGGTCCAACCTGGGTTAGCATTATGGAGGATGATTGCTGGGTGTCCATGTCATAGCCAACTCCTCTTCTTCAGCTGTTAAGGTTTGACTTGGTACTGAGTATTGAGAATATTTGCAAGAAAATAACCTAGAGTGAGTGCTTGTCCCATTTGTTTTTATAATGCTTGTAATTTAACTCTGTCATTGCTTATTTCTCTTTTTAAAGATCTCACTCAGTTCCTTCCAAATTTCAACAGCATCTCCAGTAAAACAGCTATTTCCATGCATTTTGTTCAAGGCTATCGAAATAGGCTTCAGGGTACTCAGCATATGTTCAACATTTCTCTTAAGCCCAATGTTGAGAACTTTGGCTGTGACAGTGCCATCTATTTTTTTACAATTTTGTTCACAAACTCATCAGCTTAGGCTAGTTTCTGATATAGTGCTCAAAATAGTCCACTACTGAGTTCCATCACTTGTCTTGTGGGAGAGTTAGTTTGGTTCCTCCCCTCGCTTTTTTCAGAGCAGCTGTTGCAAAGTGGTTGTTAGGGAAGTATTTTGCAATTTCAACTTTAGCCTTTATTTCTGGAACAGTGAAGTTTTTGGCTAGGAGGCGCATCAAATGAGCACTGCAGCCATGATATTAGCTTGGTACTCTCCTCACTCCCTTCGAAATTTCTTCTCATCTTGGATACATTTGCAGCACTGTCTGTGATCAAGCTATGTACTAGATATTTTAATTTTTTCCCCACAGTTTGGTATAGCTTTTATTGCTACTTCTTCTAAGTATTCTGCTGTGTGTTCATTTCCTGATGTATCATTTGTTTCTGTATGGAAGACATTCCTTTCTTCTTTTGTCACTCAAGCACATATAGCAGGATCATTGTGGATATTGCTCCACCTATGAAGACTCAGGTTAACAATTTTACCCTCTAGACTTTTTGCACACTGCTCAGTTTGTCTTTCATACGCTTTATCCTGCAATTTACCGGCAACATTGGTTCTGTTGGCTGAACTGTATCCTGGTCTTAATGACTGAACCATGTTAGTGAAGTGTGGTTTCTCAGTCAGATGGAAAGGAGAGTTTGTTGCATAAACAAACCAGGCAATTTTTTTCTTTTTTGTAATCTGCTGGTTCTTATCACAAATTTATCTATGGTTGTTTCTGGATAATGGAGATTTTTTTCCTTTTTGCTACAGGTGATATACTGTGGCTGTATGATATACACAATGTCACTGAAACCCTGTCATTGGCAGATAACTCTGAAACTATAGAAAATGATGGTGATCTCAAAGGTGGATAGTCTTCAGAATTCTGTATGTTGAGGATGGATTCTCCTAACAAAATAAGTCAATGCAGTTACATGTTCCTTTCATCATCTTCAATGCAGCCTCCTCCTGAGAGGGAACACTTCTCATGATGCTGTTTCATTCAGGCAACCAGGCCATGCATTTTTGTTGCGCTGTTTGCATTTTGCACACATGCCTGTCTTACCCACAGGTAGAGGAACTTCATTAAAATATTCCCAAACTGGGTGCCTTTTACAGCCTGCTGCCGTTATTGGTTTTCCCTTCTAGTCAGAGAATTGTATGCTAGATCTCAAATCAGTGAAGTCTGCACTCAGAAAGACCTCAAGACTTCTGAAATATGCTGTCCAAACAGTTTCACTTTTGTTTCTACTCCCTGTTCCTCCCATCTCACATTTATCTCCAGACTTCTTGTCCAGATCTATTCTGCTCCCAACAATCTTCTATTCATTAATTTTTTTAAACTATGCACTTTTAGAAGGAGGTAAGGGATTGATTCTGTGTACACAAATTTGAAGAGACACAATAGGGTTGAAGTCTGTTATTTCTCTCCTCTATATATTGTTTATTTATTTATTTTAAAAACATTTTTGCTATTAACAAGCGTGTTATCTCTGGAGACACAAATCCATAGTTTGAGAACTGCAAAACTGAGCATCTCTGATGGTATCTTCTAGACTGAGCACTGAGCCTGATTGGGTAAATAGGAAGATTAGCCTAAATAATTGATACAGAAGCCTCTGGAACCCCATAAAATTGGGACCCTAATCCATGAACTATTGGAACTAATTTATAAAACTTTTCTTAAACTTTACATGAATATATTGTCTCATACTATTTAATTAGAATTTATAATCCCTATTCCTTGGTGAGATATCTTTGAGCTATAATGTATCTTAGATAGATTTTCTTTTGAAAAAAATCAGATTTTTGGATAAAATGTTTTTTAAGGAAAAAACTATTTTTTTTTCAATAAAAATCCAGGTGTTTTTTTTTAATAAAAAAAATCTTTGATTTTTATCCACCCTGCTTCTGTTTGTCACCCAGAGATTTTCTGTTAAACATACTCACTGGAATAGCTTTCACCTTTTGCATTGCTAGGGAAAATAAAATGTGTAAATCAGCCAACAGGGATTGTTGTTTCTTCCTGCACAGTTTTGCAAGCCCTCTTTTCTATTAACATTGGCACAGATTTATTACTGTGCAATGAAAAAAATGAATTAGGATATGAGACCCATATTAAATCTCTTTGAAGAAAGGCATAGGACATTTGAAATTATTATGCATAATTTCACCGAGTAACTTCATGGTTTGATTCACTTTGATTAAACTAGAAGTTAATTTTTTTGAAAAAAATATTAACTTTAAGTTAATTGAAGTACCTTACAAATCGCTACCGTCCTTCAGAAATGTGTAGCTTTTTTTTTTTGAAACTCTAAGTAGCCCCAACTATCTTCATTTCTCTTTCTTTTCTCTGCCCGCCCACCCCATCTCTTTCCGAGCAGATCTGTTTTCCTTGATGAAGAATCATATAATCATAGAACCCTAGAACTGGAAGGGACCTTGAGAGGTCATAGCGTCCAGTCCCCTGCCCTCACGGCAGGACCAAGCACCATCTAGACCAGTGGTGGCCAACCCGTTACAGGCAAAGAGCCAAAATAGTGCTGGATAAGCCCCAACCGCCACGTTTGGTTGAGCAAAAAAAAAAAAGGACACTGCCCCGTTCTGGCTTTTTGCTCACCTCAGGCTCCCATCAGCCGGCGCCGTTTTGCTTCACCGCGCTGGACGGCTCCCCTGCACCCAGTGAGCACAGGGAACCAGGGGCCATTTCTAGGGGCGCGGGGGAGGCTTCGCGAGCCGAGAGGGAGGCTTTGTGAGCTGCATTTTAAGGGGGGGGGAAGAGCCACATGTGGCTCGAGAGCCCTGGGTTGGCCACCCGTGGGCTAGACCATCCCTGTTGGATGTCTATCTAACCTGCTCTTAAATATCTCCAGTGATGGAGATTCCACAACCTCCCTAGGCAATTTATTCCAATGTTTAACCAGTTTGTTAAATTAGCGGAAATGTCTGCAGACACTTTTTTATATGTGTCTTAATTTTCTGAAAATTTTTTTTCTCTGTCTTGGCTCTCTGTTTCATTAGTTTGAGTTGTGAGCATCTCTTTTGAAAGCATTTTATGTGTCAGTAGGATGAAATTGAAGATGCACTTTTCTTTCAAGGAAACAGCCAGTGATGTACTCATTTCTTTTCTAGGATTTGAAATTAACTACACAGAAAAGAAAATTAATTGATTGTCAGGGACAGTTTTGTATTTCCCTGCCCACATGTGCAGTATTGCTTTAGGAAAATGGTGAGGAAGTTTAGGTTTTGGTTTTTATAGTTCTTAATTGTAAAATAGTTCTCTTGAGTGTTACCATAGTGAGACATTAAAGCTTGTATGTTCAGACTGACAGTGGTAAATAAATTGGCTTTCTATAGAAAGTGTGGGATTGGGGAAAAGAGGAGCCTATTAAATATAGCCAGAGTAATGATATATTGTACCTGAATAGCACAGAAGCAGACAGTTTGCACTGAATATGGTGTAATTTTTGTTTAATCCGTGGATTGAGTAAGGAGGAATGTAGAGGATACCAATAAATGCTCAGTGGAAAGTTAGCAGGAATATGATTCAGTAAGCAGAGTGGATAAAAATTGATGATTTAAAAAAAATCCAAACTCTTTAAATTTAAAGCAAATTATTATTATTTTTTTAAATCATCAGTGAAATACTGAATTTCTCATTTAAAAATAAGGAACAATTAAATCTTACCACAAACGTTCTGCACCTATGATTACAGTCTCATAAAAATGAATTAATGGCTCTAGTCTGTTCAGCCTAATAACCAGATCTTGATCCTTGAAAATTCAGGGCTTTCAGTTTGTTTGTTTGCTGAGAAACATGTGCAAAGACAAACACAAGCTGCATAAGATCGTTTTTATTCTGTGCTTCATGTCAGGCCTGGGCAAAATATGACCCATAGGCCAGATCCAGCCTGCCATGCCACTGGATCCGGCCTGTGGATGCTATGGGGAGCCCCAAGCAGGCTCTCCACTTGCCTCGCCCCACCAACCCCCAGCACAATCCCATTGGTTGGGTTTTGTCCACAAACCGGCCAATGGGAGCTGTCTGTTTCAATAACAGGCAGCCATGAAGCACAAGGGGCTCCAGAGCACATGGCTGCAGCCTGAACAGAGGCGGGGCAGGCAGGGAGGCTGATGCAGGAACTGTTAAGTCTGCTGGTAGAGCCTGCCTCTGGCATCCCAGTCCCTCCCTCAACACTCTGCCCCCTACTCTATATACCAAATTCCTCTGCCCCCCTCCTGTACCCATATCCCCTCCCAGATTTGGCACCCCGGTCCAATGCCCCAGGTCACAACTGCCTGCCTATCCCAAGCTCCCTTCTGCACCAAATCTCCATCCCAGACCCCACACCTTCTTCATTAACATCATGGAAGAGTGTGGCCCTCAACCATTTTCCAAATTGTTGGAGTGGCCCCCCCATGAAAAATTATTGCCTACCCCGCATTATGTGGTGGTGAACCTGAGCCAGACATGATAGAGTCAGTTAAGACATTGTCTAAAGATAGAAAGACAATATATAGGAAAGGACAGAGGCAGCTTACAAAGGAACATTGGAGTGGACTAGAAAGGAAAAGGGAAGACATTATTATTTCAGCACACACTCAGTTTTCTATATTCCCCTACACTTCTGTCACAGAAAAATTGTCATGGCTTCTGGATGCGAAAGAGACCCTATCTGGGAGTATTTTGAAGAAATTTGTTCTCTGGGTAAAAAAGGAAAATGTGTCAAGTGTAAGCAGAGCAAAAAGAAGATGCAGGGCCTAGCTGCAAGAATGAAGTATCATAAGGAAAACTGCTTATTGGGAGAAAATTATGTGGCTTTGTCTGAAGAACAATGTGCATTAACTTTGCAATGCATCATTCTTCAAGACTCTCCCTACACCTTTTAGGTTAAGTGTGATTTAACAAGTTAATTTCCAAACTGTTTACTATGTTGGATGTTGCTAGAAAAAAAATTAGCTTAGTTAATCATTATGGATTGTTTAATTAGTTAACTAGGTTTAGTATCTAACACCCAAGTATACAGCTGCATTAAGAGAAATCTAGTGATGCCAGTTGCCACTGTCATTTTCTTATTTTATATTACTGAATACATGCCTTTTATTTTGTAACGTCATGGTCACAGACCTTAATGGTGATGCCATACATCTATTTCCTGTTTTATTTCAGCTTTCCCAAAGGAACCCCATTCTTTATTTGTTTTGTATGGGGCTTACGCCAAAATTAAGTGCAGTCAGATCTGCATCAAAATGAGAGTGAGTGGGGATGATGAGAGCTAGTTGTACAAGTTTTAAGGACACTGTACATTTTGTATTCTGAGGATTTGTCTGTTAGAGTTAATAGCATTTGAAAAAAATTGAAAAAGAGTTTGAGGGCAGCTGTCAGCTAGCAACTCAGGAGACTGCTTTAATTGCAAATGTGAAACATTTATGTAACATTTAAGATTTAGCTTAATAAAATATAAGTGCTGTTGTGTTTGTGTATGCGACTTAGTTCTTACCATTCCTAATGTACTGCTGTTGCATCTGCAATTTGACACAGGTAATGAGTACTAAATACTATTTCTTAAATAAATAAAAATCAAGTTATTTAAAAAAAGACGCAAAGTATACTCTCTTAGGTGATGTAAAATCTTGTACTGTAAAGCTGTAAATTAACATGTTTTAGTAATGAGATTTGCAATATTGTTTGAAGAAATATGTGAACAAGTATCATTGGGAAACATGATTTAAATTGATGGACTTTTTTTGGTGATTAAATCAATGATTTAAATACACTTGATTTAAATCAATCCAGCCTGTCAGTTAGACATGTAAAATTCCATTTAAAATGTTAATTGTTTAAACTATATATGTTTTACTGGTTAACCAGCATGCTACAGCGGGCCCAGCTGGGTTGGCGCAGCCCACGGGTGGGGAACTGCTTCAGCTTGGCAGTTATCCCGGTAAGCATCCCTTTGCTTCTTACTGACAGTAGGAATGTAGAATTGGTTTCCAAAGTAGGGATGTAAAAGCCTGTTTGTTTAGTTAACTGGTTAAATGTTAAGTTTAACCAGTTAACTGATTAAAAGGGGAGGGTGGGAGGGCCACCCTGCCCACCACATTTGGGCTGAAGCAAATGTTGGGAGTTGACAGCCTCGCGTGGGGTGAGAACGGCAGCCGGGGTTGGGGCACGTCCAGCTCCCAGCCCATGTGATACATTAATGGCAATAAACTTTGTAGAAGTGCCAACAACTAATATCTGCATATCTAAAAGTATGGGACAAGGTGTGATGAACGGAATTAAACTGAATTAGACTTTTTGTGAAAACTGGCCTGAAATAACTCAGAACATTAACAGCCAAACATTCTTCATGCTTTGTTTTCAAGAATTTTAGAAGTTAGTGAAATTGCTTATAATGCATTTTAGTGCATCTTGGAGCCAAAATGTGGTACCCGAATGAGTGTCCTAAATAAGAATGCTAATGAAAAATAAAAATGCAGTGGTGCACGGTACATAAGTCAATTTGTGTGCACCTCTGACCATGTGAAGCAAAGAAGTCAAATAATGATAATAGTACTTCTTAGGTACATAGTTTTTGTCATGAATATAAACTTATATCAGTGTTTCTCAAAGTGGTCCACAAAATCACTTTGAGAAAGCTGCTAACTGGCTGTGCTGGTGTGTTTGTTTACTTCTCTTGGCTGCAAATGGCCAATAGGAGCCATGAGGCGCCGTGGCTACGGCATGAGGCAGGCTAAGGGATACCTTAAAGGTAGGGTGGTGGGATGGGTTCTGAAGTGGCCTAGTGGATAGGGCATTCACCTGGGGAGCACAGGTTGGTGGGTTCAAGTTTTGGCTCCAAGATTCACTAAAATGCATTACAGGCAATTTCACTAACTTCTAATGCTTATTGGATAGTCAGTTGACTAGTTGGTTCCCCTCCCCCCCATCAGATAGAGGCAGCAAAGGGGAGGGAAGAAAGGGTACTTCAAAGTGGCAGCGCCGCCCAACTGAGCTGGGGATCAGCTGGGCAGCGCTGCCCCTTCAAAATGCCGCCTTGGCATTTCAAAGGGGCAGCGCCAGTGAGCCCGGGGTCAGCCGGGGAGTCCCCAGCTGATCCCAGGTTCTGCTAAAATGCTGCACAGAACCCAGGGTCAGCTGGGGAGCCCTTAGCTGACCCCAGGCTCCACACGGCATGGAACGCAGCATGGAGCCAGGGATCAGCGGGGGACTCTGAGTCCCCCTGGCTACCCCGGGCTCCATGGCTTTGAAATGCACAAGAGCCCCCGCTGGGGACTCTTGTACATTTCAAAGCAGGCACCTGCCTACAGCCCAGTCAGTGGGATTTCCCACTGGCCCCAGGCTGCTTGCAGAGTTCCGCATTCTTCCTTTGAAATGTACAAGAGCCCCAGCAAAGGCTAGTCAATTAATCGGAATTTAACATCCTTAGTGCAGCCAGTTAACAGAATTCTTTAGTTTGAGTGGTTTCGTAGACCAGTGTTTATTTAAAAAAAAAAAAAAAAGGTTGAGAAACTACCCCCTTTTTTAAAAAAAATATTATAAGTACCGACAGTTTTCAGACACATGCTTTTTTTCTACCATTGCAACATATTTATTTAAACAACTTAATCATAGCTGGGCTGGCAATGAAATTTTTGGGTATAAAAATTACAAAAATAACAAAGCGCTGTAAAACTTAAAACCAAAATTCAGTTTTCTCCAAATTTCAGTTGTGTTGATGTACCCTCCAGACTTCTCTTGGGTACCCTTAAGGGTACTCGTACCACTGGTCGAGAAACACTGTTGTAGACCATTTTCAGAGACACTGACTTATTTTCATGACTTATTTTCACCTTCATCGGTGTAGGTCGGGGTGGGGAACCTTTTTAGGCTTGGGCCTCTGACCCACAGAAAAATCAGTTGGGGGCCACACACAAGTGAAAAGCAAAAAAAAGTAGCCTCAGACTGAAAAGGAGAGAGACACTCTCCACATTCCCCTTGCACAGCAGATCATAGAGGGACCTGGACTAGTAGATTTTGTGTGTTCCAGCACCATGGCAGAACAGTGGGGGGTGGGGAAGAGAGGGCCTGGAGCACCAACGTGGTCTCCCCAGTGCCGCGGTGGCGGTGGGGGGGAAACACCCTGAGACTCAAGGGGCCGGATCCAGGCAAGCCAGGGGCCAGTTGTGGCATCCAGGCATTAGGTTCCCCATCCCTGATTTAGGTAGCTAAATACTATTCCTAGTTTACAGAAGGGAAACTGAAGGGTAGAGGTTACATGATATGGGGCAAGCTCCAGAGGGAGTCTTTATCAGAGCAGGGATCTTAATAGGCTTCTCTACTTTTCAAAGTTAAAATGTTCCTTCCCAGCATTAGCTTGGGTTCACAGAAGTTGCCATAAGAAGGACTGTGCCTATAAGAATGTATAATAGTTGTGGAATGTTAGAGTTCTGGAATAGGAATTTTGATCATATTCTTGAATTGCAGTTCAATGAAATGCATGATAAAATATATGAAATAAAATTGATCTAAATTTTCCAGAACAAGGAATTTAATATCCATAATTGTTACTCTAAAGATTTTTCTAAGTTGTCTTGGTTGTTGCACTTAAAACCAGGTAATAAAGGCCATAGGAATGTTATAAGGCCTTTAATAGTTGGTCAAAAAAACAGGAGATCAAATTTGAACACATGCTTTATCAGAGACACAAAGTGATGAAGCAATATCTTTTTTGGGACCAGTTTTTGTTGGTAAGAGAGACAAGCACTCAAGCGTTATCAGTCATTTTGTATCTGCTCTTACAACAGAAAAAAGTAATTTAATTCTTAAACCAAATGTGTCGTGGGAGGTGAAGGAAGAGATGTAAATGTAACCTATTGCATTGAAAGGATTTATGGAAGTGTGGGTAGGCAGAATGGCTCAGATGAACTGCATCCAATAGTGCTGCAGTAAAAGTTATAAATGCTGCTGAAGTATTGATAAACACTTAACAATCTTTCTGAAGAAGTGGGCTGTGCCCACGAAAGCTCATAACATCTGCATGTTTTGTTAGTCTTTAAAGTGCTACCAGACTGTTTGTAGTTTAAGTTTATCCTGTACAGACTAACTCGGCTACCCCTCTGAAGCAGTCTTTCTTAGTTTAGTAGAAATTTTCTGAGGACCATAATGTGGTCAGTATAATGTAATTTAAATGAAGGTCTAGAGCAGTGTTTCCCAAATGGCGTTCCGCAGAACCCTGGGGTTTGGCGAAGTGAAAATAAGGGTTCTGCGAGAAAATTCCATTACAATAACATTTTATGATTTTAAAAAATAATTAATATTTAAGCATTTATGAATTGTATTGAAAACAATTTTCGTTTGTGTTTGCCATGGTAAGTGTCCCTGTGTAATGCCAGCTTAGCCAGAGAGTGGGGACGATGATGTCACTACTCAGCTCTGTGCGCGCAGACATCAGTGGTGCAATTGCATGGTAGTTAAGAATATTCTCCCTTTCTTAAAAATGTATTGGACAAAGCAGTACAGATTATTAATTATATAAAAACTCAACCATTACAATCAAAACTCACAAGATATGCAAATCCAACTTTCCAGTATTAAACCAAATATAAAAAGAATTTGCCAAGAAAAGAAGAAAAGCCATTCTTCGCATTGAAAACTGCCACTATAATGCATATTAGTTTTTGAGCTTTATTTTTTGTACACATTAAATGTGATTTTTGTTTTTAAATATGTACAATTAAACTAAATGTTGATCTCATGACCTTGTTTAGCATTTGTTTATTATTATCCTTACTTATTTGTGGTCTACTTTTTCAGCTCCATATATAAGACTGTTATTAGGGGTTCCGCAAAATTCTTTTGAGTTTAAAAGGGTTCCGTGGCCACATAAAATTGGGAAACACTTGTCTAGAGACTTAGCAGGAAATGACACTGCAGTTTTACAGTGGTTTGGGTGACAATATGTGTAAGGAAGAGGAGGATGTAAAGAAAACATAAATTTTGGTAGTTTTCAAACTCCCATTGACATGGGACAAGAAAGAAGTCTTAAGACAGGGGTGGGCCCTGCTGCTCCCCTGCCCCCAGGCCAGTTAGGACCTCGGGGCGGGGGAGTGTGTGAAGTTTTCTCCACTCTGTTCCTGCCTTGTGAGGAGCGTCCTGCGGTGTTTAAAAGCACAACGCGCTCCTGGCAAGACTGGAGGAGGCTTCGCATGCTTCCCTGTCCCCAGGCCAATCAGGGCCTGGGGGCGGAGGAGTGCGTCAAGTTTCCTTTCCCTTGGCCCTGCCTTGTGAGGAGCACGTGGCACTTAGAAGTGCCACGCGCTCCTGGCAGGGCTGGAGAAGACTTCCCCCATGCCCTGATTGGCCTGTGGGTGGGGGAGCATGGGAAGTCTCCTCCTAGCCAGGGGCATGGACACCCAGGGGAAGGGGGAGTGGACAGGAGGGCAAAGGCACTCCCCTACCACCAGACCAATCATGGTCTGGGGATGGGGAACCCGGAAGTATCCTGGCCCCGCCCTTCCGCTTGAGGCCCCATCCCTTCTGGTGCGGCCCGGGGCCACTTCAGAAATTTTTGAAGTGGCCCTCGGCAAAAAATTATTGCCCACCCCTGGTCTAAGAGGAGGAGGATCTGAGAGATACAAAGGGGCTAACCACTATAAAGCAAGCAGTTGGCCAGACTTTTTAATATGCCTGTAGGGTGGGGATATTTGCTATCCAGGGACAATTTTCAGGGTAGAAATTAACCTCAGCTGGGAAAGGTGAGGATGCATAGATTCACATGAGGGTCTTATTCCTGGACTTGGCTTCTGTATCAGTCATTTGAGTAGGAGATGTTTGATAAATTTGAACCCCCATCCCCACCCCGACCTCCTCTTGCTGCTGTAAGGAAAAAGTTCTTTCTCCCCCACTCATTCTCTTGTGCTCGGTGAGGATGAATGGAGTGTCTCCACTACTTTTACCCCTAACTAGTTGCCTGCAAGTTGCTGTGATGAGCATGCAGTCTCTTCTGTCCTCTTCCCCCAGTCTTGTAACTTCAGTGCCTCTCTTACAACTCATAGCTTTCCTTAGCAGCAGCAGAATGAAATTGTTCTTTTGTCTATACTTGGGGTCCCCAAGCTTTCAGCTGCCAGGGCCCCATCATTCAGTCGTCTTCGTACAGTGGGTTGGAGTGGGTCAATTATAGAAAATAATGTACACATTTTGTACATAACTCGAAAGGGGTAAGAGACTATTTCTACCCCGAAGAAATTACAGTTAACATAAACGAGGCAGCAGAGGGTGAGAGGAAGTTGGTAAGCATCGGTAATCATACTGATAGTATGATACTGGGAGTAGTCAGGGGAAAGCAAGAGGAGAGGAAGAAGTTGTAGTGTGGTGTGAAAGTAATGGGGAGATGAGGTGGGAAGTAGAATGGGATCAGAAGAAAGAGGATAGAGAAGAGGTTACAGGCTTATCTTTGTCATCGCTGCATCAAGGCCCGCTGTGTGCTTTTCTGTAGATGATATGTGTGTACTAGGGCCATGAAAGGTTAACGGGCTTACTGGTAAGCATCACCCTAAATGGGTAATGCTTACTGGTTCAGGTTAACTGGTAACTAATGGGTGTTGAGCAGCTTCCCGCTTGCTGTGGACAGGTGCTCCAGCCCCGCGGGGGACCCACACATCCCTAGTGTGCACATGCTTTTTTTTCTTTTTCTTTTTTTAAGTTCCTTGTGAAAACCTTATGTTCTACCCTTGCAGTTCTACAGGACAGTGAAAACAGTGTTTACACTAGGAGCAATGTGTCCTGTAAGGCAAGTGGCCCAATGGTTAAAAATTGTATTAAATACCCTTGTGTTTTAAATTGGTACTCTGTTCAACTTAGAATCCAAAAAGCAAACGTGGCTTGCCTAAGCCCTTTTCTGAGTGTCTCTACAGCAAACCAAGTCTAAAACTCTTGAGACCACCCCCACTCGTCAGAACTGTGTCCTTGAGCACCTGCAGCACAGCCACCCACAGCTCTTAGGGGCCATGCTTTGCTGATTCTGGTCAGTGGGAACTGCGGGAAATGGTGGCCGGCATATCCCTGTGGCCCTCACCAGCTCGGCTCACATTTGGAAGTGCGCCTTCGTAGCTGTAAGGGGTAGAAAGGTAATTTTTAAAAAGTTGAAGTTTTAGGTTCTGCAGAGGCTTTTGTGAATAAGTCCTTTTTGCCTTATCACGTGGATTTCCTAAGCTCTGAGCATAATGAAAATGCAAAAAATTGTACTCATTCATTTGCCTTTTGGCATGGTTGAGAAGGATTTAATGCCACCAGCCAAATGAATGTGGATAGGTTTTCAAGGCTGTCCAATGCTTTACGCTGCTTTAAACTTAAAATTTTGCTGTTGAGACATTGAAAAATAAAATCATTTGCTTGCTGAGTTGCAAACAATGTTAGAAGTCTCCTCTTTTGGCTGAATAGCAGAAATTGGCAAATAGGGGTCTAGAGTCCTGAAGACATCCAACAGGAAAGCAAAATATTTAATGTCAAACTCCACTGAACATAAATCAATATTTTTTACTTCTGAAGCATCTTTCACAGAGGCTATTAAAGCACTTCACATTTCTATTTATAATTATATCCTTATGGAAAGAATTGGGGTAGTTGATACTATGCCTATTTCATACATGGGCAAAGTGAGGCATTTAGAGGCAAGTTGATTTTGTTCAGGGCTTTCACCACTAAGTGATACAGCCAGGAACAGAACCCAGGAGTCCTAACTTCTCTCTGTCACTGCTCTAACTAATAAACCAGTACATATGACAGACTATGCAGCATGAAAATAACATTACTTTTTACCAGGGCATGCACTTCAGTTATATTTTAGATAAATATTCAGTAATGAGGCATCGAGTGAAGAATTACAAAGAGGAAATACCTGCAAAATGATCAGTAGCTGCAGCAAACTGACATGAAAGGGATCTGAAAGTTGCCAAAAATCCTGTAAGCTTTCAGTCTATGTATAGCTGCAGGAAAGAAGGCAAACTGGATGTCTGGTTTCCTTGATCTGGAAATACATTATAAATAAATAAAAGGAGGTGGTAGTACTGATAAAATACTGGCCAGGCTTCATGCAGAGCATTTCATACAGTGGTGCAGGTCACTGTGCTAGAATGGATGTAGTTACTCTGAAAAGGGTTTAGAGCAAAGCAGCCTGACTGCTACCAAGTCTCAGCAGATTTTACTAATAAGGAATGTTTTACTCTCATTACCGGAGTTGTTATTCCTTTGAAAAGAGGAGAGTTTTCCATGTTTCATTGTCATGTGCATCCTAAACTGTTGCATCGCAGTTGATTTGTGCTGTAAAAGAGATAACTGCATTTTATTCCAGAGGTGACTGCATTTCAATGATGTGTAAAAAAGATTCCTATGTATGTAATTTGCCTTGAGACCATTAACATGACAACCATTATACAAATGAGGCTTCATGTCATTCTAGACCAGTGGTTTTCAATGTGTGGTCTGCAGATTCATGGCGTCCTGTGCTACCCTAAAGTCTAACACATTTATTTGAGCATAAGCATTTGTGGTTGGCTCCCTATTGTGCCACGCCAGCAATGGGCAACCCAGGCTAGTGAGTGGGCCACATGAGTTGCCCTCCTTTAGGCTCAATGGGCTGCAAGATTGTGGTAACCAATACTGTCTCCTGCGATAGGGTAGTTTTGCTAACTGTGCATGCATATCTAGAATCTGCAGGGTGTGCCGATTGAGCAGTAGCAGCACGTTGGATGCAGGAGTGCCTGGCTCTCACAAAGTTGTGTGCAATCAGAACATACCATAATTCATGTTCCCTTGCTTTATGTGCTTGTCACTTTAGTAATATCTGTAAGGAAAAACCCCCTATTCAGACGGAAACCAGTGGAATCTGGAAACCTTGCAAGTGGGCAACAGTAAACAAACTGTCTCGTGGGCTGCACACAAAACCCTAGCAGGCGATGTGTGGTCCATGGTTCCTGCCCTGAAGAATTTATTTTCTAAATGGACAAAATAATCAGAAGGGGCATAACATAAACCGAGTGAACAATGCGATGGCAGCAAACATTATATTAATTCCATAATTTTTGTTTTGGGTTTGTGGGTGTACGTATGTGTGTACTTAAGGAGGGAATAAACTAAATGGAAAGAGAAGCAAAGAGGGGTGCCGCATGGAATATGGAAGTAAAAGGCAGGTGTGGAGTGAAGTTGAGCTCAAGACACTGAAGGAAACGGAGGGAGAGAATTGGATCAAACAACTAATCAGCATTGGGTAGAGACTGTCCAATAAATGTGATAGGAAGTTATTGGTGAATATTTGTATGCTGCAAATCAACCAACCAACAAAAAACAAACACAAAAAACAGTGGCAGTGACAGGACTTGAGTTTGTAGGCTTGTGCTGCATGGCTCCAAATAGCTGCATGGGGGTTTTGGCTTTGGCTGGAGTCTTGGCTTTGAGAGCCCTGAGTCCCCAACATGGGTTTCACTCCAATCTTGAATGTCTGTGCTATTATTTTTAGCTCCATAGTGTGAGCCCAAGTCAGTTGATGCAGGGTTGAACACGTGCTGCTGCAAGTCTCCTTGTGCAGTGTAAACATAGCCTGAATGTCCAGAGTCCTTACTCCTGCCAGTTGGAATCTCTGCTTGGCTTCTTTCTGCAGTTTTACCTCTGGGCCTCATTGTGGGGGTTGGGGAGGCCCTACCTGGTCTTAGTGCCCCCAGTGTAAATGTGGCCTTCCCAACACATTTGAGTCCAGGGGTTTGCAAGGGGAAGGGGTGGCCTTGCCTGGCCTCATGGTATTATTGTATCCTTTTCCCCCATTTCAGCAGGCCCTGCTTTGGCTGCTTCTGCTCTTTCTGGCAGGAGTCTCTCTAACTGGCTCCTCTGCAGTTTTTCCCCAAAGGCCATGTGGCGGTGAGGAGGGCAGGTAGCTGCAAAGCACAAGATACTTTCCCTCGTATTTTCTTATCTGTAAAAATAATGTTAAACCAGTAAGCAAACTAATAAAATTAAATAATGCTCTTAATTAACTCTCCAGAAGAACCTGTATAATTTCTGCATTTATTGGGAAGAATCTCATCAGGTTTTGTTCTGCATAAATTTTCATTTGCAGTTGGCATAATTCCGAGTTTTGCTTTTAAAAGGTGAATAAACACATTATTTTAAAGATAGTCTTAATTAATTTTCTTTGAAAATAGCTTTTCTTGCATGAGATTTCTTTTAAGCAATTCCTAACACCTATCCTTACTAAACATTAGAGCATGTTAATGTGGATATGACAAGACTCTGTTTTTCTAAAACTTACTGCAGTGCCTCCTTTCAAATTGAACAATTATCAAAGTAAATAAACCAAGTGAGTTTTGTGATGCTGTATCTTTGTTATTTCCGATCGTATTTATGTTCCTGTTTGCTAATTCATAAACATTAGTAATCGGTCTTGGGGCTTCCGATACTTAGTACAAATTATGGAAGTTCTACTCTATTCTTGAACTGGCAAACTTTCTGATTACTAAAATCATGGATTGAGTCAGGACTCAGTGAGCACCTGGTGTGAGAGAAATGTAATTTTAATTAAGAAGTGATGCACAGTATTGTTTGATAAAGATAAGCATACTATATGCACATTATATTGGGTAAGTTTCTCTGTGAACTGTGAAGTCTTGGAAGCACTTATTCCCTTAATTCCACAAAAACTTAGTAAGTGTTTAGCAAGTCTCAACAATGATTTTATTATCCTGCTGAGGTGTTAGCTTGTTGAGGGTCAGAATGCACTCTTTGACACAAACTTTCTAACTTGGCAATACTACTTTAATTTCACTATTCACAGAAATAAATGGAGGCTTGTCATGGAATATTAAAAAGTAAAATTTAATGCTGCTTTGTCTGAAAATATCAATGTATAGTGTTATTTGCTAGCTGTGTAAAGCAATGTTTTCACCAAAAGACTTAAATATAGCCCTTAAAACCAACAGAAATGTTGCTCTTTTATTATAAAATGTCATTATTTTTTTACAGCTACAATATAAACTTTAATTAAAGAAACATGCTAAAAATAAAGGTGGAACTAATCAAGGTAAGATAAGATTGCAGCAGTATATGTCAAAAGGGAATGAAATACCACCAGGTGAGGTGGATAATATAATCTTGTACTATTGTTCATCCTATATCCTCAGCCTATGTCTATATCTAAAATTCTTTTAATTTGGAGCATAGTGTAACAGAGACCCCTTCCCCCCTTGTTGCAGTAGTCATGCAACTTTTGTTGCAAATATTTACTTCTCAGAACTTATTAACATCGATAAAACTGAAGGTGGCTAGTAAATGGAAATCAGTCTAGGATCAATGGCATGTTTAACTTGACGAAAACTGAATTCTGAACAATGCTGCGGGTACCAAAAGGCACTGTAGGTTGTAAATTTAGTTGCCTTCTCTTCTGAAACCAATGGGAGTTCTGTCATTTTAATTTAAATAGGTGTGGGATTTGGCTTAGTGCCAGTTTAGTTATCTTCATAGGAGTATGACATGGCATGAAACATTCTGATTCATTGAATGTAGTGTTAGGATTCAAAAGAGCATTGCTTATAAATGAATTCAAATGGAACTCTGACTTGCTTAGATGAACCTCCTGGTAAGCTTTTGTTTCCGGGGAAAAAGGAGTTCTTTATTTTTCAGTTATAGACTCTAGCACTTATGGTGGAATATTGTTTGTCTCTTTTTTCCACTGTTAAGAATGAAGCCAAGGAAATAACAGAAAAGTAAATATTTCTCAAAACTACCTTCCCCGTTATATAATTAGTCACATTATCTTCCATGTGGTGGTGTACATCATCAGTATACAATGGAATTGTAAATAGAGTACAATTGCAGTCCATTTTTTATCCCGTTTTTTGTGATTTTTTTAAAATTAATTTTCATAAACAAATATATGAGCTGTAAAATTGTTTACCTTTCATGTGTTACCAAATACTGAACATTTCTCAGGATATTGAATACAATTTTTATGACTTTACAACTTGTCGAAGTTGGAAGACCAGACAACACAAAATCAGACCATTTTAAACAATCATAAAGTGCTAAGGTGGAAGTAACAATGACAATAAAAAGACATATACTAATAGGCAAAAATACAGGAGAGAGATGGGGTGCATGAAGAGGGAGGGGAAAAGGAGAGGTCAGGTGGAATGGAATTCTGGCATTATTTGAGCAAAGCAATCTTCATCGAAATGTGTCAAAAGATGGGAACCAATTTCTTTGATTTAATAAAATTGTTTTCTACTTTTGATAAACTATTTTTTCCTTTGCTGGTAACTTAGGTTGAATCCACTGCTTTATTCTGGATATAAGCCCTACTCCTCCATTTTTGTAAAATTATATATTTGATAATCATTGTGGCCTTCAAGCACTGAAGTCTTTGTGCTGAAGTTAAACTCAGCGTACTAGGTACATAACCTCAGATGTAATTTTCAGCTGAGGTTTGGTTGCAGAAGCTAAGCATGGGTTTTCACTCATGTCCAACTCTCTCTACAGCTGCTTGGCTGCTGGACAGTCCCATAGCATCTGCACCAGAGTTCCTTCTTTCTTTATTACAGTGCCAACAAACATCAGAGGACAAGAACCGCATCTTGCACAATGTCTCTGGCATTCAGTATATTTTTAATAGAATGTTTAGCAGTATATCAGGCGTAGCCTGAGATCCACAAAAGCATTTTTAACATTCCATAATATACTCTCTCATTTGGGCCCTTTTAAGGGCTGTGTCAACTCCCCTTCCCACGCTTTCACAAAGAATTCCAGACCAATGAAGTTCCTTTTCTATTCTTTATATTTGAGGGAGTTTGTCTGTCTGTTCAAGAACATGTCCTAAACAGTAAGAGCTAGGACCATCAAAATCTGTATACAGCTTCCTTTTATCATAATTTAAAGCAACATAAGGATTTTGTCAGGCTAGAAAAATGGAATGTGCCTGGAATGGGATTGCTTCTCGTAAAACCATATCGGAAAGAGACAGAATGATCACACAGGTGAAAAGGGGCTGGCTAGGGGTGCTCCCAGCCTTGAGCCTTTCTCCCCCTACGTGCCCTTTAGGGAGAGTGGGGGCCTCCCGGATACATATGGAGGCATTGTTGGCTGTTCCCTTCTGTCAGGGAGTGAAGGGAAAATGCACAGTTTGCTGCGTTCCTCACGCTGCCTGGGGAGCACAGGAGGAAGACAAGATGTGCACTTCACTTTTGCTCCCTGACAGAGACAGGAAGGGAAGGAGCAAGCATCCCTATTCGAATCTTGGGGTTTGCGTGGCTTTGGTCCCCCTGCTCCTTTGCCGTGCCCCTTCCACACACAGACCCACACCCAGTCCCCCGCCCAGAACCCTGCCTCACTCTCCAAACCTGATTCCTGCACCTTCCTCTGTCCTGAGCCTTTCCTTAAGGACCCAAGCAACGTTGTGTAAATGTGCTAGTCGTTAGTAAAGCATACATAATGGACATGAGCCTAGGAAGTTTATGAAACATTTCTAAGGTTTCCAGTAGCTCTGAAGACTCTGGCAGTCCTATGGCATCTGGTCCAAACTGATACATTAGGAATTATACTGCCTCTCCACTGAGGGCGATAGGCCACTCTCACTGCTTTAGTATTAGAGAGAGATCCCTCATCCTTGACTAACTGGGAGATCCATGTGGTGCCCTTTTTCAAATAGTTCTTCCAAATCATAGTGGTGTGTTGTTTTTTTTTGTTTTTTTTTCCAATTTTGCAATTCTGGGTTATCCTGGAGAGGTGCTTTTGTATGAGGGCGAGGATGAAAATGGTACCCCTTAGGATATCCCAAATCCTTTGTTCAGCCATCACTGTATGCACCTTATTTTTCTCAATAGGCCAGAACTGAACACCTTCAAGGGGAATTGAATGCATTGATATTTATTCAGTCTCTACTCATGTGGGTATAAAAGTGTTAGCTTATTGGAACCAATTTGACATCTGTAGTATATAAAAGCATAATAAATTTGTAAGTCTGGGAACCCAAATACACCCCTTGGCTATAAGGAGCTGGAGTTTTTAAAGTGTTAGTGTCGGGCATTAATTCACTCCTCCACCACAGGCTCTAACAAGATTAGTAAAGGTTATATTCAGGTAGGCTGCTTAAATATAGAGGAGCCTAAGCAAAAGATGCATTTTTTTAAATTGTTACTCTCCCATTGGCTCAGGTAGAAAAGATGCCACCTATTTGTATCACTATTTATTTGAAAAAGTACCGGGATCTAAACTTATCTTGACTAGTTGGTTAATGTTTCTTGGTACTTTTATATCAGGTACTTAATTGCATCAGTTTACCTATGGAAATTCTGTTGAATAAAAAGTCCCGCTGGTTGTTTAGCAGGCTTCCTTCTTCTGATGTACTTTTTTGGGGGGCTATTATTGCTTTAAAAACCTTTGTAATTAACTATCTATACTGCACAAAATGACTTTAGTTCCTCCCCAACTCCAAATTCTGCTTTTTCTGCTGGTTGAATAGGTACCATCAGGTTGAAACCAAAGGTCATAGTGTCAATTTTAGGTTACTTTTCCGTATTCCCTCACTCTGCTTTCAGTTGAGTTAAGTGAAGATGGTATTTTCCTTGATGGAAATGAAAACGGTGTGGAGCAAGCAAATGACTCTTTGTTTTATCCTGTAAAAGGGATAAATAATTAACATTTGCAGTTAATTGCTTTTGTATGTCTCCACCTGTAATCAAGTTGGTTACTTATGACCCAGAACTGGAGTGCTGTAATCCAAGTAATGTTATCTCATAAAACTTTTATACCATTTTTCTTTGTCTCCTTTTCCACTAAAGTATACTCCCTTCAGATTTGCAGACATGGGATCTCATTAATAGCTAAAGTTGTGGATTAGTTGTATATTAAGACTGGGGTTTAGATATGCACATAACTCCAGTAGGCTAATTCCTATTGATTTTCTATGGGAGTTACTTGTAGTTGCTTTTAGGCACCTTTGAAAACACCACTTTAAAATAATGGTTGAAAGCAATATCACCTTTGTGTGTCAGGTGGAAAGATATGATCTGATTGATGTTTTAAGATGCATTATTTATTTGAGTATATAAAACAGCAGAGTAACTCATGCCCAATATGATCTGTTTTTTGCTTTCATAAATACTGTTTGAAATAATAAAATACAGGTAGTGCCCTTGTGGGAACTGGAGCACTGGGTGATGAACCATTGATCAGATATGGCACGGCAAATTTTGCATTTGTAAATTCACCATTGTTAATCTCTGTGTGCACTTGAAAAGCTTTTTTTCCCCAATGCTGATGTTTAGTTCCATATTTTGAGAGCGTTGTTAATATGTGTAACGTATCATTCTGTTTCAGACACAACCCAGAAACAACATTTGATGTGTATGTGGAAGTGGCCTGTCCAGGGATAAGCAAAATTGGAGCAGGTACTATTTTGCATTTGTATTGTACTTATTTTTTATGTAATTTTTTTTTTCCAGAGATCATGTAAGGTAATCTACAATAGTGATGAAAACACTATAAAAACTTAAGGGAGCATGGTACTATAGTATACAGATTTAGTCTTTGATTTTACAGATTCAGTCTTCTAAAACTTTAAATAGAGTATTAGGAGCTAGGAAATCCAGAATTCTAATCCTGCGTTTTACTCACATCAGAGTCTTGGGCAAATCACTTAACTTCTGTGCCTTGGTTTGCCTTGTGAACTGGGAATAACATTCTCTTCACAGGATTGTTGTAAAAATTAGAATGGCACCATCAATTTAAACATCTGTTGTTGTTAAAAGTAATACTTAAATTGAAGGTTTTACAGATCTTCTGGATAGCATTTTGCACAAGACAGCTTTCTCCTTCCTCTTGTTTATACATTGGCCAGGTCTACTCTCCTCCTTCTGCAAAATTGTTATAAAATGGTTGGTTTGATACTTTTTAATATCAAAAGTTAGTTCAAATAATCTGCACAGTTTTTTCCACACCATATTCTTCAGGCAAAAATGGTTCATAGTAGTATTTCAGAAAAATTCCATAATCAGTGAAACAGAGAGAGATTTTAGATGATTTGTCTCTCTCTCTCTCTTTTTTTTTTTTTAACTTGAGAAATATTGATAGTGGCCAGGGAAAGCCAAATTTTTAATCTTGGAATTAGTTCATAGCATTTTGTTTATGAAGTCGTTCTCTGGTGGGCCATCTGATGAATGATATGAAAAAGACAGATGCTGAAACAGGCTACTCTGATTGGTCAAGACTTCCTGGAGTAACATCTCTTTAGGAACCCTTCCTGGAGTGAGCAAACAGATGGCCTTCTGGAGTATGATGAACCTGAAGATGGCTGGGATGTTTAGGAATGTAGCAATAGGAAGCCACTCATCTCTAGTTAGCAACAGTCAACAAATGCCAAATTATTTATTGTAATCGATGAAGGCACTGGAAAAAATAATCAGTGCACATTGGAAAAAATAATCCCAACTGTACATACAATATGATGGGGACTAATTGAGCTATAACTACTCGAGAGAGATCTTGGAGTCATTGTGGATATTTCTCTGAAAACATCCACTCAGTGTGCAGCGGCAGTCAAAAAAAAAGCAAATATAATGTTAGGAATCATTAAAAAAGAGAGAGAACAAGACAGAGAATATTTTATTGCCTTTATATAAATCCATGGAACACCCACATCTTGAATACTGTGTACAGATTTGGTTGCCTCATCTCAAAGGAAAAGGTTCAGAAAAGGCCAACAAAAATGATTAGGAGTTTGGAATGGGTCCTATATGAAGAGAGATTAAAAAGACTAGGACTTTTCAGCTTAAAAAAGAGGCGACTAAGGGTGGATATGAGAGAGGTCTATAAAATCATGACTAATGTGGAAAAAGTGAATAAGAAAAAATTATTTACTTGTTCCCATTGTTAATGTGGGCTTCTTTATTAATTTTAGACCTTGTTAGTAATCAGTGAAGTTGAAATGGTTTAAATTGTTTATTTGTGTATGCGCCGTTTTGTTCTGTTTAGAACAACAGGTGAGCCTCCATTTTGATTAGTCTTCTTCCTTGCTCATGGAGAAGGCGGCAAAACAGGGAAAGAGAGGGCAAGTGTTGTTGGGCAACAAGAGTGCATAACTAGGGGCGCTCAGAGTGCTTGGGGCTCTCTTCCTCCAGCCTGCTCACTGACAGGGTGCAGTGAGTGCTGCTCAGACAACTGGTCACTGGCTTGGAGTGTCAGTTGACTAGTCGCTTCCCCCTAAGGCGGGGAACAGGAGCCGGTGCTGGGGGGAGCTGGCTTAAAAGCGGTTCCCCCAGCACCATCTGTGCGGCAGGCACGGGAGTCGGGGGTAGTGGGGATCGGACATGAGCAGGGACAGCTGATTCCTGGCTTGCACTGAGTCGTCCTCCCTCCCTTCCTCCCCTCCCCCGCTATGCTTTAGCCTTTTAAACATATTAAGAGCTGGCTCTTAATACATTTAAAAGGCAGAGCTGCAGCAGAGTTAGCTCACAGGCTGGGACCTAACCTAGCTGCAGCTCCCCTGACTAGTCAATGGAAAATCTGTTGATTAGTTGATTAACTTAAATTTAACATCCCTAGATTCACATTGACTCAGTAACTTTTAAATTCATATGACATTTAAATTTTTTTTTTTTTTACCCTTTTTCAGACAAGTTCTTGACCTGTTTATCCATTCTAGTACATGTTTCATCCGTGATGTTTTTTTGAGTGGCTTTATGCTAAATGGAGCACATGTGTGTGTGTGTGTGTGTGTGTGTGTGTGTGCGCAATTTATTGCAATAAAGGGTAGCTGGAGAAGGCACTAAACAGCTAGAAATAGCTGCTGTGAACTTCTAAAAGTCTATTATCTAAGGCTGTATAAAGTGTAAAAAGAACAGTTTATTGAGGATATGTAATGAAATATTCTCTCACCCACTCTCATGGGGCTAAAATCATCTAATGATTTTGGGACAAATTTCTTTGATATTTTGTGTCTGTATGATAAAGGTACTGACCTTTTTTTTGTAAGACACAATTCATATGTAACTTTTGTGTCTGTTTTACTGGTATGGATTTGAGAAAATGCTGCCCTTTTGAAAGCAACTGATATGTTATACTGAAGGTGTGTGTGCTTGTGGAATGGTGAACGCTATCTCCATTTTGCTGATGGTAGTCACCCAAAAGTTTACAATACATAGTGAGATGTTTCTGGCCATGTATAAAATGTCAAATGCATTTTAAAATAAAGCTTTTAGTTAAGCTCAGTGGTTCTCCACCAGTGTATGTGTACCCCTAGGGATACTCAGAATTCCTCCAGGAGGTACTTCAGCTCATCTAGATATTTGCCTAATTTTTGCAAGAGGTTACGTAAAAAGCACTAGTAAAGTCAGTGCATACTAAAATTTCATACAGTGATTCGTTTATACTACTCTATATATTATACTCTGAAATGTAAGAACAACATTATATTCCAGTTGAGTTATTTCATAATTATATGGTAAAAATGAGAAAGTAAGCAATTTTTCAGTAACAGGATGTTGTGACATATTTGTATTTTTATGCCTGATTGTGTAAGCAAGTAGTTTTTAAATGAGGTGAAACTTGGGGGTACACAAGATTTATCAGACCCCTGAGAGGGGCATAGTAGTCTGGAAAGGATGAGAGCCACTACTCTGGAACACAAAAACAGATTATAAAAATTTATGAATACGAAGATAGTTAAGGTCTTTTTGTCTAGAAATAAAAGCATTGTAATTTTGTGAAAACCTAAGTTAATAAATTTGTTAATTTATTTAGATATTCTCCATTCAAAATAATCTAAAATTCAATGATATATATCACTTGTATTTTGCTTAAGGCTGATTTTTAGAATTTAATTTATTACTTCAAAATAAAAATGTACTCATTGCAAAAAAATCTGTTCTATTGTATGCTTTCAAGTCTGTCATTTGGGGAAAATAGCTAAGTGTATACAGTTTAGTACTATAGCTCTGTATGGTCCTTGCAGAAACCTCTAGGAAAAGAAAGAAGCTTCTTTTTTTGGGGGGGGTAAACACTGGAACACTTGTTATAGCCATTGTCAAAAATACATAAATGTACTAGTTTCAACTCAGATGCTTGTGAACACTGATGATGATAATAATAACGCCATCCATCATGTATTTGGATATATATTTTGGTTTGCGTGGGAGAGAATATTTGTTTATTTTACCTCCCCTAATAAAACTGAAAATACAGATTGTACCTCTCTACATCGGCACCCTCGAACTAGAGAATTTGCCAGACTGCGGAGGTTAATTTGTCTGGCGGCATTACCAACACTTTCACTGCTTACTAGGCTCTTAGACATTTAGGAGTAAATTAGAGCTAAATAACAGTACAGAACATTGAGAGCCAGAACTGCGGGAAACTTGGCCACCCCCATGATAAGTGGACATCTCACTAACTAAAATCATGCCAGACCACGGATGTTGCTGGACTAGAGAGGTTCAACCTGTACTGCCAGTCATTTTAGTAGTATACCAATATTTAGTTGAGATGATTGCTTACATTAGGTGAATTGTATTAACTGTGTAGAATCTGTTGCTTTAGGGCGGCTTACAGTACCACATTTCAGAATGGTGCAGTAGCTCTGAGAGGACTCTCACTGCATGAAAGAACCATTTGGCCTGAAGTTTTTGAGCTCCAGGATTTCATCATCAGAAATCGTAGGTTGAAGGAGAAGGATGGCAGACCAGAAGATGAGTTCTCTGCTGTACATGGTGGGAGAAAAAAACCCTCCACCAAATACACTGAAATAGACAAAGCAAGCACTTATTATTATAGTACATAGGAGCTCCAGCCATGGTTATGAATCCTATTGTGCCAGAGTTCTATACAAACAGAAAAAAAGGCCATTCCTCCCCCACAGAGCTTATACCTTAAGCATGGGACGAGACACACGAATGTGGGAAGATGGGGGAGAGCAAGGAAACGAGACAGTATTGTCTAAAATAGACAAGACAGGCAAAGCATAGGGGAAGGAGTCTAACAATGTGATGATAAATATCCTGTTAGTACCACGACTGGTTTTTGGTATGGTGTGTGTACTTAGGAGGAAATCAAATAAATTGAAATGAAAAAGGAAGGGGTGACAGGTGGGGCACAGGGCAAAGGAAGAGAGTATTAGGAAGGGCAACTGTGGAAAGAAGCTGGACTGAAGGAAAGGGAGTGAGAGGGCTGGAGCAAACAACCTCTCAGCAAGGAGCAAGAAAAGTTGATTTCAACGTTCTACAGTTTTGACTGGAATGTCCCTGCTTTCAGTGCTTTGGCTGCTCCACTTTCTACCCACTGGGGTCTCTGGTTAGTTCCTCTGCAGTTCTCACCCAAGGCCATGTGGAAGGGTAATAGGAAGCACTGTTGCGGTACTAGTTTCCCCCATGTGTGTATATGTGTATGGGGTTTCCTCTTCTCACAGTTCTGGGTCCAGAAGGCTGCTGCCAGGAATGGTCCTGGCTCCATTTTATATGCTCCCCTTAGTGTAGCAGTCCCTGTTTTGCCTGCTTCTGTGCTTATTGGCTGGAAACTTTCATTAAGTTGAGGTCTGGTTGGAAGGAGAAAGTAGTGGCAGATATTTGGTTTACTAAGTAAGAAATTGTCTCTTGTCCGTGCCACATCCTCATTCATGCTGTGTACCCCTTCTTTGTGTTTTCAAGGATGATACAGAGCCAGACTTGGATTTAAGGTTTTACAAATAGTTTTTATTACTTCTCATCTATGGCCAGTCCTTACTTGGGGACTGAGCCTTCAGTTTTGAGGTTTGTTCAGTTCTAGTGTCTAACATGCAAAATGAAAAAAGATGGACATCTTATGTGAAAAATGTATTTTAATGTTAGCTGTATGCCAACATGTTTTTGGCAATTCTAGAATTCTCAGTGAATCACTTCTGCAACCTTTCAGGTGCTAAATGGGATGTGGGATGCACATTTTGAAAACCACTAGACAAACTAGTCTTATTTGCAACAGCACACATTTGGGTAACTATAGGCTGCTGAGGACGTGTATTTAAGGAAAAACAATTAACTAGTTTTTCATCTGCGACCTGTTGGGGACTGATCTTAACTTCAAGGGGAGCAGGGTCGGGTCCCTGATGAATGTAAGATGGGTAATAATTTTTAAGACCTTAGTTTTTAGAATTGCATGAGAATTCGTAATTGGTCCTATCTAAGCTTTAAGCCCAATTGTGATTCTTTCTTAACTGGGTTTGTCAGGACTTCACACTTTCTTTACTTAATACTTGAATAATGCAATTTAATAGGGGTTTTGCTTTTATTAGTTCCACTGTATAGCACTCCTCTGAAGTTGTTACCATGTGATGATAAAAATGCTGATGCCTTTTCAGGAGTTGTCTTAGCAGCAGAATAGAACAGGAAGAATAGAGTCAGCAACTTTTTTGGCAAGTATGTTGTATAGAAGTGATCTGGTGGGGATTTTAATATTCCCTGTGCTTTTGAATGATGTCAAAGGGCCTATACTAAACATATACTTCTCTTCAGGGTTCAAACTGAAATGGTAACAGTGTTACTTATTACAGTAAATACTGTCATGGATTCAATACATTTAGGGAAAGATTGAAGAAGAGAGGAGTTCCCCTGATTAAATACTGCAATACATCAGTATTCCAAAATGTTTAGAAATGGTTATATATGTCAACACTATCCTTTTCTTCATGGTATTATTTAAATATTAAGTAATGATTTGGAATTGTATCTTTTACTATATTGAATCAAAGCTGTCAGAGAAGAAGAGAGTTAGCTAAGTGTTGTAAATTAGAAGGAGCCCCAAAGATGTGTAAATGAAGTAAGATAAACTGCTAATATTATTCAGCTAGGGACTAAAAGGGCAATTCTTTATTCTAAATAGAATTGCAGTCATGCTTTACTTTCTCACATTTTGAGTGAATTTAGAGGTTTTTATAAAGATGTATTTAAAAGATAGGCATTTAGAAGGGTAGCAACAGCAGTTTCATTGAGGACTTTAATCTGGAACTTGAGAGACAGGTGCCTAAGCTAAACTATGAATGTCAGAAGAAGAGTATCTGATAATGGCTTTTATGAGTGGCTTTATGTATCCTTCTGCCCTGCTGCATTGTATAGAGAATCGCTGTCTTTGTACTGGAGAGAAGAAAGGTTATAATTTTGACTGTTCTTGCTTTGCCTTATATTCAGGTGTGAACAGACACTGTCTGCCTTGCTAAAGAAGAATGGTTGTAGCTATGTTGGTTCCAGGGTATTAGAGAGAAGGTGGAAAAATAATATCTTTTATTTGATCAACTTGGCGAGGGAGACAGTCACTCTGTTGCTCACTTGGTCTCTCTGGAGAACATCGATTTGGGAGCGAAAGTTGAACTGCTGTTAGGAAGGCTAGCTTCTTGGATTAGAATGTCTATTTTAGAGGCTACAGAGTTGTAAATTAGTCTTTCCTTTAGAATTAAATTACATGCAGCCTACATAAATGCTGGGATATATCATGGGATAATAAGTGAGACTCATTGGCCAGAAGTCATCAGTTTTGCATTGTCTTTGCCCTTTTGATAATTTTGTTATGCAGTATAAAATGAATATGATTGAGAAAGTGGTAAGTGGATGATTGCCTTGGGTGAATGTTCCTATTTAAAAACAATTGCTATAGATTTTAGAACTTGATAGGATCTTAAAGATTATATCTGCTGTTATCATTTATATCTTCTGTCAGCATACTGGATGCTTCAGGCTCTGCCTGCAGGCTACTTGAAGTTGCCATGGTTTAAGATAAGAAGTTTTATAATCAAAGTCAAATCTAAAGTCTTAAATGCTTTTCTCAGACAATGTCAAAACATATATACAAGCCCTGTGGGACAAAGGCTGTCTATTTCGTCTCTCTTTCAGCACCAGAGTAATTGACACTTTATAAATGACAATAAAGAAGCAGAACCGCACCCAGGAATAGACTGTTTTCAAGAATTTAAACCTTAAATATCAAGTCTTCCTTGCCCTTTTCTGAGCTTGATGAAAAGCAGATAACAAAAGGGTGTATTGGGTTATGGTTGGATTGTTGTTTTGGCCATTCCGTATTAAAGCTAGCCTTTCATATTTTAACAGAGATATGTTTGGGTATTGCAGTCTGTATCTCTGGTGTGTGATATTTTGTTGCTTATTACAGTACTTATGTGCCGTGGATGAACTTGGAACAAAATAAATTGCTTTATTCTTTATTATTTTAAAATCCATGCACTAATGTTTTGTTAAATTGCATTTTGTTTTCTTAAACTGGAAGAAGATGGCAAATGCGTTTAATGAACTCAGTGAAGCCCTCCTGGTCAAAGGAGGGCTAATATGCTGTACGGACCTCTTATAATAACCAAAACATTGTAAAATGGAAGTGTTCAGGTAGAGTCTGAATGCGGAAAAGGACTAGTGCTGTCGTTAACACAATAGCCTCCAGAGCAAACTTTGAGCATCCTGAACTCAAACTTGGTAAAACGAAGAACAAATTATGGGGAAGCTAAGAACTTGAAAGCTTCCCAATTCCAGTATGATCCAGTGTACAACCAACAGCAACGTTACTAAGGAAAGCAGCTTTCTGTGCATCATATTTATTTTAATTACATAATGTAATTAATTGCATCAATGCTAAAATATATTGGAATTGTTTTTTGTATTTTGGAACCTGGAATACACAACATTACGTAAGTCACTCTACCTGGACAATGTTTGTGATGAGACTGAACACTAATAATATAATATTACAGAAATATATTATTGAAATGTTTGGGTTTTTTTGTACTGTCTATAGAAAATTTAAGAATTGTCACACAGTGCACTAAACTAAGAGTGCAAAAACATACCTGTTGATTGTGTAACCTCTTTTTCAGTGTCAAGAAATTCTTTTTTTGTTTTCATAAAGAAAACTGCTTTATATCACATGCTAGAAATAAGCGGTTACAAAATTCAGGGATCTTTCTAAGACCTGTGCCAAAGATCCCCTCTCGTTAGAGGGGGAAGTGAAGAGAATTTAAGTATAACTCTTATACTATTAGTATAGAAAAAGTACATTTGTTAGTCTAAAGTAACTGATCAAAACTGTCTCTAAAGTTGGAACATTTGAAAGTAAAAGCTCACAAAAGTACAGTTTTCCCCCTGTGTAGGAGGGTATGGTGTGCTTTTGTATAGGGTTTTTTGTATTCTCGCCAAAGCAGATATTACAAAAGTATGTTGAATCCTTAGCTTTACCATGCAGTGTGCCAAAAGGCCTTTCTCTCCAAGGACCTCATCTTTCATCTTTTTGTGTGTGTAGCATAAATTCTTGCTGTGTGTTCAAGGAAAAAAACTAAAATGGTTTAGTACAAGTAAAGCATTTCTTTCATTTTTAAGAGGTTGGTAAGTTAGAAACCTAAATATGATAGCATGGACAAAGTGATAAGTGTGCTAGCGTTGAACAAATGTTCTCTGGATTAGGAAAGGAAATGTAGTTTATACTGCTTCTTTTATGATAAAGAATTTAAAGGGCCTTGCTCTAAGCCCCACCATGTGTTTCTTTCTTTTCTCCAAAACATACCACTAAGTTGAAAAGGGAGATGAATCTTAGAGGGAAACTATTAACTCTGAGGGAGTTTATTATTGTTTGAGAGAAAGGACAGCATTTGCATTTGAATTGGCTCTGAGTGTAGCATGTACCCCTAATCTTGTTCCTACTAGAAGCTGTTGAGTAGTTTAAGTACTTCCTACTTTACTTTTTATGTTCTGGTCTTGTGTAGTAACATCTTTATTTTCTCAGTAGATTACAAATGTTATAACTTAAAGTAATCAAAGTCCTTAGCTCAACTGAGAGATGCTATAATGTATTCTGGTCTTAGAAGCACTTTGCAGTTGCCCGTTTCCATAAGAGGACTTCTACAAGTGTAAAGGAAGTACTCCGTAAAATGGATACACCAGCATCTTGCAACAAAATCTGAGGTGCTGCTGCCATGGTCCTCTGTCATAAACTGGAATCTTAGGGCACATTAGTAATGCTGTGTCAAACCATATGAAATATTTTCTTTAATATAGAAAATAATTATCTCAGTAGCAGCAAGGATGAGAATTAAATCATCACGGTGCACATGTCTATAAGCCATGTATGTGTGAGTTCCAGAGTAACTTGTGGTGACAATCACATGAAATTTTAGCAATCTAAAGTAATATCAAGGTTGCCTGGCATAACACTACATAGTAAACATTCAGTTTCTGTGCTTAAGTAACAATGCAAGTTTTAAACTCATTTAATATATACTTTAACAGCAATTTTGTTTTAATTTTCATATTTTGCTTGAATCCTGGTGCTCAAGTTTGAGCCCTTCTGACTCCCTGATGTTCTATCAAGATGTGTAACTTCCTAGAGCAGGACTCAGGAAAACTAGGCAAACCTGAGTATAGAGCATTTGCAACTATAACTCACTACAGTGTTTTCTTATTCTTACTTTTTTCTTCTTGTTGGACTGCTTTTTAGTGCAATGTCAGCAAAATAATTATAAATGGGGAGTAGGCAGTTGACACAGAACGTGGCTGAAGTGTTACTTCCTTTTGCACTTACCTGGGACTAAAATCCCCAAAACTGTTCCCAATAAACCACTGTGTCACATGAAGTTTCAGGTGGGATGTGGAGCTTAACTGAAGTGCCTGGTTCATCTTGAGCTAAAAAATTGAGCTTTCAGCAATTAAAAATTAAATCAGGGATCAAACTAGTAGGCTATCATGCTGTTTCCTGCTTATTAATTCGGGAGTACATTCTTTAGCTGTTGATACTCGATTTCATAAAAAGAAATGCTCAGAATATTGCAATAGAGTTATGGAAATGCATGCATGGTACTTCTGCATGTTAGATTTGTAGGAAGGAACAGTTGTTGCTAGTCTTCTCTTGTATCTTCTTAATGGCCTGTGTTTCCTGGAAAAGATGATAGACAGAAGTATTCCATGGTTAGCTACTGGCTATGTTTAACCAGAAAGTGAAACTCACCATAGAAAAAAAATCTCACTCACAAGACTTTACAAGAAAAATCCCTTTTGTTGGTTTTATATCTTTTTTTTTTTTAAAGGAGCTTGACATCTTCATCAAGTTCACAGTGGGCCTGCTTTGTTTGCTTTCTCTTGAATGTTTGATAAGATTTTTCTTCTATTGTTTTGTGCAGCAAGAACAGAACTTGCCATGGCTGAGGTGGTTTTTTTGTAAATACACAATATGCTCATTGTCTGGTGCTGAATAATTGTGGCGGCTTTTTGTACAACCAGAACTAAGGCTTTGGCTGTGAACAGATTCCTTCTTAGTGTGAAAAGAGACTAATCCATGTAAATACAGCCCAAAAATAAAGCTTTACAGAAAAAGGGAAAGGCTGCTAAGCAGGAGGGCATAGGTCAGCAATTTAACCTTTAACCTAACAAATAAGAAGCATGAAAGTTCCCGAATTGGTTTACAAAAGCAAGCTCCTGTGATCTGTCAGTTTTTCTTTTCATGATAGAGTCGGGTGAGAAAACTGACAGCTAGTGTCTTTTTAACTGCATGGTGAAATTAACTGCTAAGTTGAAACTTTTTAGGAGGGTGAATTTTTTTAATGGCTTAGACAAGTTATTGATAGTCACTAGCCCCAGTTTTTATAGATCTCCTTCTGTTTAAAGGAGAGGATTGGTGGGATTTTTTTTTTTGAGAATTTCTGAGAGGTTCAGTTTAGACATTTGTTCATATTGACATTTCAGCATTTAAGACTGAAGCATTAAGGATTTGATGAAGTACTTGTTGCAATTAACTACATGTTAATGAGTTTAAGGGATTGAATTGTAATAATTTACTGCAAACAGGTTTTATTTTGAACAGACTCAAAAGGTTGTGTTACTTGGGGGGAAAATAAGATTTAATTTAAGGGTATGATTTTAAACTCCAGTATCATGTTCATTCACAAAATTTGCAAACATGCTTTTTTGTTTGTGCTTATTTAATCACAACAGGTAATCTTGTTAATGAGTGTTAATTTTTGCTTTAAGCTTAATGCATCTGAAGTCAGCTGTTATATTTCACTGTAGAGAATTCTGTAACTGGTAAAGAACTTTAATTAGAGTCATTCAGATGAAAAAGAAACAATGAACTAATGACTTTAAAATAGACTCCCTGCAGATTATTAAGAATAGTGATTATGCTGGCTTTCTCAATACTGTAAGCTGTGTTCTAGTGATGACTCTTGGTCTATCTAGTCCACTGGTCCTTCCTCTAAAACTTTTTATGAAAATTTTGGCTCTTAAGTCTATGTATAATCTGTTTGAGAGATGTCAGTAACATTCTGTGCAGAACACTAATTTTAAAAGGCAATTGAAACAAACTTGGAAAAACATAAAAATGACTCGGGGGGGGGGGGGGGAAATTCAGATGAATTTCTGTTCCTGATGCTTTTTGTCCCAGACAGAGAGTCATTCCAAATAGAGAACTGTAGAATCTTGTGGAAATAGTTGGGTATTGGTACAATTGCAAAATACCCTGGATTACATTGTTCTCTTTCTGTCTTGTCTGACTTTTTTTTTTTTTTTTTTCCCCAGGACAAAAATGCAGGTACATGGTTTTCTTTTTCTTTTTCTTTTTTTTCTTTTCGAATGTGGATTAAAGGTTGAAGACAAGGTTGTCTGAGTTATAAAATAAGTTTAAAAACAAGTTTAAAAAGAATTTGAAGGTTTTTGGTATTACATGGACAGCGAACATGATAAAATGTTTCAGGTTACAGAGAAAAGAGCATACCTAAATCTTTCTGAGTTTCATACAGGATAAGCTGAATCATAATGCAGGACAAGAGTGTGATGAACTTCAGTTTAGTAATGTAATGAGCAACAGTGATACAACAGTTTAATCACAAACTCCTGTACTATGTTCATGGAATGTCTATCTCTGAGCAGCAGCTCTGCAACAAGTTTACACCGGCCCCTCCCCTGTGGGTCTGGGCCCTTAGGAAAACATTGGAGTAACACTGTGTACAACCAGTTCTGCCCAAAGCTTGCTGAAATGAATCATAGAATCATAGAGCTGGAAGAGACCTTAGAAGGCCATCAAGTCCAGCCCCCTGCCCAAGGCAGGACCAATCCCAATTAAATCAACCCAGCCAGGGCTTTGTCAAGCCGAGACTTAAGCACCTCTAGGGATGGAGACTCCACTACTTCCCTAGGTAACCCATTCTAGTGCTTCACCACCCTCCTAGTGAAATAGTTTTTCCTAATATCCAACCTGGACCTCTCCCACCGCAACTTGAGACCATTGTTCCTTCTTCTGCCATCCATCACTACTGTGAACAGCCTTTCTCCAGCCTCTATAGAACCTCCCTTCAGGAAGTTGAAGGCTGCTATCAAATCCCCCTTCACCCTTCTCTTCTGCAGACTAAATAGACCCAACTCCCTCAGCCTCTCCTTGTAGGTCATATGCTCCAGCCCCCTAATCATTTTGGTCGCCTTCTCCAATGCGTCCACATCCTTTCTATAGTGGGGGGCCCAGAACTGGACACAATACTCCAGATGTGGCCTTACCAGAACTGAGTAAAGAGGAATAATCACATCTCTGGATCTACTGGCAATGCTCCTTTTAATGCAACCTAATATGCCATTAGCCTTCTTGGCTACAAGGGCACACTGTTGACTCATGTCCAGCTTCTCATCCACTATAATCCCCAGGTCCTTTTCTGCAGAACTGCTACTTAGCCAGTTGGTCCCCAGCCTGTAACAATGCTTGGGATTCTTCCGTCCCAAGTGCAGGACTCTACACTTGTCCTTTTTGAACCTCATCAGATTTCTTGTGACCCAATCCTCCAATTTGTCTAAGTCACTCTGAACTCTATTCCTGCCCTCCAGCGTGTCTACCTCCCCCTAGCTTAGTGTCATCCACAAACTTGCTGAGGGTGCAATCCATCCCCTCATCCAGGTCATTAATAAAGATGTTGAACAAAACCGGTCCCAGAACCGATCCTTGGGGCACTCTGCTAGAAACCAACCGCCATCCTGTCATCGAGCCATTGATCACTGCCCGCTGGGCCCGACCTTCTAGCCAGTCTTTTCGTAGAAGCAAAAGACTCCTTTCTAGAAGCCAAGTGCATTCTATGCTGCACTGGCTTATTTATGTAACAAGAGGGTCTCACATAACTTCATGAATAATCAACACTTTCTGCAGCACTTACCTTTTTCTGAGAGGTCTTCCACCCAATTCCTAAATGTAAACCTGCTTAGTTTACAAAGGCTCAAAATATCAGGTAGAATTCTGAATTCAATAGGAATTTTAGACGTGCACAGAACATAGGACTGGATCCACCTGGTTACAGAACTGCAGTAAAGTGGAACAATTTTCAATTTGTATAATTAGAGCATGTGTGGATCCTTATGGTAAGACTGTCTCGCATAGTGAGGAAAAGTTGAGGGGCCTCTGTTGTTCTTTTGTTCCACTCTCTGTTTCTGTGGGGAAATCACCAGTGCAATAGAATGGTAATGCAACTTAAAAAAATGGTAATGGCGGTTGAAAGTAGCAACTTCAGTCCTATTTAGCTCTAGAAAGACTCAAATAAGCTGTCCTGGGGTAAGAGGGAAGATCCTCTCATGGGCTGATAACTGGCTAAAAGGAAACAATGGGTAGGAATAAATGGTCAGTTTTCAGAATGGATAGAAGTAACTAGTGGGGTATGTCTAAACTACATGACTCCGTCGACGGAGCCATGTAGATTAGTTTACTCGACAAAGGGAAATGAAGCGGTGATTTAAATAATCGCCACTTCATTTAAATCAAAATGGCTGCCACGCTGTGCTGATCAGCTGTTTGTCGGCATAGGGCGGCAGTCTAGATGGGGATCTGTCGACCCCAGAACCCTTCGTCGGCAGATTCTGTAAGCCTCATTTCACAAGGTATTTCCCTTTGTCGTCCTGCCTCATCTACATGGCTCCGTCGATGGAGCCATGTAGTCTAGACACACCTGTGGTGTCCCGCAGGGGTCTGTACTGGGACCAGTCCTATTCAACATATACATAAATGATCTAGCGAATGGAATAAACTGTGAGGTGGCAAAATTTGCAGATGCTAAACTGCTCACGATAGTGAAGTCCACAGAAGACAGTGAAGAGCTTCAAAAGGATCTTACAAAAATAGGTGAGTGGGCAAAAAAAAAGGCAGATGAATTTTAATGTTGATAAATGCAAAATAATGCATATTAGAAAACATAATCCCAATGGGTACGTCTACGCTTGCTCCCTAGTTCGAACTAGGGATGCAAATGTAGCTGACTGAAATTGCTAATGAAGCGGGGATTTAAATATCCCACGCTTCATTAGCATAATCTCTCCCGCGCGCTATTCTGCTCGCCAGCTGATTCGAACCAGGAAGTGTGCTTCGGGACACGTTAGTTCGAATCAAACCCCTTAGTTTGAACTAATGTTACTCCAAGCGCGGGATATTTAAATCCCCGCTGCATTAGCAATTTTGGTTGGCTACATTTGCATCCCTAGTTCGAACTAGAGAGCAAGTGTAGACGTACCCAATTATATGTAGAAAATGATGGGGATTAAATTAGGTATTCTTCGAAGAGTGTCCTCATGGGTTTTCCATCTTAAGGTGCGCTAGCACCGCTGCGCCTCTAGTTAGGCTTTTGACAGCAGTGCCCTCTGGTCAGCTGTGCACACGGAATTAGGGTTGCCAGGTGTCCGGTTTTGAACCGGGCAGTCCAGTATTTGAGTTTTCTGTTCAGGAAACATATTGAGAAAATATAAATGTTCGGTATTTTCTAAATAAGATGTAATGTAGATTGTGATGTAATGTCAAGTTTGTCTGGTATTTTTGTTGAAACCATCTGGCAACCCTACACGGAATGCCAGTGTGCGACATTTGAAACGGCTTTCCCGGGTGCGTGGCCAATCATCTCTTCAGTTCCTTTATGACTGTTGCTGGCTTCGGTCACAGCAGAGCAGTTGCCCTCATTTGAACTTCTTAGTACTTTTAGATATAGTGTTAGAAGTTCAATTTTAGTGTTAGTTTAGGTGTCTATTTGCTACATAGTTTACAAAAAAAAGAAGAAATCTTTTTCTCTGTTTATTCAGGAGCCACGGTTACTACACTGTGTGTAGAGACTCGTGGTCTCAACACTCAGAGACTGTTCAAAACTGACTGGACCCTGGGCCATGCTTGGTTCCCTGGGATTCAAAAAGTGTAAAACTTGCAAATTGTCAATTTCAGTATCCGAGGGACATACAGAATGCATCCACTGCCTAGATCACAGCCACAATACTGAACAGTGCCTGCACTGTCAGAAATTGACTAGCCAGACAAGGAAAGCCAGGAATCTCCAGCTTAAAATGCTTCAGCTGGAGAAATCTTCAAGAGCTACCTCTGACCCAGCTAACACTTTGCCCCCCAGGCTTATGTACCTGGGGAGTCTTCTGACAAAGGGGCTCCTACTGGCTCAAGTCCCAGGGACCTAGGAAAGGGCTCAAATGCCCAGGAAGAGGTCCCACTCTTCATCAGGGTCTGATTCCCCACCGAGGAAGCAGATATCAAACAAGAAATCTGCTTCGACAGCCGAGACACCGGAGAAACAGACTGGGAACAGGTCTGGCACCCAGAAAAGCTGTGACCCCAAGAAGAAGGTCTGTCCTTCCTCCATTAATCCAAGCATGTAGCTGAAACAGAAGAGCTCCATGCTGGCACTGGTAAAAGTGCTGGCAGCGCAAAAAACGGCACCGACAAGACCGCAATCAGTCCTGGCACTGAGTGCTTCATTACAAACTCCCACAGCGCCAGCACCAATGAAGTCTGCAAACGCACCTAACAAGCATCCGGCACCAGCTCAAGCCTCAGTGCTGGTGCCGATACTACAAATGCCTGCGGTGCCCATCCAGCTCCCCTTGACTCCGCTGCCTCAGTTTACCACCACAACGGAGTTGATTATGAGGCACACCACTCTTTGGCACAGATGGTGCCCTGAATACCTCCAGATTCAGTTTTTCTTCAAAACCGACTTCAGCACCGCCTCCGAGTACAGATGATGATGAACCCATACAGACACATACTCCCAGAAGTTTGTCGCCCAAACGAATGCAGCAAGTACAACAGTGGCAACAATCGCAATGGCTTCCACCACCCATACCAGCTAACTGGCCATATATGGGACTCATGGGGGAGCATACAGAGCTCAACAACCTCAGCAACCACAGCTTCCACAGGTGCCCAAGCCTCGCGTCTCCCCTGCCCTGGTCCTGCTTCTCAGAGGACGAAGAGAAAGTCGACATCACGGGGCAGAAAGAGCAACAGACTCACCCCTGCCTACACACCTTTCATCCTCATCGCCCGATGACACAATCTTGTCCCACTACCAAATGGAGGGGATTATTTTAAATCTTTTTAGGAACTTATTAAATGTGTGGCAGACACACTGGAAATCTGTCAGCTCTGCCTAAGACCTATCATAAGCTGACAAAAATCCTGCATGTTTCAGCATGTGACAAGCCAGCGATTCTCATGAGTGAAGCACTCACGGATCCTTCCAAAACTATATGGCAGATGCCAGCAACAATTCCACCAACTTGCAAAAGATCTGACCGCAAGTACTGTGTGGCCCCAAAGGGCGTGGTCTTCCTATTCTCGCATCCCCACTACAAACTCCCTAGTGGTCGAGGCAGTCAACCAGAGGGGCAAACAGCAGGCCATGTGCACAGTCCCCTACGACAAGGACTGGAAACACCTGGACCTCATGGGCAGGAAGGCTTACTTGTCAGCCAGCCTTCAGCTCCAAATCACAAATTGTGGCCCTCCTCACGAAATATACATACCACATATTCAGTCAGCTTGCAAATTTTATTGAAAATCTTCCTGACAATAAAAAAAGAGCAATTCAAAGCAAACATCAGTGAAGGCACATTGATCTCCAGAACAGCTCTACAAGGCTGCTTTAGATTCAGCAGACATGGCCTCCAAGTCCCTAGTGTCAGCAGTCGTCATGAGACGCACTTTGTCTCTCCAATTTTCTGGCTTCCCAAGCGAGGTCCAATCCACCCTCCATACGTTGAATGCCTCGCTCCATACGTTAAAGGACTCACAAGCCACATTAAAGACCCTAAGCATCCACGTACCTGTGAATAAGAGAAAACAGGGAAGATCTTACACACAGAGATATAAACCAACCCCATTAAATGAACAGCCAAGATACTACAACAGACGTCAACCAAGGCAGAACAGGTACAGACAAGCCTCCTATCAGGTGATCACACAACAACCCTCAACATCCAGTTAAGCATTTTGAAGGTCTGGTCGAGGGTCAGACACCACTGAGATTTCCAAGGCAGCAATACAAACCCTGTACAACATTTGGCAGCAGACTAGCTGCATTTTATCCTGCGTAGCAGACTATCACCACGGACAAGTAGGTGCTGGAGATCATTAAAATGGGTTACTACATCCCATTCACTACCATCTCCCACCCCCCAACTCTCCTCCCCGTCCCTCTTCAGGGACTTCTCCCACAAGCATGTGCTCGTACAAGAAGCACAACACCTCTTACAATGAGGGGCTATAGAAGAGGTTCCACCAAAACACAGGGGGAAGGGATTCTACTCCCACTACTTTCTCACCATGGAGAAGACAGGAGATTGGAGATTGATCTTAGATCTCTGAAAACTCAATCGCTTTGTTCATTATCAGCGGTTCAAGATGGTAATCTTAGTCACCATCATTCCTGCCTTGGGAATGGGAGTTTGGCCATCCACCCTCAACTTTCAGGATGCATATTTTCATATTGCAATACATCTAGCCCACTGATGGTTCCTTACAATTTATAATAAGGGTCCTACATTTCCAATACCAAGTGTTGCTTTTCGGGCTCTCAACAGCCCCAAGGGCCTTCTTGAAGGTACAGGTGGTGGTGGCAGCCCACCTAAGGAAAAGGGCATCACCTATCCCCATACCCAGATGATTGCCTGCTAAAAGTGTGCTCATACCCACTCAGACTATGGAATTCATAGAAACACACTTGGACTGCAGGAAAGCAATAGCGTTACTACTAGCACACAGGTTTGCAACTAGCAAGGACCTGGTCGCCCTGGCAGAGGCCATCCCATCTATAACAGCCCATCATTGCCTACAACTACTGGGACATATGACTGCAGCCATGTTTACGGTACCATATGCCTGGCTGCACAGGAGACCACTGCAGGCCTGGCTAAGGACAGTGTACAGACGACACATACACCATGTAATCAGACACCTCTCCATGCCAAGCAAAGTAAAGTCCACTCTCACGTGGCGGACGCTACATCACAATTTGTGCAGAAGTATGTTGTTCCAGCAACCACCTGCAACACTAACAGTCAGGACGGATGCCTCATTAACAGGCTTGGGAGCCTACTTGGGGAAGCATGTTGTCCAAGCCCAATGGGACAAGGAGGAAGCCAACAAACACAATAAATCTACTCAAACTCGGGGCTGTGCACAATGCGTGTGTCTGTTTCCTGCCACTGATCCAGAACAAAATAGTCTAGATAGCAATGGACAATGTCACAACAATGTATTATATCCATCAACAAGGGGGAGTTCAATCTTACCAGCTGTGTTGGGAATGGTGCATCCCCAGAAACTAACACTTATAGCAGCCTACCTCTCGGGCAAGGACAGCATCCTGGCAGACTGTCTTAGCAGGAACTTCACACAGAAGCACGAGTGGGAGATCAACTCCACGATACTGAACCATCTATTTCAGAAGTGGATTTCCGATGGTGGACCTCTTTGCCATCCACAAAAACAAGAGGTACCTGTATTACTGCTCCGGAGCAGGCACGGGTCCCAGATTGTTGGGGGACGCATTCAGCATAAAATGGGAAGTACCCCTCATAGACATATTCCCACTGTTTCCACTGATCCCCTGTGCACTATCCTGAAAATCAACCAATTCGTACTCATAGCCCTGAGTTGGCCCATGCAAACCTGATATCCTTACCTGCTGCAGATGAGTGTATGTCCACCATTCTGCCTCCCTCCAGTCCAATCTCTGATCTCACAACAGAACGGGCAGATGCACCAAGCAGCTGTCCACGCACTCCATCTTCATGCGTGGATGGTAATTGGTTGACGCTGCAGAAGTGGTGTACCCTGAGGAAGTGCAGCAAATCCTCATGAACTCTCGCAGGTCTGCAACCAGAAAAACATAGATAAAGAAAAACGGGGCTCAAAACAGAACTGCACTCCATATTCGGGGGTTTCAAAGGTACTTACTTACCTGCTAGAACTACATAAAAAAGGACAATCACTGAGCTCAGTTAAAGTATGTCTCACTACCATAGTGGCACTACATCCGACATTACAGGGTTATTCTGTCTTCACTAGCGTGTCCATCAAGAGATTCCTCCGGGGCCTACACAATATGTTTCTACCCTGAAGAAACTCAATTCCAGCCTGGGACCTCAGTCTTGTCCTCAAGGCACTCATAGACAAGCCTTTTGAGCCATTAGCCACCTGTTCCCTTTTACATCTTATCAATGAAGGTTGCCTTTCTAGTTGCAATTACCTCTGCAAGAGGAGTGGGCAAGCTAGGAGCACTAAAGGCAGACCTTCAGTACACGATATTTCATAAGGACAGAGTGGTTCTCCATACTCACCACAAATTTCTCCTTAAAGTGGAACGAGGTAAGTACTTTTATGTACCCATATGCTTCCCCGTTGTCTTCCCTAAATCCCACCGGGACCACAGAGAAAGGGCGCGTCACACCCTCGAAATACACAGGGCAGTCGCCTTCTGTTTACAATGTACAGAACCCTTTTGCAAACCTCCACAACTCTCTGTCATCTACAGAGAGATCAAAAGGGTTACCCATATCCAAACAAAGACTGTCTAAATGGATCACGGGCTGTATACATCTACCTTATAACATAGTCCAAAAGGAGCCCCGGCCAACCATATGGGCTCACTCCACAAGAGCAGTGGCAGCATCAACAGCTTTCCTTAGGGATGTCCCAACACAAGGGATATGCAAAGCTGCCACATGGGGCTCAGAACACACCTGTATGCAGCACTACACCATCCAGTCATTTGCAGATGCTGATACGCATTTTGGCTGAGCAATACTTGCAGTTACCAAGTGAAATTTACCAAAGTGTCCACTATCGAGCAGGAACACTGCTTCATAATCACCTCAAGATGGAGCACCCACGGGAACACTCCTCGAAGAAGAAGAAGGGAAGGTTGCTCACCTGGTGCAGTAACTGGAGTTCTTTGAGATGGTTGTCCCCTTGGTGCTCCACCACCCACCCTTCCCCCCCGCTTCGGACTTATCTATATCTGGGTCAGAGAAGAAACTAAAGAGATGGTTGGCTGTGCAAGTGGGCTAGAAGTTTCAAATGTCGGATGCCGGCATTCCGCATGCACAGCCAACCGGGGGAGGAGGACACTGCTGTCAAAAGTCTCTGACTAAAGGCGCAGTGGCGCTGGCGCACCTCAAGGTGGACCACCCATGGAGACAACCATCTGGAAGAATTCTAGTTACTGTACCGGGCAAGTAACCTTTCCTTACCAATCAAGAGAGAGATCTTGGAGTCACTGTGGATAGTTCTCTGAAAACATCCACTGTGTGCAGCAGCAGTCACAAAAGCAAACAGAATGTTAGGAATCATTAAAAAAGGGATAGAGAATAAGACAGAGAATATCTTATTGCTTCTATATAAATCCATGGTATACCCACATCTTGAATACTGCATGCAGATGAGGTCACTTCATCTAAAAAAATATATCTTGGCACTGGAGAAATTTCAGAAAAGGGCAACAAAAATGATGAGAGATTTGGAATGGCTGTCATATGAGGAGAAGAGTAATAAGACTAGGACTCTTCAGCTTGGAAAAGAGGAGTCTGGGGGGAGTATGATAGAGGCCCATAAAATCATGACTGGTGTGGAGAAAGTAAATATGGAAAAGTTATTTACTCCTTCCATAACACAAGAACTGGGAGTCACCAAATGAAATTAATAGGTAGCACATTTTAAAACAAACTAAGAGAAGTATTTTTTCACACAATGCACAGTCAACCTGTGGAACTCCATGCCAGAGGGTGTTATGAAGGCCAAGGCTATTATAGGGATCAAAAAAGAACTAAAGAAGTTCATGGAGGATAGGTCTATCAATGGCGATTAGCAGGGCTCGACAAACCACAGCGAGATCTACTTGCCAGCCCTGCACCGCGCATGCGCCAGACCGGTACTGCGCGTGCGCGCAGCGCCGGTGAACAGGGCGGATGGAGCGACCGGCTGAAATCTACTCGCCATGGGCGAGTAGAAACAGTGGTTTGTCGAGCCCTGGCGATTAGCCAGAATGGGTGAGTACGGTGTCAGAAATTGGGAATGGGTGACAGGGAAAGTATCACTTGATGATAATCAGTTCTTTTCATTTCTTCTGGGGCACCTGGCATTAGCCACTGTTGGAAGACAGGATACTGGAGAGAGCCAGTGATATGGGCTAATTCTGACCTTGGGCACAGTGCCATGGAGCGATTGGCACCATAATAAATCCACAACTGCCTAAGATTAGTGAATGGTTTAAACTTTTTATTCAAAATTAATTTAAAAAGCTAATGCCAATTCACATTTTCTGCAAAGGTCCTTAAACAGAATGACTTGAGGGGCATCTTATATCTGTAGTCTACAGTGGAATTCTCTTACTGGGGAGCATCTGAAATGCCATGGCTACTTCCTTTTTTAAAAAGCAATTTCAGAATATCTGTGTAGTTGTACAGAATACATATGTGGGCATGTAGAGTATATGCTACACCTGGGAACAGATTCTAAATAATCTGAAGATATTTATAATAGATAATCCAAAGAATATCATTTTATCTTCTGTGTT
This sequence comes from Pelochelys cantorii, assembly GCA_032595735.1. Taxonomy (NCBI): domain Eukaryota; kingdom Metazoa; phylum Chordata; order Testudines; family Trionychidae; genus Pelochelys; species Pelochelys cantorii. The sequence continues at coordinate 3,467,298 of CM064347.1, forward strand.
GTCCCTTGAAATAATATCAGAAATAAGTGGGAATGGTCCCCGAAGCAGACTTTTGTGGGGAGCAGTGCGGCTGTAATTTTTAATACACTTGTATTGAACACTCCATCCTATCAGACTGAGTAAACAGTACACAAGTGCATGAGCCTGGCCAATTAGATTCCAGATTTGTTTCCTTTTGTCAACTTTTTTCCTGTGTATGATGTATTGCTTTTGCATGGAAAATGGCATACAGACATTTCTGTATGGGTCTTGGCTCCAATGTAATATAACTTGTCAGAGTTTAACACTTCAAAAGATAAGAACTTAACTATAGTCATAAAGAGTATGATTCTGTTCTCATTAAATACTGAACTCTTCTTGAAATGGCATGGTTGAAATCAAGGGTAGTTTTAGTTTATCTGACCAGAGCTGACTATACTTTTGTGCAGCGCTATGAAATTTAATCCCTACATGTGTCTTGACCTCCCTTCATCCTATTGTTGCCCCCTATGAAGTTGCCCCCTATGAAGTATGTGCTGAACAGTTGGTCAGAGGCAAAGGTGCAAAGTTTTTTCTGCCTTAGTACTGGTGCTGGGATGCAATAAAGTTGAATCAGTTGTCGGATTGGGGCCTAGTTTGGTCACAAAGCCAATACCTTAAAACATTTTCTTTTGTCTCTTTTATAATAGGAGACACACCAGCTTCTTAAATGCATACTGACATTTCATTCTTTTTCAGAGATTATGAAAACACCTTAGTAAAGTCTATGGAGTAAATGACAGCAAGTCAGGGATGTTTACTTTGTGATTTCCAAATTCCCATACTTTTCTCTTTTTTTTCCCTTGCCTTTTTCCATTAATAAGAGGAAAATATTTTCTTTTATGAAGTTTTAATTATGCACCTCAAACTGTTTTCTAATGTGCTTGTGCAGCAAATTATCCTATATTATTCAGAATAATTCCATATAAGGATACACATCTCTGACAGCTGTTATATCTGGCTCATTCTTTTTGGTATTGCAGTACATTTTAATTTTAATGTAACAAGAAATTATATGGTATGTGTTGGCTCAAGGCTGCAAATCAAGTATTTAGCTTTAGAGAAATGTACTTGGAGAATTTTCTTGTCTCAGTTTAAAGATGATACCTTCTTTTGAGAGTTTATATGGGGTAGAGTAGGCAGGAGCTTGGCTCAAGCAGATTTGTTTTTTGGCAATTTTTAAAAGTCATTGAGGATTTCCTTTATATTAAAAATAATTTGTCTGATAACTGACTGGAAGGATTTTTGAAATAGCTTCCTGATTTTGTTTGATGTATTCTTCTACCCGATGTATCCTTCAAATATTTCCATTATTCTTGATTATTTTAAATGGAATGCCTTTCTTTCATAGCTTATAGCTCTGGCAGGGAGCTTCACATCCTGTCCTGAGGGCAGCCTATAACAGGCTATTTGTGCTAAATGTTAAAAATGGTTTGGATTTTTTTTCCAGTGGATTTCCCTAAACTGTTTTATGTTTTATTAACAAAATTGGTTCAAGCAATTTACAGGTTTATTTAAGTAGACTGTTTATAGTAGGATGTTCTTGCTGAAATAAATTGTTTTCAGAATTATCCCTACTCAGATGGCCAGTTTTCCATGAGTAAGCTAATTTTTACTTTTTAAAAATTCAATTAATTTGTATTTAAGTTAAGGTTGTAAGTGAGTAGTTTAGTAGTTGACTCTCAACTACCTGCATTTCCTCCCCCCCCTTGCTGCCTCTGTATTAGAGGCAACAAGGAGGGGGGGAAAGCTGGAGCTGGTGCTGCGGGGAGCTGGCTTAAAAGCCATTTCCCCCCAGCACCATCTCTGCACTGTTGCCTGCTCCTCCTCCTCCCCTCCCCCCCACTGCCTCTATCAGATGCAGCCGTGCGGGGGTGGGGACAGGGGAGGCTGCTGTGGAACAGCCTCTGCCCGCGGTGGGTTCAGGCTTGTCGTGAGCTGAGGCTGCTCCGCATCCCGCTGGGACCCCCCTGCGGACAGGAGCTGCTGCAGGAGCAACCTCTGTTCACTGCCAGCCTTGGCTGCCACAGACAGGGGCTGCTTCGTGGCAGCAGTCCCTGCCCACAGGGGGTCCCAGCTCCCTGGCGGGACCCCTTGCGGACAGGGGCTGCTGGACGCAGTGTGAAACTGGGACTAAGCAACCCTGGCTCAGTCCCGGCTCGTGCCAGGTCCAGGAGCTACCCCTGCTGCAGCTGCATTTTAAATGTAGTAAGAGCCAGCCTGACTCTTACTGCATTTAAACTGCAGAGCTGCAGTGGGGATGGGTTCCGGACCCAGTGCAAGCTGGAACTGAGCGCCTTCCCTTATCGACTAATCGTGTAGTTGATACAGTTAGTATCGACTCCACAATTAGCCAATTACCTGCCTCTTAACATCCTTAATTTAAGTAGCATTTCAAAAGTTCACTCACCAGAGGGAAGTCTTTCATGGTTAACATGGGGACTAAGTAACCATTTTTAGCTGCTGTTTTATTAAAAGAAGGTTGAATAGTTTCTCAGCTTTGTTTAAGATCATTTTCCAAATATCAGTTAAATATAAACCTTTGCAGTTGTCTTTCTGAGTCTGTAGATTGTCATGTTGCTCTTTCTCTGCTGCTGCGCTTAGGTCTTCCCAGATAGGATGATAGGATTTATTATTTTTTGTTCAGATTTTGTGATCAGGAGGGGAAAAAAAATCACCAATCACATGAATTCCATGCTGCAATCCTTGGAATTGTGTGCATAGAGGTATTGGAGTGAATCATTATTGGGGGGGAGGGATGGGAAAAAGGATCCCCAAAAAGTTGGAAAAAGATTAGAGACTTCCCCTTCACTCCCATCTCAGTGGGCAGGAGAATGGGGATAGGGTAGAGTAATAGAGGTCTCCGCACCCTCCCAGCCTCCAAGTTGCTGCTGGGAGGGAGGCAGTGGAAGAGACAGAAAGCTCCTATCTTCTAATAGATGAATAAGGATAGAGCTTCAAATTTGGCATCTATTAGCTACAGACTGATAAGAAAGAAAACCTTTAAAATGGTTCAGATACAGCATCCTGATAGCAATTCCTGCACCTTCCTGAGAGTTGGATGCTACAGGAGGGCTCGGTTACTTCCCAGATCATTGCCTCTGTACAGTACTGGTCAAACTCTCCCCCTGTTCATCCCCCGCCTCCAGTTCTAGTTCTAGTTAATGCTCGAGCTAGTAAATGTTGTTGGTTTTTTTTTTAATTCAAGTCCTTATTTTTTGTGGGTGGGTGGGTGGTGTTGTTTTCTGACTGCTTAAATTCCGTGGGCATATTGCCAATATGCTGCTTTGGCCAAATATAATTTTGTAAATGACATAGCCACGTCTGCAAATAGCTTGAGTTTTTTATTTGAACAAATGTTAGGATAGATTTAATTTTAAAGAAGTATGTGCATCTAATAGAATGGGGATTTTATTGGTCACACAAGCTAAATGCTTCTAATGCTATGAAACTTTTACGTACTTTTGTGTGGTCATTCCATTTGTGTAAAGAGGAAATGAGCAATGTACATTGCTTATGCTGTCTTTGTTCTGCATTAAGCATGAGACCGTCCTCTAAACTTGCACTCCAATTGCACCTTAAGTAATACCTGCTTTTATTTTATTCAGTCCATTTGCCTTTTGGTCATTCACTCATGCCTGTTGGCTCTGTAGAGAGTTCTATTAAACATACTTAAAATGATTTAAGTAGGCAAATAAATACCTGTAAGTCCATAACTTAAGTCCATAACTTAAATCCACAAATGCATATTTGCATTTTTATACCAAATTCTGTGAGGGTACGTCTATGCTAGCCCCCTAGTTAGAACTAGGGAGGCTAATGAGGGCGACCGAAATTGCGAACGAAGTGCGGGATTTAAATATCCCGTGCTTGATTAGCATATTCCTGGCTGGTCGCCATTTTGGAAACTGACTAGCCCGAAGTAACTGCCTGCGTCTACACACGGCAGAGAAGCGGGATTCCGAGATAAACCCCTGAGTTCGAATTAACTGTTACTCCTCGTGGAATGAGGTTAAACAGTTAATTCGAACTAGGGGGCTAGTGTAGACGTACCCTGAATGAGATACATCCACCCTGACTTACTTAGCTTCATTAATACTGGTCCTAAAATTGACAAGTAACTTCTTTTGCTGTTGTATATGCCCCAACTTCTGTAAATTCCACTTTAGCTCATCTGATGAAGTGAGCTGTACCCGTGTAAGCTCGTGACCTAATACATTTATTACTCTAAGGTAGGGATTGGCAACCTATGTCACGCTTGCCAATTATGGCACGCAAGCCTATTTTCAGTGGTACGCGGGAGGGAGCTCAGCCCCGCCCCTCCTCCCCTGTGCAGCTGCTGGAGAGCGCTCCGTCCTCCCTGCAACGGGTTAGGCTGCCGTGGGAAGAGGCAGTGTTGGGGCTGAGGCTCCTCAGCGGCACCTCGGCCAGGACCAGAGGTGCTGCTGCTGCGACCACGCGGTCTGGGGCTGGCCTGGGACCATGTGCCAGCAATGCCTCTGGGGCTGGCCCCAGACCGCATGGGCTGCAGCAGTAGGGACTCTGGGGCTGGCCCCAGACAGCATGGCCAGTTGCTGCAAGGGAATGAGAAGCCATGTAAGAGTCCTGCCCCATGACCAGACCCCCACACCCCAATCCCCTCCCTTCTCTTCCCGCCACCCCCCACTAAGGCCCCGCGCCCTCAGCTTGCTCCGACACCCTCCCTTGTTTCTGCAGCCTCCCTCTTGGCCAGACACCCTTCTTCCATCCTGCTCCTGAACCCTCCCCTTGGCCTGGCCAGACACCTATCCCCCTCCCTGTTTCTGCATCTATCGTTGCTCCTGCACCCTCCCTCTTGGCCAGACACCCTTCTTCCATCCTGCTCCTGAACCCTCCCCCCTGGCCTGGCCAGACACCTATCCCCCTCCCTGTTTCTGCATCTATCGTTGCTCCTGCACCCTCTCTCTTGGCCACACACTGCACCCTCTCTTGCTCTTGCTCCTTCCACCTGGCCAGACACCCTACTCCCAGCCTGCTTCTGCATCTTACCTCCCACCCAGTCCTTGCACTCCATCCCTATCCTACTCGCTGGCAGCTCTGTCTCGCTCACTGAACCCCTCATTTTTGTCCTTACCCCAGAGCCTAAGGGGGTCCATAAAATCCACTAACTCCAGACCCCCAGAAAAGTATATCTGTCCTATGGGAAACGCTGAACCGCAGTCCCCCTTGCCCCATGGTCCTGAAGCTCCAGAGGAGTGAGATGTCTCCGTTGGGGATCACATCAGTGAGGGTTGGGGATTTTTGGATGATTTTTTTTTTTTTTTGCTTCTGACTTGTGTGGTCCCCAACTGATTTTTCTGTGGGTTAATGACCCCCCGACCCAAAAAAGGTTCCCCACCCCTTCCATAAATAATAAAAACATGGAAACCTTTTGTGTTGGGCATAATATTTTACTTTTATTTAAAATGAAGTTTGATAACCCACATAAGAAAGTTAAAACACTTAATCTGTTTCATAATTTAAATTAAACCATTCTCCCTCGCTGTGGCTGGTTCAGAAAATATGGTCACCATACCCAGCCTGCCTCACCTCTCCTGTTCCTCGCCCCCCAACCCCCCCCCGCCCCCCCCAGGCACAGAGATCCGTGAATAGGTTAAGTCTTGGCATGCCACTTCTGAAAGGTTGCTGACCCCTGTTATAAAAAGAGCAGTAATTAAATAGAATTATCCTGTTTATTCATATCTTTGGGCTATATAGAGCCCTTAATATGTGAGCTATAAAGTAGCAGAAGTTTACGTTGAGCTGTCTGCCTTGACTATGTAGACTGCAAAGTGCTTTTTTCATTTCTTAGTTATCAGTATGATGTACAGTATCTAGCAATAAAGTAAACTCAGATTTTTATTCTCGTGTGCACTCTTACTGGGTCATGTAGCACTGGATTAAGTAGTTAAGTCTATTTTCATTAAGGGCAAGTATACACTTAAAATGGTGCATTGGCATAAGCAGCACCTCTGTAGCGCTTTAATAAAGACACTTACGCCGGGAGTTCGCAAACTTAATTGCATCACAGTCTACTTCTGATAACAAAGTTAATTCCTGATCCTGGGAGGGATGGTGGAACCCAAGCCCCTAGCCCCAGATATGGTGGTGGGAGAGGTGGCTACAGTCTGAGCCCTGCTGCCCCGGGTGGAGATGGAACTTGGGCTTCAACTTCAGCCCTGGGTCCCAGCAAATCTAATGATGGCCCTGGTGACCCCATTTAAATGAGGATGTGAATCGCTCTGGGGTCCCTGAGTCTGACCCACCATTTGAAAACCATTGTTCTAAGCTGATGCGAGAGAACTCTCCTGTCAGCTGAGGGGTGGTCCATATAGTAGTGTGTCCCAGTCCTCTGTCATCTATAAGAGTTCCACGCTTAGAATAAATTCTTGGAATATGGTGGATTTCATGTGGACAATTTAAATGGAATTGACACATTTTAAAATACTCGTATATCTCATTCATGTTTATTTCAAACTTTTAAAAAAATCTAATGACCCAGTTGTGGCTTGACTATAATTATCATGTTTAAACTTCTGTGCATTTTTAGTTTAAACAGCCTTTGTTTTTTTTTAAACCAAAAGAAAATTAATGAGAAGAGACAAAGAGACATCAAAGAGGTTTTCCCTCTGATTGCAGTGTTAGAAGTTTTGCCTGAAAATAGGTTACATTTCTTCTGTTTTGAGCTGAATCCTCATTAACTGTACATTTTAATGATGTCCACAGCAAATTATACCATTATGATGAATGCCTTAAAGGGAAGCTTAAAGGATACCTTTTTAATGTTTGTATCTTTATTGGTGGCTAAATTTGCCCTAATATTATAAATAGTGTCAGAATGTAAAAATATCCTCCCAAAATGATACAGAAATATTTTTTATTTTTGCCAAATAGATTGTTTTTTATTTTTAACATAGTTGTAACATTTTAAGAGAAAATGTCTTATTTATAGATATTAGAGGGAAACATTATGTCCTTTAAAACTGATTATAAATGACCTCTCATTTTCTTCTATATTTGTAATCAGCTTTTAGTGCCAAAATAACTTTAAGGACAGTTATTTAAAAAAAAAAAAAAAAAAAAAGCCTACCGTAAAACACACTAGCCAATATCTTACAAAATAAAATTGATTGAAATGCTAATATGATGGTAGCTTATATTTGCACAAGAAACAATGTTGAAAGTGGGAGCTCTTTGTAGAATTTCAATATCAACTGTAGTGCTGTGTTTTAGAGTAAACTTTGAATTCTTAATTATTGGTAGATGATAAATTAACGGCAGAGATTAATCTTGTGTCACCTGCTGTATACCTTATTGCTGCTAAATTTCAGGAGTGGATTAACTAAACTTGACACTAGCTGTAAGGGACACTGAATAATTGTGGAGAATCTCTGTATAGTTTCAGGTAATCTTAATTTCGGAAAACAGTTTGTTCCTACTTCTCCTCCTTAAAATGGTACTTCACTCACCACGGAACACTTCAATAGTTTCTACCAACTGTAGCTCCTTGAAGGGTGAAGGCCACAGGGATTCTTGAAGTGGATGGCCTGCTGACTGCCAGTCCAAGCACCCAGTGACAGAATGTGTTAAGGAGATCATAAGTTTCTTTGCTTTTGAGGTTCCACATGATGCTGCCGGTTCCGTCTGATGAGTAATAATGAAATATTGGAGAGATTTTAGTAATAAATAGAAAAATTAAAATGTTTAGAGGAAAATTTCTTATCGTTGACCTTCCACTTGCCTTTATTGGGCTTTTAATCACACTTCTTTTATTTGTTACGGACATTGGAGTGCAGACCCAGATGGCTGATAAAATGAAGGAGGTGGAAAAGTTTAGGCATGAACCACATAAACATCTTTCATGTGACCATTACGTGGAAGACAAAATCCCATTTCCCGTCACTAAACTGTAAACCACAGCTCTTCTCTCCTGTCTTTCTCATCAGCAGGGCTTGATAATTACTGTAATCTACTCACCCGTGGGGAGTAGAGTACAAGCCGGCACAGCCGTGCAGCGTGGTCAGTGCATGCACAGTGCATGCGCCGTGCAGCGTGGTCAGTGCACCACTTGGCGAGCCCTGCTCATCAGCTTAGCTGTTCTCCCTCAAATCCTCTAACCATCTTACTCCACCAAATAAACAGTTCAGCATTATGGAAGTTAAGTATTTTCCAGTTTGTAAGGGGGAGTTCTGTGTGCTCCACAAATGCTGAATCTTGACAACATGAAAATGCCCGGGCTTTTAGGGGAAGGTGATAAACCTCTTCCTAGGCTCAGCTGGTGCTCATCTTTGAATGCTCTGAAGCAGGAATGGTTTTATTACTTTTATTCCATGTGCTGGCTATGCCTGGTGCTGTCCCTACAGCTCTGACTGGCTTTGATTCTTGGCTAATGGGAGCTGTGGGGGTGGTGCCTTTAGGCAAAGGCAGTGTGCGGAGGGAGCATTTGGAGCTTCCCCTGATTTTCATGCTACTCTAACCCAGTGGGGCAAAGGGAGAGGTAAAGCAGCACAGGGAGCTATCTTTTCCCCATCCTCCATCAGCTGGACTAATATAAGTACTTTAGTGTCTGCAGCCCAGGGCCCTGGGCTAAGGGGGGCCCTGTAAAAAGATCTGGACTTTTGGCAGCTTTGAGATCTTCTTGCTGGGCCCTCCTGAACCTGGACCCTGGGCTGCAGCCCCGAAAGCCCTTGCGTTAATTTGGCTGTGCTCCCTCCAAGAGCACCACAAGTCAGCTGTTTGAGATGCTCCCAGAGGGAGGAGGAAGAGTGGGAAGCTCCCTTTCAGAGTGCTGCGAATCAGCTGTTCGTGGCACTTGGAGCCTTGAAGAGCTGCAGGCTACATGGCAAAGAGCTACATGTAGTTTGTGAGAAACAGACTCGAGTGTCACTGAACTAGACATACTGTAGGTTTCTAATTTTTCTGTGGTTAATCCTGGAGGAATTGGTCTGTGGTCTGCATATAAATTCTGTAAATTCTTAACTTGAATTTTTATCTCTTTAATCTTTCTGAGATCTTTCTTTTTGCCAATAGATGCAGTTCTTCATGCTGCATTATTTCAGTAAATTCAACCCTTGGGACATTACAGACTTGAAGGGCTGACTCCATGCTGTAATGTTGCACAAGAAGAGACTGCCAGGGGGTGTTGCTCCCTACCTTGAAAGATGCAGAAAGGCATTTTATGGAGATCTGAGCCTGAGTGCCACTTGTATAACAGGTATGCTATTACCTAACCTGTGAAACACCCGATCCATAATTGTTTTTATTGATATGAATGTCCAGTCTGTGCCCTTATCTTGGGCTTGGGAAGGCTACATAGCAAAGGTGCCCCAACTTGATAGTATGTCTCTTCAGAAGAACCACAAAAGCCCTAGCAACGCAGTGGAACACAGCTCTCCATGCAACTGATCAGACCACTACCAAATTCACCATCAGTTTTGGTCCATTTAATGGTCATAGGATTTTAAAAGTTGTAAATTGAATTATTTCAAGTATTTAAATCTGAAATTTCATAACCGTCCTGACCCAAAAATAGTTGAGGCAGTTGCAAGGTTGTTGGTGGTGGTCGTAGGGGTTATTTGCGGTACTGTTCTGCTGCTTGCAGCGAGCGTCTTTCAGAACTGGGCATCTGGCCAGCATCTGTCACTCTCCAGTCACCCAGCTCTGAAGGCAGCAACAGAAAAGTAAAGACGGCATGGTATGTGATTGCCACATGCTGTGTCTACATCAGATATCAAAATATGCAAAGTAAATATCCTTAAATCAAATTCTAAGAAGTTCTCAAACAGCATTTTTCTTTGTTTATCTGTAGATTTAAGTTATTACTTTCTCATTGGTTTGTGTACGTATGGTCAAATCAACATCACTCCTAGGGGAATTCTATGCCAAAAATTAAAAATTCTGCACACATTTTAAGATTGTGCAAAATTCTGCATATTTTATTTATTAAAACTAGGGGGCTGCGCTCTCTTCTTGTTACACTCACCTACCTCCCTTTCTCTGGCTGCTTTTGGTTTGCAGAGCCTGTTGACGCTGATGACGTCCTTCTGTCACCAGTCAGGAAACGCTTTTTTATATATAAAGAGAGAGGTCACCATATAAGCACAGCAGTTTCGATTATTTTCATAATTTATTTCAAAATACATGTCAATAAGTATGTCTGTATTGTTACAGACAATGAAAAAGTTTTAGGAATTTTGTCCGATTCCTTATTAGGCATATAAATAGAGACGTTTGAGTAATTAATTTAAACTGCAATACAAGATCATATTTCCTGCCCCCCTCAGAAGCATAGCAAAGACTTGAGAGTGAGGTGTAATGGAGGACCTGAGGGAGAGAGAAGAGACTGGAAGTGAATTTGGAGGGATCTTGGGTGTGTAACCGGTTAACTGATTAAATAGGATTTTATATTCCTGCCTACAATACATTCTTTGTGCTCACTAATAAGCTAATAGAACTTCTCCTATTGGACTCCAAGACAGAATTTTCTGCATTAGTGGAAGAAGGGAGATGTATTTCTAGGGCATCATTACAAGCAGTGGTGGATGCGGCCATAAGGGACATGGCATCTGGTATTGCAATGAAAGGGGATTCCTGGTTGCAGGTCTCTAGCCTCCTCTATGAGGTGCAACAAACTATCCACCGGGTTCTCTGCATGGTAGACAGGGGATACTGCATCCAGTTCTCCTCCCTTCTGCCATTCCACCCCCCGCCCTACTCCATCCTCTTCAGGGACCCTCCTCACAAGTATCTCCTTTTCCAGGATGTGCAATTGCTCCTATGGGTAGGCGCAGTAGAGGAGGACCCTTGGGAGCACTGGGGCAAAGGTTTTACTCCCAATATTTCCTAATACTGAAATCCTAGAGGAGTCTCAGATTCATCATAGACCTGTGGGAGCTCAGCGCGTTAAGAGTGAAATGCAAGTTCCGCATGGTCTCTTTAGCCTCCATTATTCCCTCTGTGGATCTGACAGACTGGTATGCTGCCCTCGACTTTAAGCCCATGTATTTTCATGTTGCGATCATCTAGTCACACAGAAGGCTTGTGGTCAACGGGGTTTAGTATCAGTTTGCAGTTCTTCCTTTCAGCCTGTTGACAGCCCTTGTGTGTTCACCAAATGCATGGCAGTGGTGGCAGTCTTCCTTTGCAGGCACCATATAAGAGTGTTCCCTACCAGGACAACTAGCTGATCAAGGCCTGGTACAGCGCTCAGGTAGTGGCACAGCTGATGTTCAACAAGGCCATGTTCAACAACCTAATTCTAATGGTAAATGAAGAAAAATCTACTTTATTCTCAGTCCAGAAAATAGAGTTTATAGGAGCAGTACTGGATTTGATGCAGGGTGAAGTGTTCTCTCTTTTGAGGTTCAAGACCCTGGCAGGCATTATTCACAATCTCTGCTAGTTCCCTACCACCACAGTGAGAAAGTGTCTCAAAATTCTAGGTTGCCCATCTGCATGGTGATTGTGTGGTTCGCCAGGCTCAGACCACTACTCTCGTGGCTTGTATCAGTCTACCATCCAGCCAGGGCTTCCTTAGACATGGTAGTAGCCCTGCCTCATCAGTGATTGAACTGTTAGGCAATCTGCTTAGAGCAGGGGTCAGCAGCCTATGGCTCACTAGGGAGCCAGATATGGCTCTTCTGAAGCTTGAGCCCAGCCTCCCCTTGCTCCCCCTGTAGCAGGGAGCCTGCACTGGCACTGTAGCATGCCTGGGTAAAATAATCCGGCCTGTGGACACAGCAGGGAGTCCCCAGGCACACTCCCCTGCTTCCCTCGCCTCAGGAAAGCGGCTGCAGGGCCCTCTCAGGAAAGCGGCTGCAGGGCCGTTTGTTTTTCATAAAAAATGATCCTAGAGGAGAGGGGAGAGCAGTGCTTCACGGCTACTCCCACCCCCACCACAATCCTGTTGGCCGGTTTCTGGCTAATTGAAGTGGCCTGTTTCAAGAACAGGCAGCATGCAAAGCACCAATTCCCTCCTTTCTTCAGGCTCTTATTCACAGAGCACATGGTCATGCAGCCTGTGTGGGGGCAGGGCAGGCTCCTGAGAAACATGCTGAGCTGCTGTTTTGGCATCTGACTGGTAAGTCTCCCAGCCAAAGCCTGCCTCTGGCACCGCAGACTTTCCCTCCCACCTCAGCCTTCTGCCACTTAACCCAAACCCGCTGCCCCCACTCCTGAGCCCATATCCCCTCCCAGACTCTGCACCCTAATCCCCTGCCCCAGATCATAATCCTTTCCTGCCCTAGGTCACAATCCAAACCCCTGCACTCCCTTCTGCACTCCAGTCCCCTGCCCTAGGTCACAGCCCAAACTCCTGCACCCCAAGCCATGCCTTGGGTAAGAACTGCCTCCTTTACCCAAGCTCAGTGACCCCTGATCCAGATGTCGCCAACTTAATCTTCCGGTGTTGGGGCTATCTCCAGTTTATCCTGTTTGTCAGGAGGCACAACAGGAAGTGCCTTCGCGTCTGCTCTTTCCAGAATCATAGCCCTGGTTTGACTGCGGACACGTTCCTCTTATTGTGAACTGGTTGTTGCCTATGTGCCTTTCCACTCATTCACAAGATCCTTTTCAAGATCAGGACGGATCGGTCACATGTGAATCTGATCACGCTGGCTTGGGTTTGCCAGCACTGGCACACGTAGCTTCTGGACATGTCCACACAAGCTCCGATAACCCTACCACTTTACGCAGACCCTCTTACGGAGGACCCTGGCTGCCTTCACCACCCACATCTACAGTCGCTGCATCTTATGGCGTGGAAGGTCCCATGGCTGTACCCGCTTGAGCCTTCTTGGTTAGAGTAGGTCAGTTAGGTGCTCCTGAGCAGCAGGAAGCCCTCGATGAGAGCCACATATCTTGCCAAGTAGAAAAGGTTCTCCACTTGGTCAGCTCAGCATGATATTTCACCAACGAGGGCACTGATCTCATTCATTTTGGACTACTTGATTCATCTTAAGCAACAGGGGCTCTCTACATCTTCCTTAAAGGTCCATTTGGCAGCAATATTGGCTTTTCACTTGGGTGACCTTGGCCATTCTGTTTTTACTAATCTGCTAGTTTCTAGGATTTTTAATGACCTCAATGGACTTGACCCGCAAGTGCACCAACCTGTATATCCCTGGGAGTTTAACCTAGTTCTAGTCAAACATATCCCCTCCGTCCCCTATTTGAACTGTTGGCCAGGTGTTCCCCTCTCTATCTTTCTTATAAAGTAAGTTTTCTGGTAGCTATAACTTCGTCAAGGCAAGTCTCTGAGCTAAGGCCCTCACTTAAGGGTCACCTTACACAGTTTTTTATAAAGACAAGGTGCAGTTATGGCCCACATCCAGTGTTTTTTACGAATGGTTGTTTCTAGTTTTCGTATGAGTTAGGATATATTTTTGCCTGTTCTTTATCCTAAACACAATTGAGTGCTAAGGAACAGAGCCTCCGCTCTCTTGATGTGCATCAGGATTTCTGTGTTGATAGAACAAAGCCTTTCAGACAGACGCTGCAGTTATTTGTGTCAGTTGTGGACAGAATAAAGGGCCAGCCAGTTTCCTCCCAGTGTTCCTCTTTGTAGGTAATTTCCTGTTCATGGGAGTGTTATGGCCTTGTTGGCATGCCACCACCACCGTTGACAATTCACTTCACTAGGTCTCAAGCATCTCTGCATTGTTCCTGACCCAGTTCTCCACTCGGGATCTGTAGAGTGGCAACGTGATTGAGAATACAAACTTTTGCTACGCATTATACAGTCACACAGCAGTTTAGAGATGATGTATCATTTCGACGTTAAGTGTTTGTCAGTGAGAAACTTAGGACCCCATCTCCTAGGCTACGTCTACACTATAGCCTTCCTTCAGAAAAGTTTATGCAAATGAAGCGCGGAGTGGAATATTGCTGCGCTTCATTTGCATAATTAATTAGCAGCCGTTTTTGCGCAAGAGGCTTTTGTGCAAAAAGGAGCTGTGTAGACGGCTCCTTTTTGTGAAAAACCCCCCTCTTGCACAAGAGCCATTCTTCCTGAAAAAAATGAGGAAGAATGGCTCTTGCACAAGAGGGGGTTTTTGCACAAAAACAACTGCTAATTAATTATGCAAATGAAGCGCGGCGATATTCTACTCTGTGCTTCATTTGCATAAGCTTTTCCGGAAGAAGGCTACAGTGTAGATGTAGCCCTAGACTCGGACTTGGGCGTCACCTGATTGGAAGGTACATGAACAAGTATTTGAAGAAAAAATGGTTACATACCTTCTCGTAACTGTTGTTCTTTGAGACTTGTTCATGTCCATGTCCATTCCAATACCCATTCTCTTTCCCCTCTGTTGGAGTAGCCGGCAAGAAGGAACTGAGGAGAGGGCTGGTCAGCACGGCCCTATATTATATGCCATTTCGGTGCCACTCTAGGGGGTGCCCCCACCAACCCTATGGCTAGTTGCTAGGGGAAAAATCTTCCGGCTACAGTGCATGTGCGCGCACAGACACCTGATAATAATGGACATGAACAATACATCTCGAACAATTGTTATGAGAAGGTACATTGGCATCCAGTACCACATTAGCCTCCATTGGGCAAAAGGTGGAACTGTACCAACTTTCCAGCAGAAGTTATTTTCTGCAGGGGAAAGAATTATGCAAGGCACATGAATTATGTGCATGTGCAGTGGTTCAAAATTCTCTTAGGAATACAACATTTACTGACATTTAGCAATAAAAATCTAAGCTTTCTAAACTTGGTTATGCAGAAGGTCAGACTAGATGATCACAGCAGCCTCTTCTGGTCTTAGAATCTATGCACTTATGAATCATTTAAAGTTCTGTCTCTTTATGGAGGCCCTTTCTTCTTCAGTAAATAGCTGATTAATGCAAAAAACTGTTAGGCAACAAAAGTAAAACCAACCTTGGCCTGCCTAACATGAATATATAAGATGTATTCTTCCTAATTTTTTAATATTCATTCTTTTATAGAACCATTTCAAAGGCTTTTGGGTTTTCACAAGTGACTAGTGGTTTCTGAATTCCTTTGGGTTTTTTTTGAGTGGCTGAATTTCAGAAAGTGCTACACCTGCTATCTGAAAACCAGACCTCTCTAAGGTGTCTCAAGCCTGATACTCAGTAACCAAGCCACCCAAGGTTACTAGTCAGCAGTAAAAATTTGGGCCAAAACATTTTTACTTAAGAGTCTGTGGGTTACCATGGTGGTACAGGAGGCCCCCGACTTGCGACACAATTGGTGTCGGGGGCGTTGTAACTCGAACTCACATTTACAGTAGGCGCCGTGCACTGTTGTAAATGCAGGCCGAGGATGTATGTCGGGGGTTTCCGGCCCCTTCCGCACTTACAAAAATGGTTGTAAGTGCAGGGGATCGGAACTTGGGTGGTCGCAATTCGGGGGCCTCCTGTACTTTTACTTGAAGAATATACGGTACTTGTTACCAGTGTTACTTTGTCCTTGGACGGATGTATGCATCTCATGAATAGTCCTCATTCCTTGGATGCTTGTAGCAGTAGATAATTCTGTTACTACTCTTTGCTAAGGATGTTACTTAGGTTATTCATTAGTTTTATGTGGGTTGCTAAGACTTCAAATTGCCATTCTGAATTTGAATCCTAATTTTCCAGTTTTGAAGTATATGCTTTGTGTATGTGTTGTAAAATGAAAGTATCCACCTCATATCATGAGAGCAGAAATTATGAAATAAGAGATTCAAATGTCTGATAATGTGTAAGTGCCAGATGTTATCACTTGAATAGTCTTTAATTAGCACTCCTATGTATTAGTGCTATTACATATACTTGGTCTGAAGAAAACATGGGACAGATTGATAGTTAACAGAAAGCTATTCTGAAAATTTGCAATCAGTCAGGCTTTTCATAAGCATATATCTGGTGGGCTGTCTGTATTCTATAGACTGAAGAGGAGAGACATTAAAGATTATAATTTCTTTCCCTGCTTACACAAGTAATTATAGTTTATCTCCTTTTGTCATTTTTCCCATCAGTTTGATAACTCTTATATTAAAGAAGAGTCTTAATATCAAGAAGTCATTCTTCCACTCTACTCTGTACTTACTAAGCCTCAATTGGAGTATTGTGTCCAGTTTCAGGAAAGACATGGAGAAATTGAAGAAGGTCTAAAGAAGAGCAAAAAAAATGATTAAAGGCCTAGACCAAGAAGGCAGAATGAAAGAATTGGATTTGTTTAGTCTGGAAAAGAGAAGACTGAGAGGGGACATAACAGTTTTCAAGAACCTAAAAGGGTTTTTTACAAGGGGGAGGGAGGAAAATTATTCTCATTAACCTTTGATGATAGGAGAAGAAACAATGGGCTTAAATTGTAGGATGGGAGGTTTAGAGTGGCCATTAAGAAAAACTTCCTGTCAGAGTGGTTAAGCATTGCAATAAATTGCCGAGGGAGATTGTGAAATCTCCATCATTGGAGATATTTAAGAGCAGTTTAGACAAACATCTGTCAGGGATGATTTAGATGGTGTTTGGTCCTGATGTGAATGCAGGGGGCTGGACTTGATGACTTGATGACCTTCCTTTGGGCTTATTTTAAAGTTTAATTAAATTTTATATTTTTATAGCAACACTAAAGGATACTAACTAAAAAGATCCCTCCACCAGGAAAACATCAGTGTTACTTGTTTTCTTATTTTCTTGGCATACATGTTTTTATGCAGAATCAAATTATCAAGAAAAATGTGAAATATACTTTCTGGAAATCCATTCTGCAAGTATTTGTAGTTTGGCTATTTTGAACCATTTATGTGTTGATAGTGTGTGGTTGAAACACTCCAAATATAGCTTCCCTTTCTAATATTTGCTGCTTTGCTCAGGTTTTTTTTGCTTGATTTCTGTAGCTTTGTTGTGGTCAATTCACTCAGTATAATAGCAAAGACATTTGCTTTGTTTTTTCCTATAAAGAGAGTTATTTTAGAGATATAGTTTACCAGAGATAAGAGCTATTTATGTCCTAAGCTATTGATTTTTAATTAATGTTGCTTGGGCTCACACATGTTGGCAGAATTGCTAACAGCTTGTGGCATTTTTTAATTCACATCTTCTTTTGGTATTTTGACAATGTCATTCATATCTCATGAAAAAGTACCTCAGTCAGGTTAAATGTGTTAAAACACAGAGCAAAAAAGGAGAGAATGGAACATAGGGCTGCCTGGAAACCTTGATCTGTTGCCAAAGTATTTAAACAATTTAGTGTTTTGGTTTTCTAGCTCCAAGCTGCTTCTCAAATCCCTTGCTAATTAATCCAGTTAATTCTTTGTAGACTAACTATGCAGGGGCTTTTGCTTGTGCTTCTATCATTGAGAACTCTGTTTTGTTTTTGAAGCAAACCTAAGCCCTGTTAGAAAGGTTGTAATAGTAAAGTGAGTACTAGCAGATGTGAATACCCACTCTTTTAAAAAGACCCAAAACATTGTTTTTGTGTGTGCAATTTTTATTTTACTGCTTCCATGTTGAAATTTTAAAGGTAACATGAATACTTGCATAAAAAGGTGGAAATATTTTTGCTGTTAAAATGCTCCCTTTAGTAGGGAACAAAGCCACTATGGGTGCTGTGTTGGTGGTGTAAGTACTCTTAGGTATATAGCTCTCTCAGGTTTTTAGGGCAGGAAATTTTAGAATATTTTACTACTTGAAAAACAGCAGATGCAATTCTAATTTAAATACATGATCAGATACAGACAGGTATAGATGAGTAAAACATTTCTGGTCTATAAAGCTTTCAAGAAGCCTCCTTCAGGAAGTAGGAGTTTGGTGCACACTAATCAAGAGCACTCCAAGCATCCCAGGTGGAATGAGGTCAGGAGTGGGGAAAGAAGACAAGGAACAGCAAGGAGAAAAGTCTGAATAGGCAGACCGTAGGGAAGGGAGCTAAGAGGAGATAAGGGCAGAGGATGTGTGCAGGAAGAGAGTCTTGAGCTGTTTGTAGATGAAGAGCTTAAGTCTGTACCTAGATTACATGGCTGGTGTGTCCTGGTCATGTTGGTGGGAGAGAATAATTAACATGCAAAAAGCATTTTGGGCATGTTGCAGGGGAGAAGAGGTGTGGCTATTTGACTAGCATAGGGTCCGATTACACTAGTTGGAGAGATTTCACTTATTTCACTGTTCAGGCTTTCTGATTGGCCTTGGCCCATGGCTCAGCCAATCAAAAACAAGCAGCAAGGCTACTTGGCCATTGTAACCATTCAGACAAGCGACGGCAAGGGACCTTCTTTCACCTACATTCTGGAAAGTCAAAGCATATGTGAATTTATATGTTTATTTGAATGCTTTGTACCAAATAAATACATTAATGTTGCTACACTAATCATCTATAATTAATTTACTAGAAATATCCAGGTCACTTTGGTGAAAATAGTGTATTAACCCTTGTTTCAGGATCCAGTCCCTCCGTAACACCATTGATTCCTATGAGAAAAACAGTTTTGACTTACAGTGCAGTTCTGAGGAATGAATTGTGTCAAAGTCTGAGGACCAAGCCCGTGTGGGGGAGGAGGGCACTCGCCCCAGGGCTGGCGATTCAAAGGGATGTGAGGCTCCTAGCTGTTGTTACTACTGCAGCCCCCGGGCACTTTAAATTGCAGCCTGAGTGCTGCACTGTGTACTGTGCAGCTCTGAGGGATGGGGGGACGGGGCACACTGCGGATTGGGCAGTGCTGAGGGCTGGCTGCCGCCAGCTCCATCTCTTCCACCCAAGGCCCTGCCCTGCAGGGCTCCCCTGCTGAGGACTCCCTGTATATGTTTTAGTAACATTCATAACTTCATAACCATTTAGCAAACAATGTCACTTTAAAGAACATTCTTTGGGTACACATGAAGTATATTTTACAAATAAAAATCTAAATTAGCAAAATAGGACTTATTAGTATGCAACACATAAAAGGGGCATACACCCTGTATATGGTAGTGATAGTTATTTCCCTTTAGTGACCTCCCCTGGACTTGGTTAATCTGTTGTCTCTGGCAGTTCTTCCAGTGCTTCAGATGTAAGCGTAACAGCTATTTCTTTTTATCAAGCTTCGAGAAAAATATTTTCTCTTTCTCCAATTCTGTGGTTGGAACTTTATTACTCAACTGTATGTTGTGTGAACCAGAACAGAGTCCAGCTCATACTCCCATTGCTACATTGGCTCTACAGTACTTGCAGCAATAAAGGATTAACATAAATGTGTACTCTGTCTAATACATTGCATGTGACTTCAAATACACACGGAAAGAAGATCTGTTGAGTCAAAAGGGACCATTTTTATTTAACTTTTTAGCAGTGAGCTGTGCTTTAAATCTCAGATTTGGTCTGTCTGTTTTTATTTCATTAAATATTAATGATCTCCACCCAGAAGCCGACAGGCAAATGTGTGTTTTCTGTAGCATTGTAAGAATTTTTTTAACTTACACAGTATATCCTTGGTCCGGGAGTTCCATTCGCTGGGAGAACTTGCTGGTGGATGTTTCTCATAGCCTGTCAAAAATTCTCTATGAACATAAAATATTCATGATAGTTTTAATTTGCAGTTAAAACTTTTTAGACCCTCATCTTAGCTACAGAAGGAAAAATGAAGCCAAGTTTAGGCATTCTTTTTCTACAATATGTTGTGAAATTATACATTTCCTGTCTAGTTGGGTTGAATAGCACCAAGCTCCTCCCTTTTTAAAAACAGTTTTTAAGCTAACAGTATTGACTAAGTGTGTGTTAAGCTTCCTTTCTTAGAAGGCTCTCTTATTACACAGTATCAGATATAGCATGCTGTATTCAAGATAGGCTAATAAAATACAAATATAAACACACCCAAAGTTCTTGTTCTGTGTGAATTGCCCAGTTAATGAACTTTACCCCAAAAGAGATAAGTCATCCTAAGTAGCAGAGGACTCGTTTTCTTTTTGGCTTGTCTCCTTGTCCGTTGATAGACAAGCTCTACTTTCTCTGATTGGGGAACTTTTTGCTCCTAGACTTAAAATATTGCACAAGGGAGATAATGTGGAATTAGATGTGTTGATTTGGGAACTTTCTGGGAGAGTATTTTGAATTTTTTTTTTTTTTAATTTTCATACCCATTACCCAGCCCATTTATTTTATATTGTCGATCAGTGGGTCTCTACCTTTCCAGGCTATAGTGCCTCTTTTAAGAGTTTGATTTGTCTTGAATACCCAAAGTGGCAGGGATCAAAGCTCCTCCGTTCCCTAATATTAAAAGACGTAGTGGGGGTTGATGCCAGGACCCGGCTTGAGCCGGGACTGAGCCAGTCTGCCAGTTCACTGGCTCTTAAAGTGTTTCTAATGCAGAGCTGCAACGGGGGTAGTTGCTGGGACTTGTCTCAAGATGGGACTGAGTGCTTGCAGTGCTAACCCTTAACAATTGATTGTGTAGTTGATAATATTTTTGTCGACTACATGATTAACGAATTATACACTTCTTAACATCCCTAAGCAAAGCATGTAACTTAGCTTCTTGGAGTCCCCTGTGGCATGGGGCACCAGGTACTTGCCTTTCTTGCCATACTTAAATGCTGACCTTGCAGTTGCAAAACCCCAAGACCCTTCCTGGATTCCCAAGTTGAGAAACAGTCATCTAGATGGTTTGACATACTCCCTTGAAGACTTCTGTCCCCAGGATATGTTGTAACCCTTGTTGAGAGCCACTGTTATAAACTGTATTATAGGTTAATAGTTGAGTTTTTTTAAATTTAACCTGTGTAGGTTTTCAGGGGTGACATTTTTAAAAAACAGGTAATTTCTTACTGTGGGAAAGCCCTGTTGTCTAGCATGTGGTGTGCCAATTGGTTATCCTAGAGATGACTTGAATGGGCCTGTCCATAATTTGAGAAGCTTTCTGGGATATTTTAGGGTGCTGTCATATAAATTATTTGTAATTGGTCTTCGACTTTTGCAATTTGTAGGGTTGCTATCTCCAATTTTGAATGACAGTGCCACTTTACTTTTGGGGGTCTTCATATGCCAATCTGAGGGATTGTTTTAAACTCAAACAAATCCCAAACTTTACAACCATAGCTGAAGAGGACTGAACTCTGAATGTTTTCCACAACGTAAATGTAAAAATGAATGAAAATACAATGGAACATTGTCTTGCCATTTCTATTTTTGCACAATATTTTTCTGAGACAAGACATCTTTATATCCCTTCATGAAGCAAGTGTACTCATCTTTGGTAGATGACTGTATTATTCTATAGAGTTGTCATTTAAGCTTAGAATGCCAATATAAATTTTAATCTTTAATTCCAAAGATAAAACTTCAGTCATTGGGCCATTTTAACATACACTCAGAAATTTCACTTTCCATCCTTATCTCCAGTTATCATTCGTTATATCTCTTTCAATTTCCAAGGCAACAATTTTAGACTGTAGAGCCTTTCACTGTTTTTTCCCAACTTCTAGTAATTTATGTGTTTAGGTAGCAACGTATACTGAATTTTCTGTAGCAGATTATCCTTTCTTTGTTTAAAGTGGAAATGCATTAATCTAGATATTTAATTCAACCTAAATATTAGACTTTGATTTCTTCACAAAAGAAAATCTGAGAAATCCACAATAGTAAATTTAGTTAAAAAATTCTGTTGTTGCCCTAATAGAACTATGATGAGTACTTATTTCATTGTTTCATCAAAATAAGATTTATGTGCTGTGCTTTAATCTTCTATCAAAATAATTTTCTACAGAATACGTAGTTCTCTAGTTTAGAAAGTTTGTGGCTCTTGTGGAGTGGTGTTCTTTGCCATTTTCCAGTAATTATCTTTCTGCTGGTCAATTGTTCTTGAAAACATTACGTAAATTGATAGATAATACTCGGATGTAAATATGGTTTGTATTAGCATCTGTCACAGTAGGAGTGCAAATTGCATCTTGAAATCAGTAAGTTTTAATGATTACAGTGGTCTGTAATATCTACATAGTAATTTTTTTATTTATTTTAATCACAATAGAATGTCATAACATGTCATGGACAACAAAATACAGTCTATTATCATACTTTTCTATTAATTTAGCTATCTGAAAGGTTTTTATTATCAATGACATTATTAGCCTGTGACACACAACTGCATTGTCAAAAGTGCGTGTATAAAATTTCACACTATTAAAAAAAAACGTAATACACACCATAACCTGTACATTTTGAAATATAAACCATCTTTTTGCAGACTTTTTATTCAATGATATTGACAGTAGGATAGTTCAGGATTGCTATTTAAACAGTTTGGACTTTGTGTCATTTGGTCTTTGGAAATCAGTGTGCATTGTTGCATTTTAACAAAGAAGTTATTCTCTGCATGGATTAAACAATTGTATGAATGTTGGGGAGTAATTTTTTTTTTTTTTAAACTATAACACTTCAAGAATTGCTGTTTGGCTAAGATACTATTGTTCTGAATTTCTTTTCATATTAAACCTGAAATGTGGCAACGTATATAACAATGAATACATTTCTACAATGCAATACTTGTATGTATTTGAAGAAAACCTAGTGGTATGACTAATTGAGTTTATTATAGTTGATACATTTTAGAAATTTAGATGTTTTAGCTAGTGCCTGTTATGAGAAATTTCCAGATTGTAAAATATACTATGGAACATGTAAGAAGTCAAATAAACTTGAAGCATTAAAACCTGAAGCAAATACAGTGGCAATATAAAAATTCTGGGGAAATGCTAATAAAATGAAACAAATTATTTTCTGATGGGGGAAAGCTGTAGGTAAAAGAAATAGTTTTCTTGTTTTTCTTGGTAATTCCTGAGTTATTTGTAATGTAATTGATTACAGTGTATTTATTTGGTAAATTGGCCACAATGTGTCTTCACATGAGTTTTCTGTGATGCAATGTTTATAAAAAAGTACCATGAAAGTAAAATATTATGTCTGGCTTTCTTCACAGGAATATAGCAAAATAAAAATTAGCTGGTTGACAATAGTAAGTAGACAGTCTGATATGTAACTACTTTTCAGAGAATTTTTCCATGAATTTTTTTAAAAAGGAAAAGAAATAATGCTTATTAACTTAACAAAGTATTTGTACAAATTAGATTACTATTAATGGTGACTGTACCAAATACATATACATTATTTTTGCTGTAAAAGCATAGCTTGGAAAATTTGTACTAGCCTTTACTTCATCTGGTAAAGAGTCAAATGTATAATCTTTAGAAAATAGATAAGGATCCACAATGAATTTGAAATACACGTGTTGTAAATATTAAAGATGGAGAATATGTCTTGTAAAAATGTCAAAGCCATAGTCCCTATAGGCGTATTTTGGGTGGTGTGAGACATTCTGCAAATGTAAACTAAAGTTGATAGATTTATACTACAACTTCCTGCATGTGTCTGGTATTGTCAGTTTCTAGATCATGCACTAATTCTGTTTGGATTATTTGTGCTGCATGTTGAATACAGGTGATGCAGATGTGTTGTATTTCTGTTTGTTTTTTCCCCCTCACTGCAACTTTAAGAAAATCTGTTTTATCTTGTAAACTGTTCTCTATGAGGCAATGGGAGCCATGGCCCCTCAGATTTAAATGATAGTGTGAAAAATTAGGTGACTATTTCTCCCAACATTTTGGGGACAAGGAGGGCTTTGCCAGCTGCTGTTGGAGTGAATAGGCTGTCACCAGGCAACTCTGCTGTCTGGGAGTGTAAATACAAAGAGCTGGGAAAGGAATGAACATCACTATTCATAGTCAGAACACTTAAAATATATCTCCATTAACTTCATATACTGATGTGCAGGTTACAAGAAAATATACTTGTCAAACAAATGGAAAAGGTTCCTTTAATAAACTTTATTGTGGAAAGTTTACTTCTAAAATATACTTCTGTTCAACATTTAAGTTTAATTTCATTGTGTAATTATTACAGACAGCCTGGAAATTTACAAAACTTGATTAAAAACATTTAAAAATAACGCTTCCTCCTTTACGGAATTTGAGATTTGTAGGGCTCTTGAGCATTAAATTAGGACTTTTTAGAAATTTAGGTGTGTATTTGATTGCTAATATTAAATAATAACTTATTTATTGAACCTGTCCAACAAAATGAGGGGAAAAACTGTTAAAAATATAACTTGGTGAAAACCTGAATATCTGCTATTGGTATATTCAAATGGCAGGAAGCTATATGATATCTTAGATTTCCTGTAATGCCGTCTGGCTTGGCTGGAGAACAGGGGATTAAAAAAGCTAGCAGATTGTTTAAGTGCACAGTAGGGTTCACTCAGAAGGTTTACCAACCACGTTTTAATATTTCTTTGAGGCTACGATTAAATCTTTTTTCATGCAATGGATAGTTACTTTGAAGACTCCAGTCAAATGTGATAGAAAACCTGTCTGAAATGTGGCTTGAAATTGGCCATGTTACCTTTTAATTTCTTGATACTATACTATATTTGCTTCAGTTATATGAATTGTGAAAATTAAATTGACCAACAATAGAAAAGTTCACACTTGACCTTCATCTTAAGCATTTTAGGCTGCAGATCTTCTAGCTTCTTCACCAAGAAATAAACAGCATCTTCCCAGTCACGCTAAAGATACCTGGTGGCTTCTAAATTCCAGTTTCTCCTTTATTCGTTGCAGTTTTGGACTCTAACTGGGACGAGAGAAGTTCTTTTGTACTGTAAAATAGTAAGTTTTTAAACAGTGCTTTCTAGATGTTGTTTTTTGTTATGAATAAACTAAGGGAAGTTAGGGATGCGATATAGAGGAAGGGCCCAAACTGTTTCATGTTAGGCAAGTACTGTGAATTCTGACTTAATTGCAACTAATGCATGGCTTTCATTGAAGTGTTTGGAGACAGATTTTTAATTTAACTTTACACCATTCCCTAGGAGAATCTGAGGCGCAAATGTTAATAGTTGAGGATAAATCTCTCTCTCTGTCTCTTGACATCTTATATTTAGTGGTAGAGTTGTTCTGTAGATTCCAGTCTTTCCAACCCTCTTTTTTACCTACCCTTCACCTGTCGGTCTTCATTAAATAGAATCATCTTTTTTTTCTTTTTTTTTGCCTGGTGATTCTAGGCCTGCTCTTGCTGAGGACTGAAGGCCCTGTGAAAATTGGTCTTATTCATTAAACAAGGAATCACTTCATTATAAACATGAGATTGATATTAAAAATGGAAACACTTTTGCTCTTCAACTTGTTGTTTAGTTCTCTCTAAATGTTAAGCTTATAAGACCTGGTCTGAAACTACCACTAACCCAGTGTGGAGCCAATGAAAGCCTCCCCCTCCCCCCTAAGTTAAACAAAGCTCTTTCATTAATACTCATCCTCAGAGATTGTTGATTCTGTTTGGAAGTCCTCATCTTCCAGATTGTATTCACAAGGCTTTCAGTATGCTTGAGCAGGGCCATTGGTTGGAAGGTTAGGTTCTGCTGCTAGAAGCAGTGAAGATTCTCAGTTGGGGTTTACCCTTAGCAGAAAGTTGTTGGCTGGTGAGCTAGTTCATCTGCTGGAAAATTTACTTGAGGATCTAACTTTGTACTCAAGAGCCTTTGACATATTGAGGGTGTGTGGCAACCTTTTGTTGAACCTCTTCAGCAGCTGAAAGACATCTTTAGCAGTCACTATTTGAGAAGGAGGAATTTACTGACAATGCTGTCTTCATTCTATAGGCTCTTTCACTAGCTTTGGCTTACTGGAGTAATCAGAGGAGATAAGAAATAGGAGTATGAGAGTTCTTCTTTATCTTGTCATAGCTTTGAATGATTTATGGTCCTTTTCCAGATAGTCTTCAATTGAAAGCAAGCTTCCCACCAATCCAGATGCTCTTCAGTACTCTCTCCTCTTCTTCATCTTCTTCTAATACCTGCAAAGAAAAAAATATGACGGTCTGTGCCAGGACTAGGCAAAGTATTCTCCACTCAGTGACTAAGTCTTTTGACTGTGCTTGCAGTTCTTGTACTGATAGTTTCCTACAACATCATGCCTTCTCCAACTCTGATTTCTATTGACAAAATCTTGTAATTGCAACAGATTCTCTTTAAGCAATTTAACAGCTTCTGGAAACTATATAAAAATTTAACATTTAGAAAAATGATCAAGCCTGGGTTCTTTTTGTTTTTATAATTTTATTTGTAAATTAGAAATATGTCTTTGTTTTTTGCAAGCTGCAGTGTTTTCTTGACTTGAAAATTTGTATTCATAAGCTAAATAAGAGCATAATTAATGGGTAGTATATAGTTAAGTATAATCCTTAAAATGAATTATTTTTGTGAATTCACCAAAATGAAAGAAGTTAGTCATATGATGATAAAGTTCAGACTAGTTGCTTCTCTCTCTCTCTCTCAATATACATTTTCAATATCAAAGTAACTGTTTGAGACCAGTTCTTGTATACTGTTGAAATGCTGTAATTATGACAAGTAAAATGAACTTAAATTTAATTGATTTCCAAGACACAAGACGCATATCTTTGTTTGTTAGCGACTTGAAAATCATTGCATACTTATGAATGATGGTATGTAGAACTTAGAGACAGATGTGAATGCACTTTCCTCAATGAAAGAAAAAAAATTAACCCAAAGTGTGTGTGTGTGTGTGTGTGTATATCTGTTTATACAGAAATTATAAAACTGATGTATGTGTGTTGTTTTAAGAAGTCCATTGAAATGTACCTTGAAGGCATATAATGCAAAATATAGTGCTGTGTTTTTGATGACTTATTCATAATAGGACTATTACATCTCTTGTCAATTTTGGCAATATGCCTGGTCATATTAACTAATATAAACTGGTTTTAGTTTGGAAAAACATAGTCCATATTTTTGAAAAAATTTCCAGTAAAAGTCATGAAGAGGTTGCAGTTTCAATCAAATGACTTCCTTAACGTGATAGATTTTAAACTCAAAACTAAATGTGAAAACTAAAAGAATCTTGGGGTTTTTTTCTATTATGTAATAGGAATAAAATTTATGCTTGAAAAGCTACTGAATTGTACATGTACCTACTGTTAAATACTTCTTTTAAATTCCATTTCCCTTTTCCTCTTTTTCCTCAAACAGGTTTTTCCTGTTCCCTTTTAATACAGCTTCTATTCTCTTAATTGTTCCCACTTCTTGATCATTTAGTTGAATCTTTGTGACACTATTTTATATAGTGCTTATATATTAATTACAGTGGATATGAAAAACATTTTTGAGTTATCAAGTAATGTTTTGGTACTTGCAGGGCAAAACTTCTCAACATTTTATTTAAAAAATCACAATCCCGAAACCCATAGATTTTATTGCATTAATGTCAATGGTCCCATTATTTGTACAACAACTGATGTATTAAATATTTGTTGATTTACTTAATTAGTAACTGTACTACATTCATAACTTCAGCAACTGAAGACAATAGGTCAATGTCTGCTATTTATGCATAAATAATCACATAGATGCAGATTCTGTCTGAAGGCTAGAATGTTAGTTTGAAAAGTAATCTGTTACATGAATGCTTCCATTGCTTGCCACTCTCAGGTGGGTTGTACTTTCACGTACTGAATATTGTATATGCTTGCCATAGGTGTTGATAGTAGCAGTTTGCATAAATCTACTGGTTTTAAGTTCTGACATGATCAGTTTCATGATGTTGTAACTATATCAATTTAAAATATAGATAAATGTTATAGTCATATTGTTAGCATGGCATGTTTAGGTTTTTAGTTATTTTTACATTTTCTTGATACCTTGTCTAGTGAAAAGAAATTTTATTAATTATAGGCTTTTCAGTATTTATGAATTTGCTCCTTGAAAACAAATTATATTTGTGGTAGATACTTTCTACTTGGGTTTGTTTTTGTTTCCTGGCTGACATTTGTTTATGACTCTCCACACTGGTTAGGGACAGGTACAAGCATTCTTTACTGATCAGAGCATATGAGGAGAGGGCAGATTTCAAAAGAAGTTTAAATAGCTTTTTTTTTAAATGATGCTATTATAATAAGCACTGTAGTATGTGATATGTTTCAAAATTTATTTTGCTTCTCTGTGAAATATTATCATGTTTTCTCTTGGAGGGGAAAGGGGAGAGCATGATAGTAACTAATTTCTTTCAAATTTTTGTTTCGTTGCAAAAATCAATATTACACTAATTAAGGTAGTATAAATGTATCGTAGTTATTTGTTGCTGAAACAGATTAAAATAGCTTGATTTTTATTAGAGGCATCACAATTCAATGTGAATTTTGTCTGATTTTATTGTAAAAAATTGTCCATTCTACTATATGTAAATAGAGAATAACATTTCTTGTTTTTGTAATTTGCACAGTTGTTTAAAAAACAATATTTGTCTTTAGAAATAGTTCAGCTTGCTTCTTAAAAACCAGTTCTTCATTTGATTCTCCTACTCAAATGTGGAAATGGTACAGGAATAGCTGGGAGTAAAAGAGCAACATAGCTGACTGATATGCCATTGTAGCATATTCCCATCCTGTCAGCTGGAAAATTAAATCAGGTTACAGCATGGATTAACGTCTGGCTTGTGGGGAGGAGAAGGTAGTGTTTTAAACTCCATGAAATTGAACAATGAGATTATATAGTTTTCAGCTAATTTCAAAGTCCTGTTTTTGGCTTTTGTTGAGCAAGTTTTTGTAAGAGAAGATAATTGTATTCATTGTCTTCAACTGTACCTTATTTACTAAGATATTAAATATTTGTCTGAAATAAGTACACCAAATACTGTCTCATATCATATTCATAATTCACAGAGCAATATATATGTTCAGTTGGGGAAGAATTAATTTAATAAAACACATTAGTAATTTATAACCTTTGTTATGTAATATGCAAACATCTTTTTTTGCTATAAATTTGTGTTGACTAATATATGTATAGGGTGAAAAGGCCAGAGTATTGTCCTGGATATACAGGGACATTGTATCATTTTGTCATTCAGAACAAATCATTTTTAACTTCCTGTAAAATGTTTCACATTTGATTGTCACTTGCAGGTGTAGACGCTGTAACTACGTATTATAATGTGTGTTTTAACTCCAAGGGGAGGGGTTATTGTATCATAATAACTTTTATTGCTCTTTCACTCAAAAATGAAATAGTGGTAAAGGAAATCGAGTATTTAATTGTAGGCATGTGATCTGTGTGTTTGTTTTTCTTATTTTGCATATTAACTCCATTACAATTCTTTCTGATTGGTTCTTCTCTGGAATGGGGTTTCTATGCAAATAATAGTTTATAGGAGGCCACTATGTTTTGATTTGTCACCAGCTGCTCTTTGTGATGTAAGTTGCAATCTCTGGCAAGTGGAGACACATCATTTTTGTAGTTCACTCTTGGAAAATACTCTTGTCTGAATTTACCAGGCAATCAATATTTTACAGTATCCGGGAAAATTCTTTAAATGTCAAATATAAATTTTAGAAAATAAAACACTCTTGGTTTCATTTTACTCAATGAAACTTTCTTAGTTGAAGACTGTAACTTTTCTGTTGGTACATAACCATTCCAAACTGCACGTCTACTTTCCCATTTAGAATTGTGTAACTCCCTAACAACTTCTAGCACTGCATTTATTCTTACAGATTATTATTATTAATCTGCAGGTTTATTGCTGAGAAGCTTTCAGCTGTTATCTTTATTTCAACATTTTCAGGGATAAGTAAAGCCAGTCCTGAATGACCTGAAACTATTTAGCTTGTTCATAAATTTCTCAGCGCTAATTCAGCTCTTTCCTAGGTTTATCATTATTTCTTTACCGTTCTAAATAATATTCTGAAAAATATTTGAAAAGAAATCCTAGTAAGTAATGAGATTTTTTTTTTAACCATTGTAAATTTGTGTACCATAATTGACGTTTAAGCTGCATTCAAGGAACTTTAATTTTATGGCAGCTTTTTGGAGTCTGTGTAAAATAAATGTATTGCCTCTCTCAAGTAAGTACTGGCTAAACTCTCTAACTGTACTTTCTATTAATTAAAACTCAACTGGGGAAGTCCAGGGTATTTTCCCCAATATAAAATGTGGGTTAAAGCTGTAGAATACATATAGAAAAGAGGAAAATTGTGAGGATTGTTTTATTTTCACCTTTGCTTTGGAATTGCAGTGATATGGATCATTCTGCACAATTTTAATCTTTGTCTGACTAGTCTGTGTACTTGAAACTCTTTGTCCATAGGTATACGTTTTGTTAATTTGCTATCGGTCTGAATTTGATCAGCTTTAAAAACATACTTCTGCACAACCCTATCAGCCTATTCATTGACATCTATGCACATTTGTGATCATGAACATGCATAGAATTCCAGGCCTACAGTTTAGTTGTTTTGGTGACTCCAAGACCAACTCTCTCTCTTTTTTTGCCAAGCTTTCATTGATACAAGCCCAATGGTTTGGTACTAAGGATGTAAAATCCTGGTTAGTCAGTTAGTAGATTAACTTAACGTTTAACTGGTTAACTGACTAAGCAGGATCCTGGGCAGGGGAGCACTCCAGTCCAGCAGGAGCAGCAGCCAGCCTGCGGGGCTGTGGGCAGGGGGGCTGCTCCCAGGGAACCAGCTAACTCTTACACAGTAAGCATCATCCCTGGTTACCCATTCACATCTCTGTTTGGCACAAGTAAATGTGTTGGTGATGGCACACTGAAAATTTTCAGAACCAGTGATTTGCCATGACGTATTGTAGGCTAGATAAAAGGCTTTCAGGATCTCTGCTCTCCCATGCTTCTGCCCATAAATTTGTTCCACCTGCCCTAACTGAAGTCAGGTTTTTAGATTGCAACGGGCCCTGCCTGAGCAGGGTTAAAGTGGAGCAATGTAAGAATTCCTAATTGAATTGATGTTGATATTGTATTGGAGATGCTTTTCTTCCTTGCCTCAAATGACAGTGAGAAAAATCCAGAGACAGTTTTGTTTGTTTATTGGTAATTGCCCAGGACAAATTGCCAGCAGGCCAGGGGTGGGCAATAATTTTTGCAAAGGGGCCACTTCACCAGTGTTGGTAGTGGCCGTGAGCTGGCTCCAACCCTGGAAAAGGCGGGGCCTCAGGTGGAAGGCGTGGGGCCTCGGGTGGAAGGGACAGTTCCCTCTAGGCACTGTGTGCCCCTGGTGGGGGGAGGAGACTTTGCACACTCTCCTCCCCCCCCGGCCAGTCAGGACCTGCGGATGGGGAACTGCGCGAAATCATTTGCTGTTCAAAACAGTGGGTGGCTCCCTCTAGGCACTGTGTGGCAGGTGGCGAGGGCATGGCATGGTGGGCTGTGGGCTGGATCAAATGGCTTGGTGGGCGACATCTGGCCTGTAGGCCGCATCTTGCCCACCCCTGCAGGAGGCTGTGTGTTCTAAGTTTTCATATTACCCCAATTGTGTATTCATAGAGGTAATTTCCCAGTATTTCAATTGATATTGTTGCTTGGTTACCATTTCCCACAGCTTCCATTGGCTGGGAATGGTGAACCATGGCCAATGGGAGCTGCAAGCAGCCATACTTATGGATGCTCACAGCCCACCAGGGGCTAACCTGGTGAACTGCATCTGGCCTGGGAGACGCTTATTGCCCACCCCTGGTGTACCTGGTTCCCTATGTGCTGTTATGGGTACGGTGTCCAGAGTGGATTGGGTCTTGCATGTGTCAGTAGATATCTTGGGCCTATTTTGACCCTATAAAAAGGGTTGGCATGCTGGGTAATGTTTTCAGTTTACTTTGCAGGAATTTGTTTGTAATAATGTTGGATCAAGAGATCTTTAATTCTAAAAAGCTGTGAGTTCGGATAAATAGACTCTAGAAAGGGCTACTCTGTACTTTGTATACTTTGTGTGTTTAGTATCCAAGATATGATTTAAAAAAAATGCAATACTCTATTAGCATTGTAGTATAGTAGATCCATAGCGTAGTGTTCCCTGTAAGTGGTGTGGCAGCACAACTTCACAGGTGATTAATCAGCCTCACGCAGTCAGTCAGCTCCATGCGTGGAGCCCTGAGCCTCTGAGTGAGCGGGGCAGATTAATCACTTGTGAAGCTGTGCTTAGAGGGAACACTGCTGTAGTGTGTTAAATAGATTCCTGCAGAATTAATTATATATATTTACCCATCTTGAAATCAAGTGCCAGTTTGGGAAAGGATTAGTAATAACACACAATAAACGAGACAGTAAGTGTTAGAAGTGGCAGTTCCATAGAATCATTGTATCTAAGTTAGGCTGTATGTATTCTAGAGTTCTGTGGTCTGAGTGCATTTTGTCAAGATGTACAGGGATTTATTTATATAAAAATGAAATGTTGATGGGCAGTGGTTGTAAATTCTCGGACCTTGTGGTTGATACACTGATTTAACATGTATGTGGTGCCTTCTTTGTCTACCGACTCTCTGGTGACGACACTATAGTATGTGCACATATAATACAGTCTTTCAATCTCTGTACATTGTTGAAGTTGCTTTCAAATGGTGATGAAAGCATAGTTTAGAAAAAGAATTAAAGTAGAAATATAATGCTATGTACTTTTTTCCAGTGTGTATTCTGTTCCAAATAAAGATACAGAGCTGGCCCAAGCCATTCTTGCGCCCCGCATGCGCAGCGCCGCCCCCAGGTGCACGGCACATGTGGCTCATTCTTGTGCCCCGGGCGCGTGGTGCATTGCGTGGCCCTGCCCCCGCCTGGCAGCACCGCGTGGCGCCCCTTAAAATCGGGTGCCCCGGGCTGTCGCCCGGTCAGCCTGTAGCTTGGGCCGGCTCTGGATACAGAATGGTTAATAAAATGTTCCCAGACCATTGAAAACTCAGAGCTATGGTGCTGATGCCATGTAGTACATAGAGTACTTGTAAAAACATACAGACACTAAAGTGAATTGCTACCAGACAGAATATAGAGGCAGTTTGCCTAACTGCAGGTTGCCAGGTTTTGTACCTGTGCCAAGCTGGTGCTGTTAAGAAGTATGTTCTGCAAAGCATATGGTATACAGAACCTTTTATATTTTAGCATCTTTATTAACAAGCTTCTTGGTGACCTTGGGCCTAATCTTGCAAGGTGCTTAGCACTTTCTCTGATGTATTTAGTGTCCTTGGTTCCCATTGAAACCAATGGGCTGGCAGTGTTCTGCAGGATCAGTCTTCTTGTCCACAGTATGATTCATAGAAGTTGTAGTAAACTCTATAAAATAAGATACATTTACATGAAAACCTAAGTGGAATGTGTTGAGTTATAGGCTACTCAGTGGCTGTATGAGGTTTTCTTTAGGTTTTCAAAAGTTATTGTAGTTTATAAAGATCTCTTGAGCTCATTTTAGAAGAGCATATAGAATGTACTTACTTCTGTGATCTAAAATACAGTAATATTTTAATATGTGAATACACTTTAGGCTCTGTGGGTGAAATCTGCACCCTCCTCCACCCTCAATGTATAGAAATTGAGTGGTGTCAGCATAACCGCTCTTAGATTGCAATTCCAGCCAATGAGATGGAATCTTGTAGCTTATGTGAGATTTCTAGGCCACCAGATCTTAGTGTAGAGACTCTAGCTCTCTGTTGGGCCCGTGCCAAACAACCATATTTGCTCCGACCTGTTGGATGCAGTATTGTTGTTGCTGTGTTGGCCTGCCTTGTCTCTCTAATAACCAGCCTGTGAAGGTCTGATTAGGGATGTTAAATAGCAGTTAGTAAGCTAATTGAGTAGTCAGTGGAATTTCCGTGGACTTCTCGATTAGTTAATAAGGAGGTTTGCTGCGGCTCCTGCTTTTTAAATGTAGAAAGAACTGCCAGGCTCTTACACTTGAAAGGCAGAGCCACAGTGGTCTGGGGCCAGGTGCGAGCCAGGACTCGGCTGTTCCGTCGAGTAGTCGACTGCCCGATAAGCCAAGGCTTGTCGGGTAGTCGAGTCACTACTCTTTTCTCTCCCTCCCCCCCCCCCCCAGCACCGTCTCCGTGGGGGGGTAGGGGAAGCAGAGGCTCAACAGGGGGAGGGGCAACCAATTGAATAGTGACACCTAGTTCCCTTCCAGAATATGAAGGGTACAGAAACCACTTTGCACTGTTTTAACCACTTGGATGGCTTAGATGGTGCAGAGACCCTGGTAATGAATAGTTTTCTGCTATCAATGAATAGTTATCTCCTATCATTTTTAAATGGCTAGGCATATATATTTATTCAAACAAACAAAAAAGTCTTTGAACAGATGAAAAATTCTAACTATCAATAAGCAGGGCTCGACAAATTATGTAATCTACTCGCCTGTGGTGAGTAGATTACAAGCTGCAAAGCTGGCGCAGCCTGGTCTGCGCGTGCGCAGACCGCAGAACTGCGTGGCTGGCGAGCCCTGTCAATAAGATTAGAGTGTATTCAGTATTCTGATTCTATAGCTCACCTTTAAGATGCTAAAGCAATCAATGAGTCAACTGGAAACAGTCATGTTCTCCTTGCAAGTATTAATTCAATATTTACTTACATTGGAAAGGAAGGAAAAAGGCATGTACTCAGCTTTATACAGTTTCTCTGGGATGTTAACTCCTAATTTGATTAAAAGTGCACAAGCATAGGAGGTTTAGGTTGGACATTAGGAAAAATTTCCTGTCAGGGTGGTTAAACACTGGAATAAATTGCCTATGGAATCTCCATCTCTGGAGATATTTAAGAGCAGGTTAGATAGACATCTATCAGGGATGGTCTAGACGGTTCTTGGTCCTGCTGTGAGGGCAGGGGACTGGACTCGATGACCTCTCAAGGTCCCTTCCAGTTCTAGTTTCTATGATTCCTGCTTTCCTGATGTTTTAGAAAATCACACGCAGATTATTTGTTGAAGCTGCTTAAATTATGGATTTTGGTAATCATGCTTCACTGCCAATGTTTTTTTTGTAACTTTATTTCACATACAATGAAAGCTTTGTTATCCAGCACTTGAATATCTGAAAAACATGGTTAATTGGCATTGCCCCTAACCACTATACCCCTGTATCTTCAAGTGCATGCACCTGACTGCCACCTGTTCGGCTGGCCAACTTAGTGCCTCCAGCCATTGCGGGGCTTCTGACAGCCAGCACAGCCAGCAGTAGTCGCTCATAATCAGGCACCTCCTTCCCCCCAAGCCTGCCTTGAGCTGTCTGGAGCCTGGTCTGCCAGAGGGCTCCCGGGCAGCTGGGCCACTCATTTGCCTGCCACTTAGGACAGCTCTGTGGCTCAGGGAGAAGAGTAAGGGTTGCCAAGCGTTCCCAAGGGGCCGGGAGTTGGGCGCTGTGGTTTCCTCTGTGCAGGGGGCGACGGCAGAGCAATAAACTCAGTATCCAGCACATTCAATTAACTGGCAACACCCATTCTCCATGAGTGCTGAATAACAAAGCTTTAACTGTATTTTGTGTTATTACTTAGTTTATATTTATCACAGAGTACATATGGTATGTTGGAGAGTTTAACCAAAGCAAATCAAAGGTAATCTGCTGTTTGTGTGTTGATTACTTACTTGCTTTTTACTATTTTTTTTTATTATCCCTAAAGATTAAATCTCTAATATCCCTAAATATTTTTGTAAATCTACCATTTCCAAAGATTGATTATTTCGTCACACATCAACTCTAATTTTTCAACGATACATAAAATGTTTTGAATTTGTCCATAAGTAGCTCTTGGTTTCAGAGACAGTTTGAGCAAAAGCAAATTAGAGAGTTAATTATAGTAGTTTCTCATAGTTTAAGTGTTGAGTGGCAAATTTTATAATTGGACAGTCAATATAAAAGATACACTAACTTTGAGGTTCTGATAACCCATGTAATCATGTTGAATTAATCATTTGTGAGATTTTTCCATTTCAAATGATTTATAATACTGTCATCTCAAATCCCAGTGCTGTTGATCTCCATAGGTAAACATTATTAGTATGTGTCTGGGACCATGTATACATTAGGTGTGCTTTGCTAATATAAATATACAGGTGTATTTTACCTGCAAATTGCCTTTCTTGAGGATGGCTCTTAGGCCAACAAAACTGCACTTCTTCCAGCCATCCCAGATGAAGTGAGTTATGCAGACATAACTACACTTTTGCTGACATAACTATGTCTACACTTGGCTGGGTTGGTCAGGGATTACACCCTCTTCATATATCTGATTGACATAGTTACACTGGAAGAAGTTTATAGTGTCGATGTGGTCCTGTTTTATGGCAATCACTTCTCCTTTATAGAGAAACTAACACTTCTCCTTTATAGAGAAGCACTATTAAACATTTGCAATCTATTTTGGTTAGTTCATGTGTTAGTTTCCTTAAGTAGCTTCATTGGTTGGCAGGCAGTAATCTTGCATCTATCAGGTGATGATCCTCTGAGAAAAGAATACAATTTGTGTGTCCATTTTGACAGCATTGGTTGGTGCAGTGATTAAGGAAGGCAAAATCTGTGCTTTAGTTAAAATCTGGCAGATCTGCAGCAAGAGATGGCTGCCTCTGGTTTCATCAGGTTAGTAGCGTTCTACAGTGCAAAGAGTGTAGCAAGAACAGGAATTTTAAGTACACGCAGCTATTTAAATCCTAGTCTGGATTTCCCTGAGTGGTGGAGAATAATTTTGCCAAACCCTATTCAGCTTTTAGCCCAATCAAAGGACATGCAGACGTGAATGGGCATATGAAAAAAATTTAGCTCAGTTCTTGGTCTGCTCTACCCAGCTTGTTCCCTTCCATTCTTCCCTCCCTCCCCCATTTGGTGCCTACAATACTTTAAAAAAATCTCCTCTTGGCTCGTGGTTTTTAGAGTATTAATTGTTCTTTGGTTGTGTATAGTCATGTTTGAAATTACTTTTATACAGTTGCAGTTTAATGGGGATGATTTCTATGTGGAGGTAAAACTCTAAGATATCAAAGCACTAGCAAAAATCATTAAAATATTATTTGCTCCATGGGAAGTGCCTTAGGTGAAAGTTGCAGGCAGATCTTGCCTTTTAATAGAAACATATTGGCCGATACACAAGGTAATTAAGTTTGTTGGAAGGATGGTTTTTGATGCAGAATGATGAGCGTGTGAGGCCTTTTCACTAGTATGTTGCTCAAGTAAGAAGTAAGAAATAAATATAAATTTTGATAAATATTATTGGACTTTGGCATTGACTAATTTTTTTAAAACTATTAGATAAATTCATGGAGGATAGGTCCATCGGTGGCTATTAGCCAAGATTGGTAGGAATGGTGTCCCTAGCCTCTGTTTGTCAGAAACTGGGAATGGGCGACAGGTCTGGGATAACTTGATGATTCCCTGTTCTGTTCATTCCCTCTGGGGGCACCCAGCATTGCCCGCTGTCCGAAGAAAGGACACTGAACTAGATGGATCTTTTGGTCTGACCCAGTATGGCCATTCTTATGTTTTTCTGTTCTTATTATTTTAATGGATAATGTAGGTTGGAATTTCTTAGTAAAAAGTTTCTGCTCTTCAGCTGGCTCTCTGTGTCCATTGAAGGAAGTGTGGAATAGAAATTGTACTTGGGGGTTTAGGAAGGTCTTTTGTGTACATGAGGGACCAAGAGATCCCACCATTTTAAATCAAGATGGTAAACTATTTGTTGTGATCATTTTCCTTTATATCTTTTGGTGATTTTAATCATTTCTTATGAAAGCCAAAAAACATTTATTTTGATAAATGTGTCTGCAAGGTTTCTACATATCTCCAGATAAACCTTGGGCAAGGCAAAAAATTAAATATGCTCAACACAGAATTTTCTCAGATGGGAACAAGATGGCATGTTTTACCTGCAAGTGTAGCTTCGATGAGAATACTAGTCCTCGGGCTGTAAGTGACTACTTGAGTCACTACTTGACTACTTGCTCCCCCCACTTTTGCTACCTCTGACACAGAGGCAGCAAGGTGGGGTTGGGGTGGGAAGCAGGAGCTGGTGCTGGGGGAGCTGGCTTAAAAGCTTCCGGATCTACCCCTGCTGCGGCTCTGCAGTTTAAATGTAGGAAGAGCTGGGCGGCTCTTGCTACATTTAAAATACAGAGCCGCAGCAGTCCAGGACCCAGCGCAAGTTGGGACTGTGGCACTGTTGTTTGTATGTAATAGGAGCCACGTTGCCTGCGCATCCAGCTCCTCCTACATTTCAACTGCGGAGCTGCAGTGGGGTCTCTTATCTCATTGTGTAGTCATATAATTTGTATCGCTTACTGCTTCTTAACATCCTTAACTAGTCCCCTATTAGCCCTTCACCCAGGCTCCTGAAAGTTTACTTTAAATGACTTTACTCATAAAGATGAACTTTTAAAATAAAATGTCCATGATAATAGTCTGCTTAATTCTGGTTGTCACATCTGCAGCCAACTATTAAATAGTGTGCTCCTATCAGAGAGATGTTCTTGTGTTCTATATAGCATACTGAGAACATGTTCAAGTGTGTAATCTCATGTGAGTAATGTTTTTCACCAGTATCAAAGAACTGGACCCTTTAAATTATTTTATATTAATCTGTATGTGAATTTGAGAACTTCCCCTCAAAACTGAGTGCATATTAGAACCTTCAGTATTCTGTTGTTTTTATGTTAGTGGCTTATTTTATTTTTGCATTTCAAATTTATATTTGTACTTGTACTCTGCTTTAAAAATATAGTCACACTGAAGTATTAAAATTACCTAAACTTCTAACCATGTAGAAAATTTAAAATAAGTTACTATTAACTTGTTCTTAAAATATTCTTGCCATGTATTTTAATTACTTTAGTA
The DNA here is from genome assembly GCA_032595735.1 of Pelochelys cantorii. Taxonomy (NCBI): domain Eukaryota; kingdom Metazoa; phylum Chordata; order Testudines; family Trionychidae; genus Pelochelys; species Pelochelys cantorii. The sequence goes on from CM064347.1 coordinate 3,505,967, forward strand.
AAAGTGAATGTACCTTCATGAAAATTTTGCATCTGTTAGTAATTGAACAGCCAATCAACTAATGTATTAGTAAAGCAGACTTTGCCAGTGAGATATCTAGGGCGGGTACGAATTTAAAAAATAAAAGTATATGGTGTATATGCCATAAAATGATTCTCTTCCCCTCAAGCCCTAGCTGCAGTGCAGTATAACAATAATTGAGCAGTAAAGATTGTTTACAAAACCTCACTCCCTACATAATGATGAAAACTTGTGGAAACATTTTATAAAAAGTCAGACATCTGGTAACAATGTATTCAGTGTAACTACGCTTCAAACAATTGAAAATGATCACAATTGCACACAAATGTAAGAAACTGTATCAGGATACTGATCACTTCATTGAATAGCTATTTTTTTCTGGATCTGATAGACACTGAACAATATCTAACTTTTATTTATTAATGTTTATAATTAAAAAACACACTGATAATATGCAACTTGGCAGTCTTGGAAATACTCCTTAGAAAAACAGATGGCCTTGAAAGAATTCTGTTTTAAATAGGTTGTCGTATAAATTATTAGTCTAGATTTGTTTTTGTTTTTTTAACAAGTCTAATTGTATTAACTAGAATGTAACTTCATATTACTATATATTTTATACTAACAAACTTTGTCTTGGTGTGAAACATTTAAACTTTGTTTTCCAATGTGCAGAGATGTTCATGACTTCTTTAATTAGTTCTTTCAAATTGTTGATAAATATTTTTATATGTTTGCAAAGGAGCGTGCTTTCTCTCCCACTATGTAGTTGAGTCAGCCTTGAAAGAACTGAGATCTGGTCCCACTTAAAACTGTTTCCTATCAACCAAGTGTCTGTAGTTGGCTAAATGAGGTATCTGATTAAAAATAAAAAGTCAGAGCACATTTGGAAACTGTTTTCTGGCAACACATGTAGCTGGCAATTTGCAGCTAGTAAGATTTTTGCATTAGGTAACAGCCTAAAGTTAACAGTAGCATTGAGTCTTTTTATTTCTTTTTTGTCTTTCTCGAAGAGGGTAAAGGGAATGCCTTGAAGAGCCCTGCCTTGCTCTTATCAACATTGCAGCCTCAGCTGCCCTCCTTGGATCCCCTGCCAGGGTTGCTATCATCTTCTGATCAAATATTAATGTGTGATTCTCTGCTTGCTCACTAATCCAAAGCCAATTAATATTATCTGTCAATTATTTACAGATCCTGAGGTGCGGAGGAAATTCCCAGAGGACTACAGTGACCAGGTTTGGAATGCGTAATTAATTTTTTACATGACAAAATTTATTTCAGGGTTGTTCAACATATTATTGCTGTTCTTTTTACTGAGAGAGATAAATGCATTTTTAGAAGGAAAGAGAAGCCATAATTAGGAGCTGAGGATAAAAAAAATGTGTGTTTGGAACTGGAACTGAAAATATTGTTAGAAGAATTTTGGATCTCTATGAAATCCTTTTACAGTCTAATCTTTACAAGCAAACATGAGAGCAGGGAAGAAAATTAATTAATAAATTTCAATTTTTGC